>JBBMKA010000030.1:1323957-1361156 GCA_037833695.1 Sechiopsis laciniata
AAAACTTGCTACAACAAAGACTGTGTATACTTGCACAACCTTTGGGGATCACACACACACTTCGCTGGTTTAAGTTTTCCTTCGCTTTGGCGAAGGTGGAGATTTGCCACGTCAATATTCTACATCATAACCATCATTATTATTTCTTTAATTATTGTGTGTTAGTCTATCCGTGCCCAACAATGCCCAATCCAAGGATAATAGGAGAAGAGCTTGGTTAGACTCTTTTGTTTGAGGGTTATCGAAGAGAGTTGTGGCAGTCAGTTGAACGCCAACCTTGTGTCGTGCTTAGGGACCCTTTTTTGCTCAGGTTGGCTTGCTTGTAATCGTTGCTAAGTTCATATGGTTGCAAATCGTCGTCCAATTAGTAAAGAAACCAAGTCGAGTTAAAAGTTCCTTACAGCCTAGTTGAGTTTTATTGTGGCACTTCTGCAAGTTTGGTGTTGGCACGTTCGGTTGTCGGACAGGCTGACTCACTAAGGTTGTCTCATAGTTGTGGTTTCATTCAGGTTGTTTTCTTGAACATGTTGTTCTGGAAGTTGAGTTTGGAGTTTGTTGTTGCCACGCCCACGCTAGGATCAGTTGTTAGCGTACGAGGTGTTTGTATGTAGTTGCTCGGTTGTAATGGTTCACTTGATTTTAATCTCGCGTCATCATAGATGAGTTTTGTGTTTTTTAGAAGTTATGAGCCTTGGTTCTCGTTGAGGAGTTAAGTCCTCGTTTCTCAAGTTGGCTCAGGAGCTAATAACTTTCGGAACGAAAGTTTCTTAAAGGCGATAATACTGTAAATGCCTCACATTTCTAAAATATTTATTTATATGCTTATAAGTAATTGATTGCTTGTGATTGCTTGTACTCAAGAATATTTAGAAGTGGTTGTGGTGGGACTAATCCCTACCACTCAGTTGAATCATGGCCTTAGAATGAGGAGTATCCCCTTCCATCTTTGCAGTAGCCAAACCCATTCCTTCACTCTCAATCTCTCTCAGAAGAATTTACGATTCTCCTCACCTCTCACTCTCGACTTCATCTCCTTCTCAATTGAAAATGCGCTTTGAGAACTCCTATTGCTGCCATAGATCGCCAAACCTCCCTACATTCCCACACCGATTCCCTTGTGACCCTTCTCGCTGTAAACCGTGCACCAGCACCGTCTCGCACACCGCTGGCGCTTCGCTGTGGGGATATTTGGTCGCTGTCGCACCACCTTGCAAATCCGTTGCTGCCGAACTGCACAAACCAGCGCCAAATCGAGATTAGTTTTACCCGTGACCCAGTTCCCCTTTGCTGACCCGCCTGGAAGAGCTTGGTAATGGACTGTATAATTGGGCTTAGCATCATGATATTACTTGATTTATTGAGATCCTCGGTTAATATTGAACTGGAATTGAATAGGCTATTAGTTGTTGTATTTCTAAGGGAAATAGTAGTAAATGAATACTTTTTCCAAAATAAATCAACCAATGTCTAAATTTTTCCAACTTTTAAATGGGTATCTCTTTTTTATGAATGGAAGGAGAGAGGGTTTTTTGGTCTCATAAATGCCCTTTTATTATTTGTTTTTAATTAAATATCAATTTTTGGATTTAGTAAAAAAAAAAAAACAATCAATCTCCTCCAAAATAGGAGTATTATCCCGTTTATCACCACTTCTACAAGATATGGGGAGATTTTTAGTTTAAACCACCTATATATGAAGGATATCAAATACACAACTGTTTTAAAATATTCTTGATACTCCCTCCATAGTTTTATCCCGAGTTTGTTTCTAAGAAATTACCCAACAATATAGCCGCCATATTGCTACCAGATGAGAAGAAAATTGTATCAGTAAGTAAATGTTCTATCCATTGTCTTTAGGGGTTGGGTGATCCGTTTTTGCGATATACAATAACAACGATGGTGTTCTTGACACATTGCAGGGGTTTCTACACTCGTTTTTCTCTGTTCACATTCAAACAACTAATAGGTTAACAAAGATCAACAAGAGAATTGACGTGTAAAGGAGATTGATGCAATAAATACCAATTCGAATTCATCCATGAGAATTGAATAATTTGAAGCTTCCACCAAAGGACATGCTTAGAGGGATGTATCTAAATTTTAGTTTTCAAGTTATTTTGCAGGCTTATTTTGAAGTTTGGGGCAATTTCTAAAACCCCATTGTTTGAGATTCTGCATTTGATTACTTTGGCTTTGAAGGTTTTGAGTTTAACCTATGAGAGTGGATCATTAAACTCGATTTACCTATATAGGTGTAAAAGCATGTGATTATTTAGTGTCAATGATAAATTTATATGTTGAAGAGCATATAAACCGAGTTTATAGTCGTCGAGGATCACGACAACAGGTGCCAAACTCCTCAAATGGAACTTCATCTTATGAGTTTTACTTGGCAATAATTCCTTCTACTATTCCATTTGGGTCGCTAAAATTGTTAACATGTTGTTTGGATGGCATACAGAGGGAGTGTACATCTTTGTCTTCCACTAGTGTTATTATAGAGGTTGTACTAGTATACATCCATGCCAAAAGTTAGACACATCGAATTTTCAAGGATACAACAATGGTTATACATCTCTATACTCCGTCATTGTTATTATGGAGGTTGTACCAGTATACACGAATGCCAAGAGTCAGACACGTTCTCCACCCCTTAATTAATTTTAGAGTCGTACCATGTAAGGTATGTATGCTTTTTCTAATCATTACGTTGCATTGTGTTTCAAAACAAACATCCGTCCTTTTAAATTGATGGGTATGTAAGAATATGTAAGCGGATGAATAATTGATAGAGGGTCCTACAACTATTTTCTAATTTTCAATTGGGTTAACTGGGATATAACTACTTTTATAAAACTAAATAAACAAATGCCTACACTTTTAAAGAGTTTAAATAATTGTCTAAAACTTAAATTCTTGAATAAATTAATTATATAAATAGATTGTAATTGACCATTGTACCCTCCTCTATTAATTTAAATTTTGATTGATTAATTAGTTTTATTTTAGATTCTTTATAGCCACCTTCGAAGATCAAATCTAAAACGGAAAGAGACAGATCAAAGCTATCTTTTAGGAATTTATAAAATAACTAAAAAATCTAAGTTAAAAGATAATTAAAAAAATATCACCATAGAAATCGTTTAGAGTATTCAACAATTTTTGTAAGGTTGTTTCAAAATTGAAAAGGGTGAATTAGGTAAATGACTATTTTTGAGAAACTTATAAGAGAATGTCTAAAATTATTTAGACTTTAAATAAATGTCTACTTTTAATTTTTTAAATTAATTAAATATTTAGTTAAAATATAATGGACAATTATGCCCTCTAATATTTATTCCATTTTTTTCTTTCTAAATATTTAAAATCTGTTTTTTTGTAACAACCCATGAAAATCTCTAACCTCTTCAAAACAATTAAAAAAAATCTTAAAAAGATCTTGAGCAAGGTAATTTACATCTAAATTAACTATTTTCAAATATCAAAACTAAGCATCTTAGATATGTTGGTTTTTGAAAAATTAAAAACTAAAATGAACCTAATGTTGGACATTGATCTACTTGCATACACATACATTTTCCCTCGTACCCGTACATCTTCCCCCAGCTTAATGTTGGACAGTGATCTACTCCCATACTCGTCCATCTTCCCCAACCTTAATGCTAGAGAGTGTGATCATGAATTCACTAGACTTAAAAAAAAAAAAAAAAAAAAAGAAAAATAGAGTGGAAAATAACTCACTTGATAAGTGTTGGTTGTAGATCTCTGTACGTATTGGACGATTTTAGACCGTATGCAATGTTCATTATACATCTCATTCATAAATCAGTTGTACATCTCTGTCATCCATTAACAACTTTGGATGTCCACAAATTTATTGTATATCAATTATACATCTCTGCCATCCGTTAACAACTTTAGAAGTATTGTTTTGCTCGAGGCATGTTCAATTGTGGGATATTGGAGTTGTATGAATGATCTCAACCATGTCTGTCTTGTAATTTGAATATACATCCATCTCATCCCAATTACCATGGAATGCAATAACTCAGTGGCATCAGTTTGACTCACTCGGAATTGTGGAAGTGCTTATTGATCGTTGATTTGTGATGTGATAGACTATTATGGTGATTTGTGTGATGATTTGGTAACTTTCTTTTAGCAAAGACCAGCCTTAGAATTTCACAATAATTGAAACAAAATTAAGTCCATTAAAGTTTATTTTTCATCAAACCCTATTTTTCAACTTCCTCCGATTAACAATAAAAGCAAACACACTGCATAGTTTACATCCACCAATTCACCAATAATGAAAATTTAAACCTATTTCCAATCGATGTGTAGTTCATTCATGTAGCATCTTAGTTTTAACTTGTGTTAGCGAAGAAGTTGTTGATCATCAATGACATAAAATCTGGGCACTTGTTATAAACAAATATGCTCATCAAAGTTCTAATGGTGGAAGAAGCCATTGACAAATGATCTTGGTGAGGATGCAGATTGAGGAGATAAGTCGTAACTAAATCGAGAGTTGTATGATTTTATAAGTTAAATCGATAACAAATGTTAGATATTGTAAGATTTGATTTGAAATTTATTTGATAGAATATATTATTGTAATTTAAATCTACCAATTTAAAAGATTTGAAAAAAAAAAAAATTGGTTGGTTAGATAAAGTTATTCTCTCCATTATTTTATGGGGATGAATCTGACAAATTGTAAAAAACGCTTTAAAAAAAAAAAGAATATATATATATTATAAAGATTAAAAGAGGGCAATATGGGGCTGTTTTATTTATCTCTCATTCCAGATTTTAAAAATAGACATTGATTTTAACTCTAAAAAAGTTTAGACATTTTTTAAATTTTTTTTCTAAAAAAAGACATTTAGTACTAATACCCTTATATTTAATATTTATGGGCTGTTGTAATTAAATTTTATCATAAATGGGCTGTTGGATTAGTATTAAACTTATAATTGGCTGCTATTGGTTTCATTTTATAATAGGGGCCGATAAGTAAATAATAAAACAAGTTAGTTTAGTTATTATAACATGGATTGTTAATTAAATAACTATAAATGATTGCTAAATTATTTAATTATAAATGGAATAATATTTAATGGGTCATTGTCATAATTGGAATAAGGTTGGGTTGCTCTTGAGTTCTTGTTCGCGAGATTTCCAACACACAAATTAGAGAATAATAATTAACTGAGAATGATGACGTGGAGTATTATGGCTTCGCTGAAGTGAAACCTCAGCTCAAGTTTAAGAGAAAATGTTGTGTTTGTGTGTGTGTGGTTCTCAAAGAGTGTGCAAGTATACACAGCCTTGTTGTAGCAAGTTTTAATGTAAGTAAAATTCATCTCCACAGGGATTAGTGATTAATGTCATGTTTAAGCGAAGGCTAAGAGTCAAAGTAACAGGTGAGGTTGGTTATGATGAAACTAAACTAAGTGAATTAAACGTAATGTAATTTAAACTAGACGAAAATGCATTGGAAGGAGAACGGGACTTTTGGGAGAGTTTCGCTTAGGCAAAATGATGCTAAGCTAAGAAGCAAACTACTGACAGCTTCTTTGTGGCTTTCTCGAGCTCTTAGTTCGGTTCTCTCGAACGTAAACTACTCTAACACTAAGCAGAACAGCATTAGGCGAACCTTATCTCTAAGTGTTCTTTTTAGATGCAAGTAAACTAACTTAGCAAAATCTAATGTTATGACATGCAAGTTCGCTCTATTTTCTTCTCTTGAAGCAAAGTACAGACATACACACAGTGGATCAGACGGAATGTATTTCGGATTAATGCCACATGTATAATAGTTTGTCATCTCGCTAGAGCTTCGCTTAGGCGAATTTCTCCTACTTGCCTACTTCCTTCCAATGACGAACTTAATTACTCATAACGATAAATAAAAGCAAGCAAGGTAAAAACTAAAATTCATCTTCATTAAAATACCAAATAACAATGCTGCTACAAATACTATGTTAAAGCGAATAAACAAAAGCAGTAAAAAGAGGAACAAGGTTAAGAGGAAGCCTGGTCGGAATTGTAAAGACAGCAACTTCGATTTGGCTCTAGCAAAACTCTGCAACTCCGGCTAGCTACGACTATGCTAAAGCTAAACCACTAAACAACTGGAAATGCAGAAAATGACTAAACTACGGCTAAACTATGGAAAGTTTATCGGGATTCAGATCGACGGAGGATCGACCCAAAGACGGAGATTGACCCAGAAATGGGTGATATTTTGCTCTGAAGGAGAAGACATCTATTTATACTCCTGCTCAAGCGACAAGGCTCTGACATTTTCTGCTCCTCGATCTCTTATCCCCTCTGGACCACATCTGACATTCTCTGCTCTAAGACTGCCAAAAGATGCTCTGCTCTATGATCTTTCGTACATGCACTTTTGCCAGAATCAATTTCGATTAGGCGAAATTGTTTGCACTTCATTATAATTTCTGCAATGCGGAATGCTTGGCTGGTTCCTTCGCTTTCTCGAACTCTCCATTGTGTGAATTTCGCTCGCTCCATCAGGAATGCTACAGACAAACTAGAAAATATCAATTCTTTTTAACACTTCCAAATTTGCACACATTTAAGCATATTTCGCTACAACAAACCTAAAAAATGCATTCTAATCAGAAAACTAAAGGATGTTTCACTTAAGCATAACTTTTGGTATGATGGGGCGAAATTCAATATTAAATTACTTCATTATAGCAAATTCTAATAAAAATATATTCTTTTAAGCTACTTTAACTCTCAATTCTTGAGAGTTATCAGTTCTGTATTAAGCATAAGGTAAGGGCTTTCCTCTAGGAGTTGTGTGGTCCTCATACTAGTTTGACTTATTGGACTTGTATGCTGATATATATGCTTAATTGGTGTTCTAGCATGATTGGATGAAATAATAAGCATGTTAGTGAACTGTGTGTGCTATAAGCATGTTAACTTATGAAATTGTATGTTTGATTACTTATGTGGCCCATTGCATGCTATTGGGGCCTGAATATTATCTTTTATGTCAACGTGTTGGCTCGGCACGTACTACTAGTTTTAAATATGTTAAAATACATGTTGAAGCATGCTAGTTTATTGGATTGGGGATAACACTGTTTATTAGGTTATGTACTTGATTATATGATGTTTTGTTGGCCCATTGCATACTGTTTAGGCCTTTCTGTTGTTATGCCAGTGTGTCAGTTTGACACGTATTATATGCTAGTACCATGCTAGATTGTTGCCTGTAGTCTCTCGTGTATGATACCTAAGACGATGGGGACTTGCATGTGAAGGGACTGGGTTATAATTCTTAGTATCATGTTTAGATTTATTTTTTATCATCTAAAGGCTGGAGGGACAAAGTCACCCTCCCCTGATAGCCTAGTTTCAGACATTGTAAACTGGGACCAAGATCCGGGTGGAAGCCTATCACTGACTTGAGCTTTTCGGGTGTGCAATACAGGTGGACCTGGGTCGTACCATGGTGAGGGCCACCATTAGACGAGCACGAGATGGTGTATCTATATTGTAAGCATGCTTCGACCTGGGTTGTTGTTCAGAGAGTGGGCCTTCTACTGACATAGTGAGTAGCTGCGTAAAGCATGTATAGAGACATACTGGGCTTAGGACGAGAGCTCTATAAAAACCCGACTAAAATAACTAATTTTAATTAGTAGGACTTTACTAGCATGCATGATTAAAAACTCAACAAGTCTCAAATAATTTAAAATCAAAACATGCTCTTTATTAAAACCAACTAAATATTCAATAAAGGTAAAATAGTCAAACGTTCTCCTAGCCAGGAATGATTCAAAATATAAATACAACTTTCTTAAATGAAATAAATATTTATTAATAGTTCATGCAAAATGGAAAGGCAGTTAATAGATAACAGGACACGTGTCCCCCATGATCCATCAGCCTCGTCCAGCTCATCCGCCGCGGTATACCTCAGCACCGAAGGGAGAAAAATGATAAGGGTGAGTAATGGGGGTTACTCAGTAAGTCAGTCTATAGAATCTATGACTCGGAGCTCTGATACCAACTGTAAAAACCCAACTAAAATAACTAATTTTAGTAGGACTTTACTAGCATGCATGATAAAATAACTCATTAAAAATAAGATTAAAATAGTCAAACATGCTTTTGGTTAAAAACAATTCTCAAACAACTGTAAAGTTTCAACTCCTGGCCAGGATAAGTTTAAATAGTAATCGAAAAACAAACAACAACAATTTAAAATAGTTTGTGTGGAATAGAAAATTCAAAAGAAAATAAAAAGGACACATGTCCCCTCACCCTTATCATTTTTTCCCCTTTCAGGTAAAGGAGTAAATCGTGGGGGCTGAGCTGGAGGCAACGAATGATCATGGGAGGGGACATGTGTCCCTTTTATTTTCTTTTAAATTTTCTATTCCATACGAACTATTTTAGATTGTTGTTGTTTGTTTTTCGATTACTGTTTAAACTTATCCTAGCCAGGAGCTAAAACTTTATAGTTGTTTGAGAATTGTTTTTAAGCAAAAGCATGTTTGTCTATTTTAATCTTATTTTTAATGAGTTATTTTATCATGCATGCTAGTAAAGTCCTACTAAAATTAGTGATTTTATTGGGTTTTTACAAGCTCCCTCTGACCCCATACTGTTTGCATGGTTTCCTTGGATAGAGTTTCACAGGGTTTAACCCCCTGAGATTCATGATGTAGCTCCATTGGTTGAGCTAAGGGTCTGGGAACCCAATGATATAATGTGGATTGCTCTAGGATTGAGCCTTAGTGAAACTTAGTCCCTGGTTTTGGGTTGAATTTTATGTTGTGGAGCCGAGCTCCCTGATTGATGATCTGCTGAGGTCATTCTATTGATGGATCTTTGGAACCCCATTTGTTGCGATTGTGATAATGTTGTGATTGGCCAGTGTTTGTCTAGTGTTTTATTGTCACGCTTGACTAGTAAACTGTTAGGTATTGCATGTCTAGCTGCTCGGTATTATCATGTTGGATTATGTATGCTGTAATCCTTTAGAGGAGTTCTTACTTAGTATTTTCAATACCCGCCCCTTCCATGAAACAATGTTTTAAGTATTGGACAGTATCAGGATGGACGAGCTGAGAAGGCTGAAGGATACCATGGACTTAGCTCAGTATCTAAGTCACTTTATCCGCATTGAATCCATATTCAAACTTTGTCATTTTACTTGTTGTTTTGTATACTAAATGTAATTAGAAGGGATCCCGTTGTGTTTAACTGTTTATATTGTTTTAACTTAGTTTTCAACTAAGCATATTTTTCAGCTATCTGCTAAGAGTTTTATAAACAAAGATGCATGGTGAATTCCTGTTTTAAATTGTTGGAAATTTACGTGTTTTATGATCATGCATGAGTAAAGATTTATATTTAGGCTCATTTGTGCTTCAACTAAAAAAAGTTGTTGGCTTAAATTTTGCCAATTCACTATAATACGTTACATAAGGTTTTATTTTAAATGAGCCACTTAAATTATCAAGGGTTAGGGCTTTTACTAAATCATGTTTAATGCTGGATCTGAAAAAAATTTAAAACTTTAAAAAAACAAAAAAAAAACTTGAATATTATTATCCTCAAATAAAATGAGAGTCAAATACCAATTTTTAAGATCGCACCTATAACTCTTGTGATATGTATTACCTCCACGATAATTTTGCACATGTGCCATTAACTTGAACCTGGTGGTTAAATATCCTAAAATGTCTTTACCATTATCAATTATTATAAAATTTCTTATATTTTAACTTATGTTTATTGGATGTGACAAAAAGATAACAAAATACTTAAGCCAAAAGTAAAAATATATATATTTATAGTTTTCAAAATGAAAGGATGGGCAATCTGTGGTTGGATAGGTCTCATATGCCTTTTTATGTATACTAGTAGCGTTTTGCTTTTGGCATTAGAATACCTCCAACCAAAGTTTTTTTTTTTTTTTTTTTTTTTTTTGTTACAAAACATAGAATTGAATTCAAGAAATTCAAATTCTTAAAAAAAAAAAAAAAAAATTAAAATCATTTTAGATGCATTCATTATCCCTAACATGAAAGGTATGTTATTTGATGTGGCTTGAAGTGATAATGGTCTCTTTTTCTTTATGATTGAATCTCATCCAATGACATTTCTTTATTAGAAAAAGGAAACTAATTAAATCATTCCTTCAAATAAAAGAAATTTGTATACTTCATTGCAAAGAATTCCATCTTATAATAGTATAAGATCACCTTTCCTCACTAAGAGAAGGATGCGAATGCAATTAGGCTAGGTGAGTATTTTAGCCTTCCTCAATATGCAATTGCTAGAAAGAGGAGATATTGTATAAAGGTTTCATGATATAGCTTGCAAGTTACAAATATTGCCATATACTCTTAACATAATATGACTCCACCTTAAACTTTATATACCAAATATATATATATATATATATATATAAAATTTCCATAGGACTTTATAGGTGTTCCCAAGAGGATAATGAAGCTAAATTTATCAAACCTTAAGGAATGGAATTATACTCATAAAACTTCCAAAAGTGATCATAGAAGTTTTTTTTTTTTTTTTTTTTCCAAACTTTTAAAACTAAACAATAATAGTAAGTACTTTCAATAGTTGTTTTGATATAGTTAGGCAGAATTAATATTTTCCCAATAAGTAGTTCTATAATAAGAAATAAATAAATAACACTACATTAAGATTAGTTACAAATTATAATAATAATAATAATAATAAATAAGTGCAGAGCATTAAGAGAATAATTACTAAAAATATGTTAGTGGGAGATTGTTTTCTAATACATAGGAAATCACTCTATAAGAGAAATTACTTATTTGTATCCATGCAAATAATTTTATTCTTATCAAAAGCTAAAACAAATCATATTACACGAGTTTACGTGATATTTAAACTTATTCATGTTTGAGAAAAAAAAACAAATAAGAGAAGAAAACGACTTAAAATTATTTATTAAATGAGAATAGTAATTTTTTTTATGAAGAGAGAGGGTAAAAGAGAAAAAAATCATTTAGCCCATAAATTTATAATTAACAAAAATATAATTCTAATAACATTTTATATAACACAAGAACTTTATCGTTCCTTATTTGAATTTTCGAAAATTCTGTTGAATTATTAAAAAATTATATAACACAAAAACTCGTGGGAAAAGAAAAAAGTAAAGTGCAATGTGAAGGAAGGAAGAGTAGTTGGTTGAAAATTGAGGTGTAAAGCAGCACTTGAAAGTGGGAAGTAGAAAAAATAAACCATTTTCCATATAAACATGGAGGACCCAATATGTCTGTTCAAACAAGAAAAAAGGAAGCAAATGGGTAGCTCTCTAGTGGAGGGCTGTCAAAATCAAGGTAATCACTTGTCAATTTTTTGACTAATTAATTATAAAATAAATAAAAAAACATCAAAGCAATTGCTTGTGCACCTTATTTGAGAGATAATGACTGTTTATCCAATTGATTTTGTAGCTTTTTTTTCTCTCCCATTAAGTACTAAGAGAGAGAGAGAGAGCACAATGGTTTCTCACTAACCACTAATCAATCATTGTCATAATCTTAGGGTGTTGTAGCTTCTATCCAATGTTTATCATCTCCACCAATCTTATGTTGACTTTAACTTGCCTTTTTTTATTATTGGTGATGAATAAAAATTATTCAATTTGTGAAAAAACAAGTAATTACTGTTTACTTAGAGAAAAAAAAAACTAGTTCATTTGTGTATCTATTTGATTGTTTTAAGTGTAATTTAATTATTATATTAGATAAATGGTTATACTCTATGATAATTAATTGTTAAAAATTGAAAAAGTTAATTTCAAATAAGTTATCATTATTGATAGATCTTATAACCTCTTAATTTTTAAAGTTATTTGACTACTAACCAATCTATAATAATATGGTTTAATTTTTTATATTATAAATCTTATTATCATTAGTCATCCAATTACAATCAACCTAAAAAAGAAATAAGTGAGAATTCTTACTTGGAAAAAATATTTTTTACATTGAAGTTTTATTCCACCTTACTATATATTTATTATTTTGATAAAAACATAGTCACAATTCATTCATGAAAGAGAGTTATGGGTTTGAATCCTCTCACAAATTTGTAGATGAACTTTAAAAAAAAAAATAGTCAAAAATATTTTACTATATAAGTTAAAGGTTGTGACAAATTTGTAAGTACTAGACGACTTTAATTAATTGATAACATACAATTTCTATTTGTTTTGGTGAACACTATATAACATTAAGGGCATTTTTCAAATTCTCAAATATCTTTCCATTGATATTCGTTCTCTTTCATCATAAGGTAGGTATGAGGAAAAAGATAAACACCTTTACCCATTAGTTTAACCATAGAAAAGGAAAAGTGTTCTATCATATAAAAGAGATCAAATTTTAGAATATTTTATACATCATGGTGAAAGCTTTTATATTGAAGTATCTATCAATATATCTATATAATATCTATGTACGTAATGAATAAAAATGAGTACACTTTTTGAGAATCCAAGCTCCAAAAATGAGTAAGCTTTAATCCATTATTTGAATTAACTAAACCGAAAGTACGTACAAATTTTTTTTTTTTTAAAAAAAATAGTTCATTAATTAATTTGTACCTAAAACTCTAGTTTTCTTTCTCTTTCTTGATATATGTATTCACCTTTTTCTTTAATATCTTATGAATAACTTTAGTTTTCAACCATATAAAACCTCATCTCAACATCATCTTTTAGTACATTGCATGCATCTAAATCCTCTTGTGCCAAATAAAACAGCTCATATTACATATTGGATATTAATGGTTACCTAAATAAGATATTCATTGTTTCTGTTTCTTTAAAAAGAGTTTTTTTTTTTTTTTTTTTTGAGGAGAAATTCTTTTAAAAGAGTTATTACTTCTTCTAGTCTATTTTTTTTTTCCAATAAACGGTTTGTTGAATTTAAAAATTCATATATCATCCACAATAAAGACAAAATTTACAGAAAATATCAATTACCTCTCGTTGAAAAAATGAATTGAAAAATAATAATTCAAGTAACAAAAAAGGAAAATATTTCATCTATTTAGATGCTTTTTACCTGTTTAACAATATATGAACATTGAGATACAAAGCTTATTGATAGAAAATAATTGTTTTAATCAATTGAGTTAAGCTTATAGCTATCTATTTAAGAAGTGTAGTATATAAAAAACATTAAAATTAGTTAAAACCTTCGTAGCTCATTCATCAACAAGATATATAGTAAACGTTGTTTGATATAATTCTTGATATAGGGATGTAGAATTTCTTTTTGTTTTACTAATTTTCTTCATATAGGGTATATTGAATTTTATATAAAACTTAAAATAAAAAGTAGTACTATACATGGATTAGGTTGGGTTAAATTAGGGGAATCTTTTTGGATCAACCTAAACTTTCGGTTTGGGTCAAATTTGTTACTCGTTCAATCCTATATATTGAAACAACTCAAACTATATATTTTTTGGTTGGATTGAGTTGGATTCTCGAGTTGGGATAATCACTTTTTTCCTCTCTAAGGAGGTGTTTGGCTGCAAGTGAGATGAGATGAGATGAGATGCTAATAGAAAAAAAAAACCTTGTTTGGGTGCAAGGAATGAGATAAGATGACAGAAAAACCTTGTTTGGAGTGCAGAGAGATGAGAGGAGATAATAGATTATTTTGAGTGCGAGGAGAGAAGATGAGATGTTAGAGGTTTTTTTTTTCTTTTTTTAAATAATAAAATTATTTTCAAATCTTTAGCTATTAACATAAGTATGTAAATATGTTGGTTTATGTTAATTTTAGTAAAATAGTATTTTTAATTATTTATTCCTTTTAGGATTATATTAAATATTATTTTCTATCTTTTCCTTTTATGACTAGGTAGTATCTTTTCCTTTTATTATTAGATCATCTTTTTCTTTTTATGATTAAGCTGTATCTTTTTCGTTTCTAATTAGGTCATCTCTTGTAGTCTATTTAAACTCATTGTTGGGTTCATTATTAAATGAAGAATTAGAGAATCTGAATTTTCATCTTTCAACATGGTACCAGAGTTTCAAATTTTTCCTTTTGATCCGGGTAAACCTTAAACTCTTTCTCTTCTCCTCTTTCACTTTCTTCTTCATAATCTTCTTCCTCTTAAAAAAAGTCTTTTCAAGACAAATCATCATTTTTATTCTTCCTCACTTTTTTCATTCATAAAAAAAAAAAAGAAAAAAAAAAAAAAATTCTCTCTTCAAAGGCGTCAATGAATAGCCCACAGCCAGAAGAATCATCTCGGTACCTATCCTGTTCAGTATTCCCGATTGGTCCTGTCTAGTATTCCCGATTTGTCCTGTCCAACTTTCCCGATTGGTTCTGTCCAGCATTCCCGATTGGTCCTGTCTAGCATTCTCGATTGGTCTTGGAAGTATTCCCAATTGGTCCTGGCATCATTTCCGATTAACCCTTGCATCAGTATTCCCAATTGGTCCTGGCGTCAGGCATCAGTATTCTCAATTGGTCCTGGCATCAATATTCCCAATTGGTCCTGGCGTCAGTATTCCCAATTGGTCCTAACATCAGTATTCCCAATTGATCCTGACATCAGTATTCCCAATTGGTCCTGGCATCAGTATTCCCAATTTGTCCAGACATCAGTATTCCCAATTGGCCCTGCATCTCGTCATCATCAAAATTGGTACATCATCATCACAATTGGCACACCATCATCACAATTGGCACATCATCATCCCAATGACCAATTGTGATAAATTTAACTCCAAGCTGGCTTGTATTCCATATACAATCTAGCTTGAGTGGGAGTGTTGGTTTATGTTAATTTTAATATAGTATTTTCATCCTTTTTATTATTTACTCCTTTTAGAATTATATTAAATATTATTTTCTATCTTTTCCTTTTATGACTAGGTAGTATCTTTTCCTTTTATTATTAGATTATCTTTTTCTTTTATGATTAAGTTGTATCTTTTCCTTTTATAATTAGGTCATCTCTTGTAGTCTATTTAAATCCATTGTTGAGTTCATTATTAAATGAAGAATTAGAGAATTTGAATTTCCATCTTTCAACAAAATATAACCACTATCATAAATAAATTGTAAGTAATATAAAATCAATATTATATCACTCTTGATCATATTAATGTTTATATTCAAAAGAAACGGAATTTCAATAATATTATGTACGAATCATGAGAACAAAGTTTCGAATCTCTCACACCTAAATATTCTTGAATTAAATAATAATGAGAAAAAAATTTCACACAACAAAAATAAAGTTCGACTAATCTAAAATATTTATAAGTCATTCATAACTTTTTTTTTTCAAGATTTGTTAGAGTTAAATAGTAAAAACAAATTTAAAATATACCAAGATTTTATTTATTAAAGAAATAATGAATTAAAAAACAAAAATAAAACTATTGGATTAATCTAGTTATTATAAAACTTGATATAAATTTTTATTTTATTAAAAAATAAACTATTTTCTTATACTTTTTTTATACATTCATATTCATATTTATAGAAGGTAAAAGAATTGGCAGTAAAATATACTAATTAATATGTAATAATAAATCAAACTTTGAAAGTATTTATCTTATTAGTTATTGACACTTTTAGGGTACCATAAAAATCCCTAAATTTTTTAATTTGTTATTTTTTTTTTGCAGGTAAAAGCAAACTCAATAACACTTTAATAATAATTATTACATGGAAGTAAGATTATATTCCTCAAATTTATAATAATTCTTACATGGAAGTAAGATTGTATTCCTCAAATTTTGAAATTTATTGTTGTTATTTTTTATTTTTTGAATACAAAATAGATTTCAATCTCTATGTTGACTTACAAGTCTTGAAATCTATAATTATTTTTGGTATATACCTGAAAAACTCTCAAAATTATGTATATTAATTTATCCATTTTCAAAAAAAAATGTAGATATTCTCCTATTATTATTTTAAAGTGTATTTTAGTTCTACAAAATTTGAATCTCATTTTTATAACAAACAAAATAAGTTCAATATTTTTAAATTTTTTGAAAATAAGTTCATATTTTTAAACCTATGGTAAATTATGAATAAAAATTCAATATGTATAAATTATTTAAATTTACTTGTTTTTTTAATAATAAATTGATGTACATATTGTTAATATTAAAAAGAAACACGTTTTCAAAAAAAAAAAAACACAATATTGTATAGCAATAATTTGTTAATTATAAATTTGTAAATACGATATTTCTAATTTATCTCTAAACAATTGAAATTTCAACTTTTAAATTTTAAATAAATATATTATCTATTTATTTTAATTTCAAAATTCAAATTTGTTTAAATAAATATTTGATATAATAATAATATAATTATTATAATTATATGCCGATATATTAATTTATTTAAATAATAATAATATTATAACAAAAATATATTAAACATTAAAATAAATAAATAAATGAAAAATGAAAAAAAAATGTTAAAAAAAAAGAAAGAAAGAAAAAGAGAAAAAGATGAGAGGAGATGAGACGAGGAACACCTTGGGCCAAACAAAGTGTTAAAGGCCAACAGTTCATTTCATCTCATCTCATCTCATCCCAAAACAAACACACCCTAAGATTAAATTCATAACCCGTAAATATATAAAATAAATAAATAAAATATATGATTCTCAAAAAAAAAAAATTATATATATATAATATATGTTACTATACTTAAACCTAGGTTAAATGTCTTATTAGAGCATATTCCTTACAAGTATACTAACCACCTATCTTATTAATTGAACTTACACACATATTTATATGATATAATATAATATTATTCTTAGTTTAGGTAGAATAAGCAAAAAATTGGTGAATCTAAGAATCACCTCAATCCAACAAAAGTTCCAAAATTATAACCAACTCATTTTAATGTAAATTATAATCCAACTCAATCTTTACTTGGGTAATTTTGATTGCTCTGATTGTCAATTTATTTTTTTACACCTATAACTAAGAGTGTGGCAGAGCCATTGAAATCATCTTCATTTAATTTGTCTTAATTTTTTTATAACATAAATATAAGGTATAAGGAAACAATCAAGAAAAGAATGTGAAAGTTGTTTTCTCATAATTTATCTTAGATTAAAAATGTATAGGTAATAAAAAGTAAATTTTCAAACTCACATTAATTAGCCTCCATCCAAATTTAGGATGAAATTAGATAGATTATAATTAATTAACATTACCTTCTTTACTGAAATTTCTAACTCCTAGTCTGTGCTTCACTCAGATGTTCTTGCTTCAAAAACAAAAATGATGGAAAGAAGCGATCAATTTAAAAGAGAATAAATCTAAGAAAAAAAATAATAATAATAAATTAAAGAGAGAATAAAAAGTAAGGTAGTGGACTCTGACTAACAAATAAAAAAGTAAAAAACTCTATATATATATATATATATATATGTTTAGAAATAAAGTAGAAAACTTTCTAATAACATGACTATGTCTACTGCTTGCAACTTTTTTTTTTTTTCCTGAGTTCAACTACATCTTTTTAAAAAAAAAGAAAATACTTTTTGTGGTTCAAAAGTTTAGTGTAAAATGGAATGACAAAACCACTCAACTACTAAAAAGAATAAAACACTAAAGAAAGAAAAATGAAAGACATCAGAAATGGGGTCTTATTATTAATATTATTCATCTAATGTCTTTTCGAACACCTAAGCCCTACCCTACTCTCCTTCATTCATTTATGTCTCACCTTTTCTCTTTTTAGCTATCCAATTTTTTTTCAATTTCTATCTATTTTTTCAATGATTCCAAATTTAGTTTTAAATGGAATTAACAAAGGTTTACTTTAAACCATTTTTAACTTAATTGGTATTTTAATTTTAGAGTATGTATGTCATTATCTATTATCACCCATTTCATGTCATGCATCGCACTAATTTTAAGAATTTATATATATATTGAATGAGTTGGTAGCGCACTTAATTATCTTATTAAATGTTAATCTATTTCAACTCTATGGTCATGAGTTCGAGTCCAGAAATCGGTATTTAACTCTAATATTATTTTAGAGCAGATGTGTCATCTATGTAAGGTTTGTTGGTCCCCTTCCCCCAAATTTGTACTAAAAAAAGGGATTTATATATATGAATATTAGGGAATAATGCTGAGGAAAATATCAAATACAACAAAATTGCTCGGGAAGGAAAAAAATTAGCTGTGTTTGGTTTAAAATTCAATAAACTTGTGTCTTCGATGAGCTGCAAAGCATAGTGCCATTGGGAAACAAAGATTCCTTGTGCACTACGAGCTAGTTCAAGGCCAAGGAAATATTTCAAGGCACCCAGATCCTTTAATTTGAAGCAATCATGAAAAACTTGCTTTAAAGAGCTAAGTATAGAGACATCAACACCCATAAGGATGATGTCGTCCACATATACAAGGAGTGCAACAAATGTGCTATTGGATCCTCGAACGAACATAGAATAGTTTGATTTGGTTTTTTGCAACTTGGAACCCAATAGCCAACAGAGTATCAAAAAATTTGGTAAACCATTGCCTTGACGCCTGTTTGAGTCCATAAATAGATTTGTTAAGCTTGCAGACAAGTTTCTCCCCCTTATAAGTAGCTGGGGTAGTGTGTTGGTAGCCCAATGGAAGATCCATATATACTTCTTCGTTTAAGAAACTATGGAGGAATGTGTTGTTAACATAACTACATTAAAGATACGACCATAGTGAGAATAACCTGAACTGTGACGAGCTTAGCAACATTGAAATAGGTTTCTAAGAAGTTCAACCCTTCTTGTTGAGTGAATCCCTTGGCAACCAAACAAGCTTTATAGCGCTCAATAGACCCATTAGCCTTGTGTTTCACCTTGTACACCCATATACATCCAATGGAGTGTTGAATTGTGGTAAAGGAACGAAGCTCCATGTTTTATTGAGTTCCATAGCATTCAATTCACTAGCATGGCATCACGCTAATGCTTGTGGGAAGCTACTTGATGATAAAAGTAGGGTTCGTAGCAGACAGACAAGTTGAGTGAAAAAGCCTTCTGTTCAAGTGAGAAATGGTCATATGAGAGGTATTGGTGCAAAGGGTATCGAGTGGAAGAGTAAACATGGGGTGAATTTGTCAAAAGGATGAAATGGTAGTTACTAAGGTAAGAAGGCTATTTAAAGTGTCTAGTAGAACGACGAGGGGCAGGCAGGTCAATAGCATTTGAAGATGATGCCTCAATGTGGGTTACTGTGGGTGAGGTGTTGTGCAATGACAGGTTGGCTAGTGTGGAAATGGAAATGGATGAATCACTTGAAGGTTAATTTTCAGAAGGTGTAGGCAAGTCCACTGAAAGTGCTACAGGTGTTGAATTTTCCAAAGGAGGTGGAGAGGACGTTGGTTCAACATCGTTTGGCAAAGATGTTTCTGATGAGGGAGCCATAGAGGGGATTAAAGGGCTTGTGTTAGCCTGTTCAACTATGCCATGCATAATAGGCTTGGGTAAGACCAAGTCAAGAAATGGATCCATATCATCTTTGGATTAGGGCAAATCATGGTATGGAAAGGAGGACTCATGGAACACGATGTCCCGAGTGATAAAAAACTACTTCTTGGTGATGTCATATAGTTTGTAGGCTTTCATGTTGGGGGGAAGGGGAAACACAGCTGCCCGGGCTCGAGGTTCAAATATGGACCAACTCTTAGGTAAGGTTGAGGAATAGCAAAGATGGCCAAAGACATACAAGCCTCGTTAGTCAGGCAAACAACCATGTAGTTGAAAATAAAGAGTATTCCAATCTAACAGTGAAAATGGAACACGATTAATGAAGTGAGCAAGAGCCAATATACACTCGACCCAAAATATATGGTAACCTTGAATTGAAACATGAGAGCCCTAGCTACATTCAGTAGGTGTTGGTGTTTACGTTCGACTATCGTATTTACTTGTCGCGTTGGTACCGATGCTTGAGATCAAGCCAAATTTCGCGTGCAGTTTTGGCAAAGAGAATACTAGAATAGAAGTTCTTTGAACTGAATTCAAGATCCAAGAAATGACGACATTGTTGTTGCGCGTCCAAGAATTGAGTAGATCGCCAGTGGGTCTCGTAATTGTGCCGTCTACGAATCCAAACTTATTCTGAATTGATAAGGAAAGGTGCATTGATTGACTCCAAGTGACATAGTTGTCATCGGAGAGCAGATCGAAAACAATCACTAGATTTGGAGTATCATGATAATGGAAAAAATAATGGGTTTGGTAAACTTCGGAGAAACGATCAGACAGATTGGCCGGAGAAGAGTGATCAGACGAATCTACTGGAGAAGAGCGCGAAGGACCAGACTCCATTGAAGAAACTGGAGAAGAAAATTTTGCAAAAGGAGAAGAAGCCAAAGAAAAAGGGCAATTAGTTGTCGACTGATACCATATTGGAGAATAATGTTGAGGAAAATATCAAAAGTATTTTATTAATGACCTCAAATGGTGTATTTATACACACTAATATCAAATACAACAGAATAACAATAAACCAGTATTGGCTATTTAACTACTCTATCAGAATAACTAATTACAGCTCATACAACTAATTACAACTAATAGTTGGAAAGTGAATATTTTTTTTATACACAAATCCTATTTAATATATAGTATTTAATAGGTAGAAGTATTGGAGAAAAAATTAATTAAAGCAATATAAAGATATCAATCATAAGATTTTATTTTATGTATAGTTGCCTCAAATATGGTTAGTTTCAACTAGTAACATTTGATTTTTGATATTTTCTTTTTAGGTAGTTTGTAAATTGAAATTAGATAGTGAATTTAAAGAGGGAATTTAGACCCAAATCGTTCAATAAATACCAAAATACGTGTATATACAATACTCCTAAGTTATATTTTGATGAGCAGTTACATGAATTATTATTTAGAGTGATTAGGAAATTGAGATTATAGTAATAGTTTGTTTGAATCTAAATTTTTTAGAGGAATTGCAGACAAAAACTCATTTGCAATGTGAAATTTTGTAGAGAAATTATAACACAATAACTTGTTTGGAATGAATTTTTAAGTAGTTAGAAATGAGTGATTAAAAATAAATAGTTCTTTTAGGTAATTATTTTGAATAATTATAATAATTCGTTTGGATATAATTTTTTAAAAAATAGTAATAAAAATTATTTTTGTAATAGCTAATTAAATACTCAAAACAAACTCCTTCTACGATATTCTTGTGCGAAGAAATATGTGCAGTGATTTGGCATGCATTCTTAAAAGAGCAATATTTAGGTAAGAGTGGGTAAGTATTGGGTAAATATTTTGGAAATACTTACCCATACTTAAAATCACATATTTTTTCTTTTTTGCATTTCTCTCTCCACTTTATATTTTTCTCTTCATCAATCAAAGCCAACTTTTTTTAAAAAGTAAAAATATGTGACTTTAAGGTGAGTAAGTATTTCCAAAATACTTACCCACCCTTACTTAAGTATTACTCTTCTTAAAATACATATAATAAAAGTAGATAATTCATTTTTCATTTATTATTATTTACCTACATATTATAGTGACGTCATTGTATAATTAAAGGAGTACTTATTTTATGTACAACTTTTTAGATCATTAGCTTAGGGGATGTTTATCTTAACTAAACTCTTGAAACTAATCATGTTAAAAACCATGAATCAAACTTGTTCAAATCATTTCATTACCAACCTTCATTATCACATAAGAGATAAACTTGATGCTTTTAGAAAAAAAAAAATAAATAAATAAATATAATAAAAATAAAGATTAACCTTAAAGATAGCAAAAAGGTTGGAGGGTAATAATGATTTGAAGGAGTGTCTAATTTTTGACATAGGTACGTACTAATTACTTTAAATTTAAGGTGATTGTGGGGTTAAATTTCATATTCATTTATCTCTTGACTTAAACATCATCAATGTTTTCTTTATTTTTGAGTTGGGAGCCTAACTAATTTAATTAAGAGAATAATTCAAACCAGAAACATTTATGGGGCAAAGTTTGTTTAAGGCATTTCTTCAAGAAAGTAAATTTGGTGAATTTGATATGCATTAATCACATGGTTTTGTCTAAGTAAGGAATATCAAATTTTATTTCAATTATTGTTGTTGTTGTAGAATATAGGATGTAAAGAGATGTAGAGACTTCGTTTCCACCCCTTCTTGTGATCTACATCTCCAAAATCCTTTCTATCATCGGTGACTTTGATAGAAATAATAATGTGTTAGTTTATTTAAAAACCTCTAAATCTATAAGAGCTTGGTTAAAAACCTCTAAATCTTTAAAACCAAATCCTCCTTTTCCTTAAGACAACAAAGAGAATCCCACTTTTTCTAGTGATTTTGTTCTTGTTTCCTGCAGAACCCTACACAAATCTGGTTATATATTACAACCTAAATCTTCACAAAGATATTTTGGAAGCCGAATAAGACTACTTTATAAATGGTCAAAATGGACCTGCTCTCATTTGGGAGAATTTTTTTAAAAAATAATTTGAAACGTTTAAATCACATGTTTGTACTTTGTAAGATGGTCAAAATGATGTTATAAGTCTATGGCAATCCTTTGAATTATTACAATCATTCAATTTATGGTAACCAAGAAGCATGACACACTATAAAAAAAAATTCTTTTTATGGAAACTCTTTTTCTTTTCTATTTTTTATGAAACAAAATATTTAGGGGATTTTGCATGTATAACAAAAAAAAGTAAAATATTTCCATCTATAGCACAAAATAAAAAATAATTCATTTGTAGCAGAAAATTTAAATTGAGTTCTATCACTGGTTGAATTCTATTAGTGATAGAATTCGATCAATAATAAACTCATTCTATCACTAGTTGAATTTTCTATTAGTGATAGAATTCCAAATTGAGTTCTATCACTAATTAGTGATAGAAATTAATGTGCTATAAATGAATTATTTTAAAAATTGTGCTGTAAATATAATAGAAGAAGTAAAATGTGCTGTTGATGGTAAATTCTCTTTTCTTTATCTCGGTAATTTGATAAAATCCGTATTTTCTTTATTGGACCATAGTCGTTGAAGGTAGAAAATGATTATAAGTCTAGTTTCTTTTTAAAAAAAAAAATTTAACGAATATAATCAAGTATTTATGAATATTTATATTGCATAATACTAGTACTAATCAATATTTATAACACAATCTTCAAACGATGCAAATATTTTAAACTTTTCTATGTTTGTAATTATTTTGTGAAAACATTTCATACAATAAAATTTCTTTCTTTTTTTAGTAAAATCAATCTTTTTTTTTTTTTAATTTTTAGCTCTTTAATAAGACTAAAAAATTATGAAGTATTATTAAATGTCTAAAACGGTTATAAGTATTTGAATTTTTTTTTTTTTTAAACTAATATTTGAATTTTTATGTCTTGAAGAAAAAAGTATTTGAATTTTCATTAACACTCCAAAACTTTACAAAATATCACATACAAGTGAATTTAGTATTAATGTTAGAGATTCGAATCTTCATTTATGCATGATAAACTTTACTTTATGTGTTGTAAACTTTAAAAGAAATGTTGCTAATCATTATGAATTTCGCCTAATAATTAAAATAGTCTCGAGAGCTAAAAGGTAATGAGTTCAATTTATGGTGGTTACTTACCTATGAATTGAAATTTTATGAATTTCCTTGGCAATCATGGATATTAAAAAAAATTGTTGTTGAACACTTTCTAGATATAAAATTAAAAGTTAAAACCTTATTAAACACCACCAAAATAATAATTTTTCAATACCTATTATTATTTCTTAACCAAAATAATAATTTAATACTGTTGGGATATGTCTTGAACGCATAAATGCCCTGCGATTAGTAGTCAGGAGTCTCGCTGCTCTGCATCATAAGCGACTTTGTATTCTGTTGCATGTTCTGCATCTATATTATGTTTTATGCTTACGCATTCTGTAATAAAGTTTAATGAGAGTGCATATATAAACTCGAATTCAACCCTAGCCGCATTATGACATTTTGTATGATATCCTGTACTCTGTAATTCGCCTCTCCTTAATATAATGGTTCGTTCTCTTTACCAGTGGACTAACTAACACAACGTTAGTGAACCACGTAAATTTATGTATTTTTCTTTTCTACTTTTTCGTTTTTTTTATATTCGCATCGGTTGTTGATTGTCGTTTTCATAACAAAAAACAATAGTATTAAACCATTATAATTTTGTTGGATGGAGATAAAATTGGATTTTTTTTAGTACATATCCAAATGAGTAATGCTTATTTGTCTTTGCTTCAAAAAGAAAAATGTTTATTTGTCTTCTTTATCCAAATTCATTCTCTTCTCAGACTGCAAATAGGAGGCTGCCTTCATCAAGTATTAGTACAATTTTTGGCCATATATATTTTATAAAAAATGTGAAATAAAACAAAAGAGGTAATGAAATGTCCTTATACCTACTGACAGAGTGTATTTGTTGTTTACTAATAAGTAGTTTAAAGATTAAAATGATATGAACTTAAAACAATGTATTTGACTGTCCACTAAAAAAGGATTTAAATACAAAATGTGAAATGTTTTGAATCGAATTTGATTTTCTAATTAAAGATGACAATTCCACTATCATTTAACATCATAAGTAGTATTTAATTAAGCCAGTGGTGTATTTGAGATAGATAAATAATTGATTTATGAACTTACCATTGATAATCATTTTGCTAATATAATATATGTTTTGTTGATTTAACTATTAATTTTTGCAACTTATAGTTAGTTGGGTCGAGACATGAAAGATGTGATCTATGAAAAAATTATTTTAGAAAATTTGAGATATTTTTATTTTCGATCGAGCAAACAAGATAATTAAATTTAAAAAATAATTATAGTCATGATATTAATAATACTATATTAATAATATATAATAATATATTGATGAATATTTATAAAATATTTTTTTTTTTTGAAAATTAAAAAAATATTAATTATTATGGATATAAATACTTTAAAATTTATTTTCTAATAATTTTGTGAGAATAGCACATGTATTACAATTTTCCTTTATTTTATAATAATTAATTCACCATCACTTCTGCAAACTAAATGTCTTCTATACTTATTTTTAAATATAAATTTTTTCTATACTATGTCTCGATTCACATTATCAGTTATATATGATAATACCTTGAAAAGAAAAAGGTTATAGAAAGCGCTGTAATTTTTGGCTTTTGAAGTGACATTATTTGTTTTAATATTTTGTCTTATCTAAGCTCTATGTATTGTCAAAAAAATAAATAAATAAAATAAAAATTTTAAAAAAAAGCTTTATGTAGTCTTTTTTATTTCTTCTTTTTTACTTATACCAAAATTACCTATTTTTTTCTTTTCTTTTCTTTTCTTTTTTTTTGAAATGAAATTACCTGTTTTTTTCAATTAGCCAATCCATTACATTAATGTCCCAAATAAGCTGAAAATCACAAATATGATAACATCTAAAAAAGATTGCCCACAATAAATATATATACTATATCCAAACAATATAAACGTATATAAGTAATTGTTATGCTATAAAACTATATTGTAAACGTAATTATTGAATGGGTTGGTGGCATAGTTAATTATCTTACTTGATGTAATTCTATTTGAATTCCACGGTCACGAGTTTAAGTTTGAAAATCGATATTTGACTTTCATATTATTTTAGAGCAGTTGTACCCTCCATGTAGGATTTGTTGGTTCCCTCTTCCAATTTATACTTATATATATATATATTTCCTCTTTTTTTTTTTTGAAAAAAGAAAGTAATAAATCAAACAAGGATGGGGAAGGGTGATAATGACTTGGACACGGCACAGCACACAGCTGTGTCATTGAATCATGGCGGAGGGACAACTACTAGTACGGCTGAAACCTAGCTAACACCACTTGTCCCCGGTGGCGCCGCCTTTGCATTGCTGCCGTCCGCCGTTCGCGGTTCGCTGGTGAAGTTTCACCGCCATTCTTATAAACATTACCAACGCAGACCTCCGATCTCGTTTTAAAGTATCAGTCAAATCGAAAATATTAGCTTATATAAGTATACATTAATATATATATGCTTCAAATTTTATCAACAAAATTGAAACTTATTAAATTAATTTGTAATTTAACATCATTTGAAACTTACTTTTTTATTAAACGCATGTTTTTTATTAAAGATGGTAGATTTGAATCTCTACCACACTATTGTTTTTTTAATATTCTTTTATTAACTTAGGCTAATGCATGAAATTGGTTGAGGATTCGAGATTAGAAAGTGAGAGAACTTCTTAATATTAATAATATGAATAAATTATATTTGTCATTATGGATTGGAATTAAATGAAATTATATATTATCTACCGTAGGTATAAGAGCTTATAAAATCTAAACACATTCAATCAATGAAAAATCATCTTAAGGGTTATATTAAGTCTCATATTAAAAAAATAAAGAAATTTTTTAACATTTACAAGATATGTGATTACTTTTTCTTTTCTTTTCTTTTTTTAAGTTGATTACTTTTTTAGTTATCAATTTATTATGAGATATAACTTTATATTAGATAATAAAAGTTAATCCAAAAATAATATTCTTCCTAGAATGTATTTTGTTACATTTAATGATGTAAGAAAATTCGACTATTAATTTGCCTTCATTTAATAGTTTAATATTGAGTTTAATGTATATAAAACGAGTAAAGATCCTAAATTTCATGATGATTTTTTTTATTATTATTATTATTTGAGTAGGGAAATTCATGATGAATAATGATGTTAGATTAGGTAGGTGATGATGGCGTGTCTTGAAATTACACTCTTTAATTCTACATGAAATTTTTATGTTAATGAGTGATTAATACAAGTCTTTGTGTGATGAGTCGTGATAGGAAGATGAATGTAAAGGTAGGGTTTAAATTTGAGGGGGAAAGTAACATTGGTTTTTATTTAATATATTTTAAAATCAAATCATTTCAATTTTAACCATTAAATAACAAAATCGTACATATGAAATGTTTATTATATTGATAAAATAATTGTTTTGAAATGTGTTGATCAAATAAAAATTACATTCAAATATGAGTCAAATACCGATTTACATAAATGAATTCATGACTTTGATATTGAACTGGATTTTTACTAAACAATGAAACCATCAGGCCACCAAAATATAATTATTTTTGTCCACATCTCAGGGAAAAGTAGGGAAGGTGTGAGATCATGAACATAGTATATCATGTTTGGAGGGAGATTAAAGTGACATCTCATGATTTGTTTGTATACATAAATAATTTGTTTTTAGGGAGAAAAAAAAAGGACAAACAAAGAGATAAAGGTTGCCATAACATTTCTCATCTTAACTTATCCATTTGTTTTGTTTTTTAAGATACATATGTTTTTGAAGATACATATCGGATTGCAAATTTAAAAAACGAGAGGTTACAAATTTAAAATTTTAATCTTAAATATAATTGTATTATAAAAAATCCAACAAAATGAAATCAACTAACATATAGAAACTTAATAATCAGAAATTATGAATTCAAAATTGTTCGAGTGAATTAAAACAAAAAATTTATAAAAATGTCCGTATCTTAAAAAACAAAACAAAAACATAAAAACAAAAAGAAAAATCATATATGTTGGTATTTTCTTAAAGTTGGTATATACATAGAGATGTCCAAGGGGCAGGGCGGGGCCTGGCAATGACTTCCCCATCTCCACCACCAAATTTAATTTCCGTCCTAGAAAATTCTCATTTTTTTCTCGGAAATCGGGTTCCTGCGCAGATTTTTTTAATTTTTTTTAAAAAATTCTTTTCATTTTTTATATACTTTTTATACAATAATTTTAAATAAGTAGATTTTCATAGAAAATATCAATAAGTTTCATCTATAATATTAATTATTAAAAAAAAATATTCATATGTATAGATAATTTTATCAACAAATATATTTGTATTTAAAAATTAAAGGAGTAAAATAAAAATATATATATTAAACAAAAAAAAAGTAAAGAGAGTGGGGATCGAGAAACGTATTCCTCGTCTCCAGTCCCGATTAGGCCACAAATTTTTTTTTTTCTATTTCTAGCCCAGTTCCCACCAGAAATTCTCCGGAAAAAATGAACATCTCTTAACATACAGGTTCGCTGGAAAAATGAATATCTCTATGCATACATCAAATTATTTGAAGACTAAAATTCTAGTTTAGCTATTTATTTATTTATCGAATAAAACAAAAATGGAAGAAAAAAAGAAAGGAAAACGTGGCAGAATAAGAGACAAGAAGCAGAAGCAGTCAAAATTAATATCTAGCTGTAAGGGTCCCACACTCTTCACTTTATTTTTTAATTTAAATCTCTTTTACATCTTTTTTTCAATGTCTCTCCACCTTCTTCTCTCTCCGCCTTAGAGAGAGAAACGCCACCGTACCGCCCGCCGTTAATATGAGACGTGATCGGACTCTGCGTCACTGAGTCAACCCATCCGGTTCATTTGATAAATCCCTTAGTAATAATTAATCATCATGATTAATAACAGCAACAACCACCGCCACCGGCGTCACTGCTCATCTTGTAAAAAAAGTCAGTTTCCGACGACGGCGGCGGCGCTAGGTTTTCTGGACCACTGCTTTCTCTGCCGCCAGAAACTTCTCCCCGGGAAAGACATCTTCATGTACGAGTAAGTTTACTCTCCAGTGTTTGCATTTAAAATATCACTTCCCCATTTTTTTAACTCCAAAATATTATTAGAGTATTCATTGACTTAAAATGGAGTTTAATATCATTTATCTCCGAATCAATTTTTTTTTTTTAGTTTACTTTTAACCCTTTTTTTTTTTTATTTGACCTTTACAAATGTGGTTCAAACCCATCTTTGTCATTAGATATACATCAATAATCATGAATTACTATTCTGGTTGATTTTTAATTGTTTTTATTTTTATTTTTTTTGAAACTTGTCTAGAATAATGTAAGTATGTATAAATTGACATTTCATTTTTTTTTTTTTTATGTTTTTCTTTCCATAAAAGGGATTTGCAATTACAACAAGAGAGTAGTTAAGTGGTATTAGTGTAAATTTAATGACAAAAATGTCACGAGGAGGAGGAATCCGTGACCCTAATATTGTAACTAAAAAAAGAAAGAGTGGCCTAATAATACTTTAATATAATATTAAATCACCCTAATCCTGCATATATAATTTTTTTTTTTTTTTTTTTTTTTAAAGAGAGAGAAAAAGGCATTACTCTTTGAAAATGATATTGAATTTAAGATAACAAGTTCAACTATTTTGGGTTTAGAGTGAATTAACATTATATTAGGGTATTATTATCCTTTTAAGGAAAGAAAAGCTTTAAATATCCTACTATTTGTCGAGTGGATGAACGTATCGTATTTTCAAATAAAGAAGAAAAAAAAGTGCTAAGCAACCCGACAATAAAGGGAGGAAATGGAGAAAGAGTTTGACTATTGCTTTTTTTAAATAAATTAAACAAAGAGGTACAATGATAAAATGCGAATGCATTCTCCATCGTTCATTTATATTTTATATTTACTTTATAATACATATCTACTTAAAAATAAGTAAATTTTCTTAAAAAATTAATACTAATTGAAAATTAATAAATATTTATCATTAGAAATTAACTATTATTTTAATAACGATTAAAAGTGAACAATTTATTAAAATATTTGATAAAATTAAGATTCCAAGAAATGGATAATAATTTTGATAGAAAATCCGACCATCACAAATCTCTTTTCAAGAAATGCTCGTCTTCATCCCTACAAAATTTAGTTGTCAATTTTATGGAGATAGAGATTAGAAACAGTAACAAAATAGAGACGGCAAAATCATCTCTCCTCTCCCCTATGAACATCTCCATATTCAAATTTATACCTTCTAGGCTATCGAGTTGTTATTGCAATCTAAAACTAATTAGACAAAAATAAAAAAATAAAAATTTGGAACGAGATTAAAGATTTGTTTATGATAATTATCGATGTGGTTTTACTTTTACAGAGGAGACAAAGGTTTCTGCAGCGAGGAGTGTCGATGCCGGCAGATTTTCATGGACGAAGAACAAAGCATGCTCAATGCCGGAAACCGCTCCTTCGCCACCGCCATTAACCCAAAAACCACCGCATTGCCGCCGTCCGCTCCCTCCTCCGATCCGCCTTCTCGCCACCCTAAACCCACCTGAAACCAGGCCTGCTAATCTTCTCACCAAAAGTGGCTTTCTTTTTCGGGTTATGACTTTTTTTTTTTTTGTGCGGTTTTCATTTTTGAATTTGAAGCTGAAAAAAACAAATTGTTTTTAAGATTTGATAAGCAAAAATATTTCCATAGACACAGAGACAGGATGGTAGATATTATTGATGTTGTTTTTTGGATCAAGCAATGATAGTTTTTTAAATTATGAAAAAGCATATGTGCAAAGTTATGTTTGTTTTTTGGAAAATAAGTTTATGTTGTTTCCAAAAGTCCAACACATGATAAATTAAATCATATATTAATGTGTGTTCTATAAATCCTCTACATGGAAATGGGGGTTCAATCTGATCAATATGTTATACTTTATCCAACCTCTTATATTAAATGTCATTTAACTTTATCATTAACATGAAAATTTAATTCTATGCTAATTTGGCTAACATAACTCGCCAAACTAAAGTACTAGACATTGATTAAAGGTTGAAAATTTCAAATCATAAACTAGCTTATAATTGTGTAAAATTAAACCCTTGAGCTTTCATAGAGGACAATGTTGTGCTAAAAAATGACAGAATGACAAAATGACAATGATATGTATGGGAAACAAAAGGTAGTAAGATGCACAAGCTAAATTATTAGAAGAAGCAGATCATTTAACTTTGTCTTCTAAACGTCGCTTATTTTTTTCTTTGCAATATTATTATTTCTAAATGTTTCTAAACGTTTGAAAATATCATTTAACTTTATCCTTGATCATTTTTAAATGTTCCAAAACTATGAGTACAAATTTGTCAAAATTTTGGTTGGATAATCGATGTAGGAGTGATTTAGAATGATATATTGACAAAGAGTAAAACTCCTCTACACATGAATGTGTAGATGAGCCCTACATTTGGCTTATGTGGCACCATTGGGTGCTACAAAAAATTATTTACTTTTCAATATTTTCTTTTATAACATAATTTTGTGTGGTTTCAATAATGCCACATGAGTTAAATGTAGGGCTCCTTTACACATTCATGTGTAGAAGAGTTTTACTCTATTGACAAATCAAACGTTTTTTTTTTTTTGGATTAAGTTTGGAAGAATGAAATTCATACGTCTAACGTTTTGCCTAGCATTTTATCCGTTTTTCCATTCTAGGTAGTTTTAAGACCGTCAATTGAAATAAAAGACTAGTTATAGAAAAGATGGTAATTTAATTTAGTATAAAGTTTGAGTATTAATAAGAATCTCTTTCGAACAAAAATCTCTTTGGTTTTTTTTTTTTTAAGGAAAAGTAATTGAGTAAATTTTCACTACAATATCTCCACCTATCCTAAATTGCTGTAGAACTAAACTAAATTCGATGTATATATTTGAAATATAGCTTACTCCGGCCTCCAACAACAACTATAACAAATGACACTAAATTCAACCAATTTAAACATCTAGACGCACATATAATATAATCCAAAATCTTATGGTTAGTCACTGCACTCCAAAATATGGAAACTTGATTTTTTTTTTTTTTTTTTTTTTTCAAGTTATAGTTGTTGTACAAGTTTTAAACTATAATTATTTAAGTTTGAAGATATTTCTTTTTTCTTTTTTCTTTTTTTTAAAAGCCAAACATAGCCCCAAAATTCCTTGGCTAAGAAAGTTTCAGACTGAGCCTGCTAAAGTGTGTAAAAGCAGAACACTAAAATAATAACAGAAATCAATAGTAATGAATCAACATTGTTGAATCCCGCCAACTAGAGTAATAACTCAACTGCATAAATATATGTTTATGACCTAAGAGGTATGAGTTCGAATCCTCTCCATTATGATTGAACTCGTAGAAACCAGAAAATATTAAAAAAAAAAAAAAAAAATGTATTTATGGTTTCACCATTTAATCTACTCAACAGTGATATATTTAGTTATAATATAAAAAATACTACACCAAATGATTTAAAAAATGCAACCAAATTTGAAAAGTAAAACTGCTTTTTGATCCAGGTAGAGTAAAAAAAATGTCAGTTTGGGTGTAATGACTATAATACCATATTAGATAGCACTAGATTTCATCTCAAAACTAAGTATCAAACCACATACATTGCATACCACCTTTCTGTTATAACCAAATTAGTTACCCTCCAACCTTAAGTTACTTGTTGTTACTGAAGGTTTAATAAATTAATTAGCTATTATTAGTTCTGTAACTTCCTCTATTTAAAGAGGCTGAGAATGATTAATAAAATTAATTGAGTATTGCTTTGCTTAAAACTGAAATGGTATCAGAGCTTCAGCAAGAAGCTTCCGCACATTCCCCCCGATTGAACCAATTGCATTTCTAGTCTCTTATCAATTCAAGAAAGGTACAGCTCCCACCTATCGTAAGAAAGATAGACCTCGTTGTACACACTGCAATCGATTAGGCCACACTGTCGACAAATGCTACAATCTGCACGGATATCCTCCTGGATATAGACCGCGACCTCAAAATTAGTCCTTTTGTGACAACTCGAATCCACAATCGTAGCCAACACAATCGTGCAAAATGACACAAATGGCTTTCTTGGCAGTCTAAGTGCGAGCCAATGTGCGCAACTGATGAGTCTCTTGAACTCACAAGTCCAAAATGATAGGACAGCAACTGTGGGGGCTGTCTCACATACTCCACGTATTTTTTTCTGCATCTCTATGTACCAAAAATAAAGCATCTACTTGGATTATTGACTCTGGTGCATCTCGTCATATTCGTCAAGTTCATAGCATGTTTTTAAATTGGAAACGAATAGATGATATATCAGTAATCTTACCAACCTCTCACAAAGTTTCAGTACAGTTCATAGGAGATATCAAGATAAATAATGATGATTTAATCCTAAAAGATGTCTTTTACATACCTAGCTTTACTTTTAACTTGTTATCGGTTGGATGGTTGCTTCAAAATGGTCCATACAATGTAAGCTTTACTGCTGATTATTGAAGATGATTGGCAAGGCTAAAAATGTTGATGGATTGTAAAAATTCTCCTTTAGTTTGTAATGTGTCTATCAATAGTTGGCATAATAGGTTAGGTCATTTGTCTACGAAACGTCTAGAACAAATGAAAGATATTTTAGATTACAAGGATAAACATACTACCCATTGTAGCATTTGCCCTTTGGCAAAACAAAGAAGAATGTCTTTTCCTTTCAATAATAGAGTGGCTGTTGAAACTTTTCATTTGGTTCACTGTGATGTTTGGGGACCCTTTAAATCACCTACTTATGCTAGTTATCGTTTTTTTTGTACAATTGTTGATGACTGTTGCCGATATACTTGGGTTTATTGATGAAATCTAAATCTGATGTACTAACAATCATTCCTCGCTTCTTTAAACTTGTTCATATTCAATTTAACAAAACTATCAAGTTTTTTCGTTCTGATAATGCTCCTGAGCTACAGTTCACTAAATTCTTTGCCTCAACGGGTACTCTTCACCAATTTTCTTGTGTCGAGCGCCCTCAACAAAACTCGGTTGTAGAACGAAAACATCAACACCTTCTTAACGTAGGCCGAGCATCATTCTTTCAATCAAAAGTTCCTATCAGGTTTTGGGGAGATTGTGTGTTGACTGCAACTCATTTAATTAACCGTGTTCCCATGCCTCTGTTGGATAATGAAAGCCCCCCTTTGTATGATGATCTTCGTACATTGGGTTGCCTTTGTTATGTTTCAACTTTACAGGCTCATCGATCCAAGTTTGCTCGAAGAGCCTCCCGTTGTGTTTTCCAAGGCTATAAGGCATATGATGTTCGGTTTGTTGAGGATGCCTTTCGTTCATGAGGAAATAGATGTTTTTCCTGATTTTGTATTACCATTTGGTACTATTGTTGGTGGGTTTTCCTCATAAATTCAAGTAGCTGTCTTCAAGTAGCAGCAACAGATCCCAACATCCAAGTTCAACAAAATTCTGAAAGATCAAAGTATGTATTGATGATCATTTACACATTATTGAAAACACCAATCACATCACATTGATTCTGAGCAAATACATGAAAGAAATGAGCAACAACATCCTAGTCTTGAAGCTTCTGTTCCTGAACATTTTGTTCCTCAACTTCCCATTAATGATTTGCGATGGTCGGATTCCGGCTTCACCATTGTATATCCAGGATTGCTTCCATTGGAGTACTGATTCATCTTGTTCTGGAGGTTTTGAGAATAAAATTGGGCTGGTGGAAACTGGTAAGAGATGAACAAACACAGAGACTTTTCCCAAGGCCCAGTTCTTTTTCCTTTTGCTAAAATTACTTCTTCTTTTTTCTTTTTTCTTTTTTTGTCCCTAATTTCAATTTTTATTCCTTACATTTCCATATAACTCACTAAATGATATAGCTAAAAATGTTCATTTTTTATATATAGCAACCTAAATAAAATTAAATTTCAAATTTCAAAATTAAAAATTAATTTTTCCCTTTGTCTTTTCTCATTATTTTTGTTGTAGGTGAAGCTCGTTTTTACTCAAATTCGTCTTTTTTTTTTTTAATTTAGGTTTGATTTTTAAAAGTAGAAGTAAAATATAAATATTCAAGTAAGAAAAAATATATATAGAATAGTAATTGTTGTAATCTTAAATTTCAAAAATAAAAAATCAAATGATCATCAAATAGATTTTTAATTGAAATCATCTATATGGAGCCTCATTTTATTATGACTATTTTTTAAGTTTAAAATAAAATAGAATGACCTAAACTTTTTTCTTATACTACAATAAATATTTAAATGAATTGATGGTTTCAATATTTTTCTCGAAAAAATTAAGAATAAGAATCTTTAAAATTCTTTATTGGCTAAAATATTTTTAGAAAAAATATGTCAAAATTATTTCTAAACTTAGAAAAAATTTTGAAAATGCTTTTGAACTTTACCAAACATTTTTAAAATCCCTTTGTTTTTTATTTTTGACGGAAACTGTTAATATTTTGTATAAAAATACCTATGAATTTCAAAGAGTTTAAAAAATGTCCTCGATCTTAAAAAAAAAAAAAATCATTTTTAAAAGAATATTGTTATCGGTAATTATTTTTATAAAAAAAGTCAACATTTTGTTTGAGATACTCTACGTATTTAATGGTAAAAGATATTTTTAACTTTGTATTTTTTAACTTATGAGTTGCTTTTATGTCGATATGAGTTGTTTAACGTTCCAAACAAAATACTAATTGTTTATTTTATTGAATTGTTAGTCGGATGTTGTCTTTTTTAAAAAATCATAAATTAATCTGATGCTGAAGTTAAATTATTTAAATATTTTAAGTAATCTTTAGATCTCATCAAATAAAACAATGATAAATTATGATTCAACTATAGATAAGTGAATAAATCTCTATTTAGCCTAACCAATTCAGGTTTTAAAAACTCCTTCGAAAAACAATTTAATAATTTTTTCATCTTTGAAGAGTTACCATAGATGATTATGAATTCATGAATATTAATTGATCAAATTGTTATTCAAAGATTAATATATATTTATTCTCATTAATTTTCATGTAAGAGAAAATATACAAAGAGAAAAAGAAGAAAATCATTTTCGAATAAACTTTTTTTAATATTTTTGAGATGACATATTATTCAAATAAAATTTTAGTATTTTTTTAAAACTTAATGTTAAAGATATATTCTTAATATATTTTTTTAAATGCAAGTGTATTTTTTAAACTTTTTAAAGTTAATAGGTAAATTTGACACAAATCTCATAATTCATAATTATTTTTTATAATTATAGCCTTAATTATTTATAAATAATATAAATATTTGGCACGTGATAAATTTTGGAGGGATAATGACGTGACTGAAAGCGATTTAATAAATTAAAGGGAAAATTGCACAAACTAAAGTATGGGGTTTATAACAATCAAATCCTTAAACTTTCAATTTGATCAATTACCTCTATTGAAGTTGGATAAATGTTGCAATTAACCTCATTAAATAAAATTATGAGATTTTCACATGTGTGGCAAGGATAATTAAATTTGACATTTTTTTTCTTTTTTTAATTACTAAAAGCTACTTTAATTAATATATATATATATATATATATGACAAATTTACCTTTGCCATACATGTGAAAATCTCATAATTTTACTTAATGGGGTTAATTGCAACACTTATCAAATTCAAGAAAGGTAATCGATCAAATTAAAAGTTTAAGAAATTGATTATTACAAACACCCTACTTTAGGTTTGTGCAATTTTCCCTAAATTAAAATAGAGAAGAAGCTGCACCCCCACCATGATGTCACCCATGTGACACCTTTATTTAATTTTTTTTTTTTTTACTTTATATTTATTATTAAAAAAATGAAAAAAGAAAAAGAAAATGTGTTGCCAAATGAGTGACATCATGGTAGAAGTGCACCCATTACACCCAATTCTTCTCATTAAAATAACTGCAAATTGCAATCGGGTCATTCTAGGGCCCGAAACTGCCCCACCCTCTTACATCATTGCCTTTATCATTTGTTGTATTTAGCATTTATTTCAAAATAAATAAATAAATAAATAAACTTTTTTATTTAAAATCTAATAATTTGTATACAGTTTTTTAAGATTAAATAGTTGTTATTAGCAAAACTATCTCTATGCATGAGTATTTTATTTATGCCATTGAATTACTGTTGTTGTTGACATCTATGCCTGGGTCTTTATTAAATATTAGTGTGTACTTTAAAATGCTTCAATTTAGTGATTTAAAAAAAAATGCTTCAAATTAATTATTATTGTGATGTTTTTGTAACTACATTTTGTTAAATAATAATAATGATTTTCATGTAAGTAAATATATTATGAAGAACATATTTTAAATTACATTTATAACAAAACTCTCTCTCTCTCTCTCTCTCTCTCTCTCTCTCTCTCTCTCTCTCTCTCTCTCTCTCTCTCTCTCTCTCTCCCTCTC
>JBBMKA010000030.1:1369722-1383830 GCA_037833695.1 Sechiopsis laciniata
GCATAGCAAGATTTTGCTCTTCGTAACTAAGGTTAGGCGAAAAATTGAAGTCCCATGAATGATTTCGCGGAGCAAATGTCTCTTCAACATATTGGTTGGAATAGACGAAGTCATACGAGTTTCCTTGATAATTATCCATCTTTCTCAATTTTGCGACAAAACTTTTTGCTTGGGCAAAAACAATCGACAACGAACTTCAACTCCGCGGATTAACACACCTACAACAAATGCAAAGATCAATTGCTAACTTTTTTTTCAAATTCAGCACTACTCTCAAAACTACACTTAAACACTAATTAATGGCACTAATCCCCGGCAACGGCCACAAAAACTTATTGGGTCAGTTTTCAAACACACAAATTAAGAAAATAATAATGATGTAAGAATGATGACGTGACAACTCTGATCTCGCCGTAGCGAAATGTCCTCTGATTAGGCGAAGTGTGTGTGTGATTCCCAAAGGTTGTGCAGTATACACAGTCTTTGTTATAGCAAGTTTTAATGTAAGTAAAGGTCATCTCTACAGGGATTAGTTATTAATACCATGCTTAAGCGAAATGAAGTGAGTCAAGTAACAAGTGAAAATTGTTGTGATGAGTCTAAACTAAGCGAAATAAACGTAATATAATTTAAATTAGATGTAAATGCACTGGAAGAAGAATAAGACTTTCGAAGAGTTTCGCTTGGGCGGAACGACATTAAGCTAAGACACAAACAACTGATGGCTTCTCTTTGGTTCTCTCGAGCGTTAGAAGTTGGCTCTCTCGAGCTCCTAGTTTGGTCCTCTAGAACTCAAACGACGCTAAGATTTAAGTAAAACATCACTAGGTGAACCTTATCTCTAAGAGTTCTTTGATTCGGAAGCAATCTTATCTCTAAGCAAGCTTGCCAGTCCTAATGTTATACATGTAAGTTCGCTCTATTTCTATTCTCTCGAAGCGAAATAAAGACATACACATAGTGGATCGGACTGAATGTATTACGAATTAACACAGCATGTATAATAGTTTAACATCTCGTTAAAGCTTCGCTTAGGCGACCTTTTCCTACTTGCCTACTTCTTTCCAATGACGAACTTAGCTACTCATAACGATAAATAAAAGCAAAAACTAAAGTTCATCTTCATTAAAATACCAAATAACAATGTTTGCTACAAATAGTGCTAAGACAAAAATAACGAAAGCAATAAAGGAGAAACGAAGTTTAGAAGAAGCTTGGTCGAAATCGTAAAGACAGCAATTCTAATTTGGATCCGACGAAGTCTCTGCAACTCCGGCTAACTACAACTATGCTAAAACTAAACTACTGAACAATTGGAAATGCGAAAAAAATAACTAAACTACGGCTAAACTAAGGAAAGTTGATCGGAATTCAGCTTGACATAGGATCAACCCAAAGACGGAGATCGACCCAAGAGTGGGTGATATTTTGCTCTGAAGAAGATTGCCTCTATTTATACACCAGCTCCAAGCGACAAGGCTCTGAAGTTTTCTGCTCCACGATCCCTTGTCCCCTCTAGACCGCATCTGACATCCTTTGCTTTGGGACTGCCAAAGATCTTCCATACATGTGCTTTTGGCAGAATCAATTTCGCTTAGGCGAAATTGTTAGCACTTCGTTATATTTATTGCAATGTGGAATGCTTGGTTGGTTCCTTCGCTTGCTCAAACTCTCCATTGTGCGAATTTCGCTTCGATCCATCAGGAATGCTGCAGACAAACTAGAAAATATCAATTCTTTTCAACACTTACAAATTTACACACATTCAAGCATATTTCGCTGCAGCGAACCTCTAAAATGCATCCTAATCAGAAAACTAAAGGATGTTTCGTTAAAGCATAACTTTTGGTATGATGGGGCAAAATTCCATATTACATTAATTAAATATTAGCACATTCTTATAAAGATATATTCTTTTAAGCTACTTTAACTCTCAATTCTTGAGAGTTATTAGAAAGCCTACCTTGGGACGACCTTTAGCTTCAGGCATTGGTGTGAACAGGCTGCAACAGTAGGGTGCCGAAGGCCTCCTACCTGTTGTGGATCAGTGGACACCTTTCCGAGTCTTAGGCATTCGTACCTGGATCGACATAGTTTATGTAGACCTACATTTATTCTATTTGCAGCAGTATGCAGTGTGCGTGCACACGCACTAAATGCCGGGAGGAGAGCTCCCTCTGGCTAGTGTGTCAGTACACCTTTTCGTTCAGTTTAGAGCCAGACACTTGGGTACTCTCCCGAGTGTCCAGGATCAGCATAGCGAGCTGATCATCTTAGCTGAGGGTTAGAGATCCTCGAAGTTCTGGAGTTATGTTGATAACCCTTTTTTGAGATCCGAGCTAGATCCCTTAGCCGAGAGTTAGAGACTCTTAAGGTTTGAGAATATGGTTGCTAGACTCGTGGTGAGATTGCATGCTTGGTTGTTTGACTTGCTTATATGCTAGGATGCTAGATGATGTGACTTGTGTATTGTACCCCCGCTGGAAATTCTTACTGAGTGTCTTTATACGCACCCTTATTTCTGTAGCTTTCCACCAGGTAACTTGGGACAGCGCCGGGACGGCTAGAGGAGGAGCTGATGGATCATGGGAGTCCACCGACATTTTACTCTGTTGTTTTATTTGAGTATTTTTTCAGCATGTAGAAGGGAACAGAGTTCATGTTAGGAGAATTATGTTATGAATGTTTTAAATAAATCTCTGGCCAGAGGCTTTAACTTGTTTTGGATAATATTTATGTTTGAACTGTTTACTCTTTTGGAAATGTTTAAGTTTCTTTCATGTTTTACATCTATCTGAATGGTTTGAAGTTCATGCATACTGAGTAAGAACTACTTTTAGGGCTGATTTAGAGTCAGGTTCTTACATAAATAAAGATCTAATCCTCAATTCATTGCTTTCTCTACCTCGGAGGAGTTAAGGAGATTAGCCACCCTGCAATTATTCCAATAATTTTCAATGTCGACCTTTTCGATGTGATTGTTCACTAAAATCTCTATTGGTAAAGACCCTCAGATTGATAGAAAAGGCAATCCTTTTGTCGAAGGAGTTAGATGGGATTGGAAAGATAGAAGTGTGGCGGAGTTGATGGTTAGTGATGGTAATTGGAACAAGGAGTTGATCTTCAGCATTTTCTAGAAAGAAGATGCGAATATCATTGTTAATACTCCTATGAGCAAAGTGGGGATCAATGACGAGGTGGTGTGGAATGCTTGTAAAAAATGATATATTTTTTTCTATTAAAAGTGCTATCATGCTGATATTAATTTGGCTCTAAAGAGGAGGAGTTCACTTATGACTCAAAAGCTACTAGCATTTGTTGGAAAGAGTTCTGGAAGATTAATATTTCTCTTAAAAGAAAAATAGGAGCTTGGAGTGTCCTTTCTACTGGAATCCCAATCAAGAGCAATATTTATTTAAGAAGAGTGAATATCAATGTTTTATGCCGTATGTGTAGAAAATGCAAAGAGTCAAATATGCACATTATTAAAGATTTCAAGATTGTTGTGCGTGCTTGAGATCACATTTTCCCCTGGTTCACCAATTTCAAATATTTTTTCAAAACTGTGAATAAAGAAATTGACTTTTGGAAATGATTATGGGATAAAGTTTCAAAGGAAGAGCTCTTTGCCTGTTTAGTGGTTATTTGGAGTTTATGGAACTTTAGAAACTAAGAAATCAGTTAAAATAAATCTTTTGAGTTCCATATTCTTCGTGCTATGATGGAAAAAGCTATTAATTCTTTTATTTTGCTTAATGCAGGTCCTTTGAAGAAGCCCATCATGGAAGGCAATGAGAACCTCAAATGGGAAGCTCCCTTCCAAGGTGGTGGAAGATAAATGTTGATGCATCAATGAGGCCAAGTTCGGATGAGGGGGCCATTGGATGGTTCATTATAGATTGGACAGGACAGGCTAAGATTGCTAGAGGGAGATCAAACTTCCAAAATATAAGAGTAAATCGTTAAAGGGTATTGCTTTGAGAGATGGTCTTGTTCATACTTTAGAGCAGCAAAATCCGTTATGTAACAAGGTAGTTGATGTGCTAACTAAACAATTTCTTTTAGACTACTTTTATTAGAAGGATAAACCTTGTTTTTGGAGGGAGAATCTCTCCCCTATTGTTAACTCCTTTTTGGAGAAAGATGGTATTCGTTTGGTTCGTTGATTAATAATATGGTTATTTAAAAAAAAAAAAATTAAATTATGACTATTGCTTAGGTAAGTTTTTAACGTATGATCCATCTGATAAGGCATCCACGTGATAAGTGGGTCCCTGGACCCCACCTTTCTCCTATATGGTCCTCCTGCATCTTTTCCCACTTTTTTCCTGGTTGCTTTACCTTGGTTTTAACTTCCCTTCACTCCATTTTTGTCCTTTCCTTGATTCCCCTCTTCCTCTCTCTTCCTTTCTACTCCATTTTTTTTTTTTCAATTCTTCAACCTCTGTGTGAAGAAGGAAGCAGCTCAGAGCCATGGATTCTCAAATGGGTCTTTCATTTCTCTTCTTGTTTTTCTCCCTTTTCTCTCTGCAGCTCGTAGCCCAAGGTGAGACCTCTTCATTTCACTCTTTTCTTTCACTTCCTATTTTTATGCCTGATTTCTGAATTAGTTGTTTTTGTTTTGATTTTTGAATGTCATGTTATCATGGGTTTTTATTGTATTTCATTTTCATATCCTCGTGAACCCAGAAGAATGAAACAAAAAGAGCAAAAGGGAAAACTCTCCATTGTGTGTGTGTTTCAATTTCTGTAGGGTAGGTGTTTGATTAAATGTGTCTCAATAGTGGTGGTTGGATGGGCAGTGAATAATTGGTGCTATGTCATTAATGATGGACTCTGGATTATCAACATTTATTGCAGTTTCCCCAATCTTTGCTGATTTAATTAATACTAAATCTTCTAAAGATTAAACTAATAAGTGAATGTGTATTTAATTCTTTTTTTTTTAATGCATTCTTTGCTTTCTTTCTTACTTGTAGCTGTGACCTATGCTTGGATATTATATTCAATCCTTACTAAATCTAAGAGTTTAGGAATCGATTTCTAATACAGATTAATGGGTTGTCACCACTTTTTGTGATTTTTTTTTTTTTTTTGCAGATGTATTTGTTGGTGTGAATATAGGAACTGATCTTTCGGTTATGCCTCACCCAACTCAAGTGGTAGCCCTCTTGAAAGCTCAACAAATTCGGCATGTTCGGTTATACGATGCCGATGGCGCTATGCTGATGGCCCTTGCAAACACTGGCATTCAAGTCACGGTGACTGTCCCTAATGAGCAGCTGCTAGGGATTGGCCAATCAAACTCCACTGCAGCTAACTGGGTTAATCACAATGTCTTAGCACATTATCCAGCTACTAACATCACTGCCATTTCAGTTGGCTCTGAAGTTCTAACAACTCTCCCTAATGCAGCTAAAATCCTTGTCAATGCCTTGAAATACCTTCACTCTGCACTTGTTGCATCTAATCTTGACCACCAGATTAAGGTCTCGACGCCTCTTTCTTCTTCGATTATTCTTGATTCGTTCCCGCCTTCGCAAGCATTCTTCAACTCATCATTGGATTCTGTGATAGTCCCGCTGCTTGATTTCTTGCAGTCCACCAACTCATACCTTATGCTCAATGTGTATCCCTACTATGACTACATGCAATCTGATGGCTTTATTTTGTTGGATTATGCACTCCTAAAGCCTCTCCCTTCGAATAAAGAAGCTGTTGATTCCAACACCCTTCTTCGCTACACCAATGTTTTCGATGCTATGGTTGATGCGGCCTACTTTTCTATGGCTTCTCTAAATTTCACTAACATACCCATTGTAGTTTCAGAAACAGGCTGGCCATCGAAAGGTGGCTCTAATGAGCCAGATGCAACCTTGGAAAATGCAAACACTTACAATAGCAACTTAATCAGGCATGTGCTGAACAAAACTGGAACTCCCAAACATCCTGGAATTGCTGTTAGTACTTACATTTATGAGCTCTATAATGAGGACATGAAGCCGGGGCCGATCTCAGAGAAGAACTGGGGATTGTTTGATGCAAGTGGAAGGCCAATATACATTCTCCATTTGACCGGATCAGGACTCATGTTGGCAAACGATACAATGAACGCGACATACTGTGCTGCAAAAGATGGTGCCGACCCAAAGATGCTGCAGGCTGCATTAGATTGGGCATGTGGACCTGGCAGGGTGGACTGTTCAGCTTTGCTTCAAGGGCAGCCATGCTACGATCCCGACAACGTGATGGCTCATGCAACATATGCTTTCAATACTTATTATCAACAAATGGGAAAGGCGTCGGGATCGTGTGACTTCAATGGGGTGGCTGCAGTTACAACCACAAACCCAAGTAAGAGAATGTCCAGCAGAATTCATCAATTTTCTTGTTTTTGTCCTTATGTTCTGCATATTTTTAGAGCTAACTTGTCTTCTTGCTTTCTTGATCAATGCAGGTCATGGATCCTGTTCATTTACAGGAAGGTAAACTTCATAAACAGAACTTTTGGGGATATATTGAATACTCTAATACATCGATCCATGGTTTTGAGTTTAAATGGTGATCTAATATAGTATTCGAGTAGGAAATCTTAAGTTCATGCCATGCATTGTCATGTTTTTCCTCATTCAGAGTCAAACCTCAAGTATATTTAGATTTGGTGGTGATTCAATGACGGTATGTTTAGAAGCACTTTTGTTATGATCGAAAAGCATTTTTTACTCAATCATTATAGGTTAGCCTAGTGGTTAAAGAGAGTGTTAGGGATCCATGGTGGCTACGTACCTAATAAAAAATTTCTTACATATTTATTGACATTCAAATGTTGTAGAGTTAGGGATATATTCCACATTTAAGGATATAAAAAAAAAAGCCCCTTTTACTCAAAATCACTGAAAGTTATTTATATGATTGAGAAATAGTTGAGAATTACTTAAAATGGTTGATTGCTAGCACTATACATCATGTCCCACATTTAAGGATGTAAAAGAAGCACCTTTTACTTAAAAGCACTGAAAGTTATTTATATGATTGAGAAGTAGTTAGAATCACTTAAAATGGTTGATTACTAGCACTATACATCATTGGTCATTAATCACTTTTTAAAGGTAGTTTAGCTAAAATTACTCGGTTTAAAGCACTTTAAAACCCATTGGAAGAACCATGTCAGAAACCCTCTTTTCCCCAATAGTTTGTGATATAAAACTCATACTGCAATTGGGAATAATTGGTTGATCCTTGCTGAGAATCTCTTACTTTTCACAGTGTTGGAAGAAATGGGACCTTGGGAAACATCACAGCCCCATCAATGAACTCCACAAATTCAGATTCTTCTGCAAGTGCTTTTGGGTATAACATTTTGAGTTGTGCAGTGATGATGGTTGGAGGCCTGCTTGGAAGTTCCATTTGGTTGTAAACAAAAGAAGATGTTCGTTACAAGTACTTTGGCAATTTTTGGTTCTATAATTTATTTATTTTGTATGGTCCATTAGTAGTGATCGATCGGATAGTTTTGCAATTTTCTCCATTCAATTTTGTACAAGTCAAGATGGAGTTGTATTCGGCTATTAGTTACTTAAACTGATAGTATTTTTTTCATTGCTTTGGGAAATCAGAGCTTTATTATTAATTCTTTGGTTAAATTATAAATTCATCTGTCATTTGAGTTAATTTCTCACAATGAAAAGTATGTTTGTGTGTGTGTGTTTTTTTTTTTAAATAGAAATTTTTGTTTACATTCTTCCCATTTTAAATTTAACCATTTAGATGATTGTCTCGTCAATTTAGTCAGAATCGAGTTACACTTAAGTAGATTTGGACACTCACAAACATCAAGATTAATTAATCCTTGTTAGAAACAAGCTTTTGATGGTTGAGTTTACAAAGTTCAAACTTTCAAAAGAATAGTGTTTTGTTTGGAACCATACTTCATTAATAACCAAACTTAGAACATCAAACCAAACAAAGGGGAACAATCCTCCAACCGACAGCTCGAATTGAGATCGACCATATTTTGAAGAGCCATCGATAAAAGGAAAGTCTCTATATAAAGGGGGTTCTTTTCCAATCGGGAGAATAAAATCTCAAAATTGAGAGACCGACTCGTAATTATGAACACAATAAATGTTGAATTTATAAATTTTTTAGGATGAATCCAACAACCACTAAAACTATTTAGGTTGGTGAATTACCAAAGAGAGTGACGAAAGTTTGGAATCCAAAGAGGACCCGATCTTACCTCGGAAAAGAAAGGCGTTATCCTATCAACAACCAAAAGAAGGACCCAATGTTCGAATGAGTCCAACCCAACAGACACAAAAACCATCATGAAGCCTGGCCAATCGCAGGTTTGGTCCATGGGACAATTTAAGCCCAACAATTCATACACTTTGGGCCCCACCCAACTCTCTATCCCCACACTATTTTAACATTAACTAAACTATAGTCTAATATTGTAAAATATTTTTAAATTTAACATTGAAATAATGAGAGATAATATATATATATATATATATATATTATTCTTTAAATCATCACGATTTTAATTTATTTTCTATTTGGTTCTTGAAGTTTTTGGTCTTTAAGATTTAAGTTTGGGTAAAATATCTTTTTAGTTCTTAGGTAGGGATGTAGTTTATATTTGGTTCCTCTTTTAAACACTTGTATTCTTCCCTTTTCATTAATGCTCAATTTTTAGTCATGGTGTGTATTTTGAATTTTTTTTTTTTTTCTTACTTATTTTGTTTTAAAAATTAATTGTGTGTCGAAACTAAAGTACACCCTTCATCAATATAATGTAATTTGACACTCTTCATCAATATAATGTAATTTGAAATAGTCTAGTCATTTTCCTTATCGACATTCTATTATGTAACTAATGTTATTTCGATGTTGAGTATAACTGATGTAACGACTAAGTTTTCATTACGACCTTCTAGATATGATTTTCTAGCCGTTTTCTATGTCGTCGGTAGTTATTTGCAGTTCTTATGGCCTTGAGCATAATTGATGTTTTTATGGCCTTGAAGTCCTGGAAAACACAAGTTCAAGCCTCTACCTATGTGCCTGTCTTCATGCGCACGCTCGTGCAGCCATGACCTAGTGTCGTCGCCTCCTTGTTCTGCACATCGTTTCCTCTCCTCGAGATTTAGGGTAGTTACTGTTTCCTAGGTCTTGTTGGTTAGATAATAGATACTATTGTTTAATTGTTATCATTTTTGTATAGGTCCTATTATTAGGTTGTGATATTGGAGTCTGCAACTCAATGAACATTGTTTTGTAATTATTTTCAAGTAAGGATCTCTTACCTCGGGTTGTGTGGACCCTACGCACATGTTTCATTGATTGTATTTGAATGTATGTATGCTTTACGATATTCGAGAATGCATGGTTGGATTACTCTGCTGCTTGTATGTCTGTTGTGTGTAAGCATGTCTAGGTAGCAATACTCATGGTTTGTGATGACCAATCTGATAAGGTGCTAGCTGGTGTCTCGGTCATGACTTATATGTGCAGTAGTATCATGTTTAGGATGACTTGTTTACTTGCCTCTTAAGCATGTTTGTGTGAAATGCCTAAGACTGAGCATGTAGCACTTTTAGCATATGTGTTTGTTAGGTTGTCATCATCTAGAGGCATTTAGGGGATGTGATCTACATGCCCACCCTCCCAGGTCGAGGGGGGGGGGGAACAGGTCACCCCCCCCCCCCCCCCCCCCGTGTAGCCTAGTTTTGGGCCTATTAGGGCAAAATTTTGACCATGGTGCAAGCCTACCATGGAAAGACCCTTAGCTTCAGGTGATGGGTGTGAAAAGGCTGCCACAGTGGGGTGTCGAGGGCCTCCCACCTTCTGTAGATCCGTGGACACCATTCCGCGTTTGCTTAGGCATGTGGACCTGGACCGGGATACTTTGCGTAGGCCTGCATTTACTTAGTTTGCAGTGGCATGTTGTGTATGCGTACACACATTGATGTCGGGAGGAAAGCACCTTTAAGCTAGTGTCGTCAGTACACGATTCCAAGTGAGTCTAGAGTCGTTCACTCGGGACGTCTTTTAAGTGTTCAGATCAGTGCGGTGAGTTGGTCGTTAGGTCGTGAGTCTGATAACTCTCGTAAATGGGAGTTATATTGATGACTCAAGTCTATCGACAGTTGGGTTGACTGTATTGCATGTATAGCTAGAATGCGAAATGATGTGTTACTGTGAATATTGTACCCCCGTTGGGGGTTTTTAATGAGTATATTTGTACTCACCCTTATTTATGTGATTCTTCCAATAAGTAACTTGGGACAACATCGGGATGGCTAGGAGAGGAGCTGATGGATCATGGGAGTGCCCTGTCGGGAGGAAAGCTCATTTAAGCTAGTACCGTTAGTACACGATTCCCAGTGAGTCTATAGTCATTCACTCGGGACGCTTCTAAGTGTTCAGATCAATGCGGTGAGTTGATCGTTAGGTCGCGAGTCTGATAACTCTCGTAAATGGGAGTTATATTGATGACTCAAGTCTTTCGACAGTTGGGTTGACTGTATTGCATGTATAGCTAGAATGCGAGATGATGTGCTACTGTGCATATTGTACCCCCGTTGGGGGTTTTTATTGAGTATATTTGTACTCACCCTTATTTATGTGATTCTTCCAACAAGTAACTTAGGACAACATCGGGATGGCTAGCGGAGGAGCTGATGGATCATGGGAGTCCCCTGTCTGTAGTATTGATTCATTTATTTTCTTAAACCAGCATGGTTGTTAGGGTTGAATTCTATTTCATAATTATTATTTAAACTACGTTTTAATAATCTCTGGCAAGAGGGTTGAACGATTGTTTTATGTTGTTAGAATTGTTTTATAGTTTGAAACAAAGAGGATTTGAGTTTTTAACTGTTTCTGTTATAACTGTATTTGAACCATGCATGCTAAATAAGAACTAGGTCAAGGGCTGTTTTAGAAGTCGGGTTCTTACAATTGAAAAGTACGGGGCAACAATATTTGATTTTAAAACATATGAACTAAATAAAATCTACACAAAAAAAAAAAACTATGGATTTTTATATAGGGAAATTGTATTCAATATACCATTTTCAAATAATATTTACAAAACTAAGCAACCAACTTTATTTTTGCATTTTTAATTTTATTTATTAAAATCCGAATTTATCATTTTTTCGTAATACCATTTTGCCTTCCTATACATTTAATGAATTCATTTTAAATTACTAAATACCATAGTCAAACTTTCCATGATTAACGAAATCTTATCATCTAAAAATAGTCTTTCATTTAACCAATTTCATCATTGATTTGGAAAATTTCTCACCTCATTATTTGGATTTCATTTCGTCTTCATCGTTTCTTTTAGGTTTCTTTTCCAAACTGCCGAGCTCAAAACGTTTCATTTCTCCTCCATACATTTTGACGAGCTAAAAAATGTCCAAATATTGTCTTTGTTTGCCATTCAAAATTCCTCCGACCTGTTCTGTTCAATTTCCATCTATAATACCTTTACTATGCGTGTTTTCCCTCACATTTGTGGGTTTCATCATTTTTTTTAATGTGCGTTCTCCCGGTTTGGTGTTTGAATCGCTGAGATGGTACAATATGGTATGTCTTTCTTTCATTTCACATAATATAAATTTTGTGCATTCTATTCATACCAAATTCATCTTTCTTTCTCCTATTTTTCACAGTACTCTTTACATATACTGATTACATAATACCATTTACATTGTTCTCAACCATAAAAATGTTCCATTATGTGTAGTAATATATCAGTAGAAAAGATAGTATAATCAAACAACATCCATTTTGTTATTCACTTATCTACATAGATGTTTTCAATGTAAAAACATATACAATTTAGGATACAATGTACTTCCACACCGTATCATTTATACATTGAGATAATACAATATGTTTTTTCTCATCTTTTCAATACCCGAAACAAAATATCATTACTTGCATTATAATGATAGCAAACCTATCTTCATTCTTCTATTTTATACATTACTGTTTATGTGTACAGATTTCATAATACCATTAACACTATTGTCAACCATATAGAGTACATTGTATATCAGTAATACATACAGTATAATCGATTAACATCCAGCAAAAATTTCTTTAAAATCAATACATTGTATTTTACACTTATATGTGTATAATGTAGTCCAATATATCATTTATAATTTTTTTATTTTTTTATTTTTTGATATTCGTGACTGTCCGGGCTAGCTTGCGCGCACCTCGACTAATGTCATGGAACATAGCTTCTGACCCTACAACATTTTGATGTCAAGAAAACTCGTAGGAAATTAATTCTCAGGTAGGTGACCACCATGTACCGTTTAGAAAATATTAAAATGTACTTCTATTAGGTATACAGTATTATACATAGGTATACACAATACTAGGTATACACAATACTATATAGACATAAATTTTAGAAAATATTAAAATATACTTCTATACAGTATTGTGTATACCTTTGTATAATACTGTATATCTTAACCTCATAGGTTTTGCAAGCATCACTATACGTGAAATGAAAATGAAATGTACTATAATTATGAAGTGTCCGAAGTATTTCTTTACCCATGCACTCCGTATTTCTAGCGAAACAAAAACTAACCTCTCATACTATATTGTTATTGCAGTTTCTTATAAACCAACTGATGATGGTTTTTCAACAATCAATTACTCACACTCTTGTAGATGGAGACAACAACGATACACCGCCACTGTCACGCCATTTCGTGGACGATTTGTTCGCTAGAATAGAACTTTGACGTTTAAGATTCGACGGTCAAATTTCAATTTTTGCATCTTTATTTCCTCCTTGAGATTTGTAGTAGTCGAACACAAAGACCGAATGGAATCATTAATTTTTGTTGTTGTGGAAGCTCAAATAAAGACTATTACTAATAAATATTGTATTTATTTTATACTACGTATTTATTATTATGTTGTATTATTGATCAATTTTTTTTTAAAGAATTGTATTATTGGTCAATTCGACATAAATACGTTGAATATACATACATATTCTTATAAAAGTATTAATAATTTTTAAGGAACAATAAAGACCGTATTGTTGTAATAATATATTCATATTTTTTTAAATGACTGTATAACAACAAACATGTTAATATAATACTTTTAACATTAATACCTCTACTGCATTGTAATACATATACCATAATACTACAATGACATTATAATGCTCTTAATTTAAATAAGGTGTATTAATACAATAACTATATTAATAACCCTACAAATTATTTAATATAGACTCACTAAAATAAATATCCATTAATATCAGATTACAATAACTATATTGTATTATGAAAACCAAAAAATACTGTATTAATAAATAATATTGAAGAGTATTTTTGTAAATAAATTCATTTTTAATTTAGGGTTCGTTTTGAGAAGAAGAAAGTGAATAAAAAGAAACCGATGAAATGAGAGTTATGAGAGGATAATGATGGATAGCAATTTTAGGGTAGGGAGTTGGAAAATTTTTACAAATTTCCTTTTTAGTTTATAATAAACTCCAACTTATAATAAAGAGAGTATGAGTTTAATTGTTTTAATTTGAATTTATAAATTCTTTAATGAAATTACATTTTGTCAATATTTTATTTGGAGATTAGATTTGTAATTATTTTTCTCTATTTGGTCTATTTTTTAAAAAAAAAACTCTTTTATATATTTAAAAAAAAACTCTTTTATATAATATATATATTTTTAATTAAAGGATGATTTAATTTGTCATATATACGTCTGCTAAGCTCTAACCAACCAAAAATCAATCCAAACTTTTTCATTTTTATTTTTTAAAGTAAAAAATCAACGCCAAACATTAAAAACCAATTAAAAATCGTTTCTAAAAAAAAACCAATTAGAAACCAAATTAATTATTAATCCAATTCCTTTTTTTTTTTTTTTTTGAGAACATTATTAATCCAATTCAAACGTTAAAAACATGACATTTTGTAAGAAAATTATAAATAAATATATAAATTAAAAAGATTTTTTAAACTACGTTTGTTGACTCGGTCGGCTCAGAATGGCGAGAAAAATGAGGGAGAAACCCTAATTTCATCTCT
>JBBMKA010000030.1:1383930-1398825 GCA_037833695.1 Sechiopsis laciniata
AAGCAGAACGACTACACAAATAATGCTCCTTGAGCTACAGAATACCAACACGAGTAACAACCTAGGCATAGCAATTAACAAGCACACGATTAATATCTAACAGCTAAACAACTCTAGGTAACCAAAAGCACAAGGCTCGGGAAACAATACCTCTAAACCGAGAGGGCAGGCTCGACAGCAAGGCTTCGGCGAAGGCGAAGGCAAAGCTACTCGCGGACGTGCGCGGGAACGAGAACAGGCGAGGCTCGGCAAGAGCGAAGCTGCGGACGAACGTCTCGCTGGTGCGAAGGGTTCGCTGGAGCGAAGATCAAGGTGACCGTAGCATGGTGGATCGGCTCGGACAAGCGAACAGGCGTGGTCTCAACTGCGAATAGAATAAGGATCAACGAATCTCGATGTCAAGCCACGGAAAACCAACGGAGAACGAAAAGGGCTTGGGCGAAACGTACCTGAGGCGAACGGCTGCTCTCGTTGACGTTGTGGCACGGAACGTCTCGGCGAAAGTGTGTGGGGCTGAGCGCGGAGACGCGATCACAAGCCTGCGGTCGCTGCTGGCGTTCGTGGACGAAGGGGATCTGGTGCTTGCGTGCTACGACGGGCGAGCGAGGGGCTGTGCGCTATGGAAAGATCCGGCGTAAAGGCTGCTCGGCAGTGAGGAGGTTGGCAAAGAAGCTTGGTGATGGATCAAAGATTTGGTGTTCTCGGCAGAATGAAGAGGGAGAGAATTGGCGAGAGAGAAAATTGAGAGGGAGAATGTGTAGTGCGGCTAGGGCTTTGGGAAATGGAGAAAAGGAGCTTAAATAGGGTCTTCAAGCAATCCCAGCTCCGAGCCCTGACGAGGGAGAAATAAACAACCATTTTTCCCTTTTTTCTCTTTTTAACCAAAAAGACCTCCAAGCTTCCCAAAAAGCAACTCTAACCTTGGAAACCTGAAATCACAATAATAACCTAAACTCAGCAAAAGACAAAAACAGCCCCAGACCCCGAAGGCAAAATTACCAAAATGCCCTAAAGGCTCAAACTGCCCTAACGGCCCAACCGAACACCCAAATGAACGACCGAACATACCTGGAGAACTGAAATGGAAAACTGGGCTATTACAGTTCCAAATCATAGAAGAAATCGCAAAAAAAAAAAAAAAAAAAAAAAAAAAAACGCAGTGAAGTGTCAAAGAAGAAACAAAATTTGGAAATAATCTAAATATGAAAAAATAATAATAAAATTAAATGAAAGGTAAAATGGTAACTTATAATTTAGTTATTTAAATTAATAAAAGAAAGGAAAAATATTCTTACAAATAAGTTGGGATTTGAACACGCTTGCAATTACGTTTATAAAAGTGAACAGCTAGTACAATTTCCCAATATTATATTATAAATAGTAATTAATATCAGTATTAATTAATACGTTTTAATATTGTATTATAAATACTTATTAATATTAATATTATAAAAAATATATATGTGATAATACTCATTATACCAACCAATCGAATGGGTCAGTGGTGCAATAGTTTTATTGTTTGCTTAAAAACCAGTTCAATACTACCGTCACAGGTTCGATCTTGAAAATCGGTATTTGTCCCCCTCCCCCCAATATGTACTCAAAAAAATATTCATTAGACCAATGATTACATTTGCTTTTTTTTTTTTTTTTAAGTGGTGGTATTTGTAATTATTTTTTAAATTTAATTAGTCTTGTAAGTTTTTTATTTTTTATTTTTTAACTTATTTAAAGTTAATAGCTCAAGTTTAAAGTCCCACTTTTAAAAGTTGTTGAACTAAAACAATAAAAAAATAAAATATAATAATAATAATAATAATAGAGACATTGACTGCCTGCTGATCAAGACCAACACTCTCGACATCAAAATTCATTTCTCATTACTATTTTGACACCCACCAATATAGAGTTTGAGATCATCTTAAATTAGTACTAGATTTTTAAATTAGAGGGAAAGAAGAAAAAAAACATAATAGAAATTTTGAATGACTTGGAATATGTTTCTTAAAAATAAGTATTTCCCGTAAAAAACCATTATCATTACAAATTTAAAAAGTGCTTTTTAGAAACAAAAGCACTTTTCAAAGTTATAAACAAAACTCATCTTCAATCCGGTTGGGAATACAAACAAAATGTTGTAGAAATCCACATAAATTAAATAAGAAATAGATCTTGAGTTTAAAAGGAAAGACAAACATTTTTATTGGTATGAGACCATTTGAGAGATGTCTAAAAGTAAAACCATGAGGGCCTAAGCCAAAAGTGAAAAATATCATACCATTGTGACAATCCGGATTAGTTTGTCGTCCCTTGACAAATCCATTTATACCTCACAATTTCCGAATGTACCAGATTTTCCATGGTTTTTCCAACAATCATGGCTGATATGATCGGAAATAATTGAGGCAAAAACTGTAATGGAAAAAAAAAATTATTTTTTTAATTTTTTATTTTATAAAGAAAGAATAAGTATAAACAACATGGCTGAAGTACTATATCTTTTAAACAAACAAACATGAATAGCTAAGCTTTATAAACTTCAAACCCTCTACACATTACAGCTTTGAACGTTCATAACACTCTTAAGGTAGACAGACAAAACAAGGATAAAACCAATCATCCTGCTGTTTTCGAGTGTTTGATAAGCCAATCGATCACACCATCAATGTTTATCGAATCTTTGCAAGAGATCATGTAGCAGCACACCTCCCTATCACGAATCGATTCGAGTTCTCTGCAGGAACAAACCGAAAAAGAATATCATCAAAAGTATATTTCAACATTAACAGACAGCATACAGTTACCCAATCGTCGATACGGGACTCACAACAAATCAACCAGTGACTGCTTGGACAGTGCTTCTGACTTGTCAATTTTGTTGCCCAGCACAAGCAGAGGAATTCCACTTAATGAAGGTTTTGTTAAGAGCTCATGGAGCTCACTTTTTGAGATGGGAACACTATCTCTATCAGCAGCATCAACTACATACCTAACCTTGCACCCATCATATATCAGAACAAAGATTAAAGAAACAACTAAGAAACCAAACAAAAAAGGTTAAAATATATATTTAACTCTTCAAATTTTGATGGTTGGCCTATTCGGTCCCTAAACGTTAAAAAAAATCCAATTATGTAAGTGAACTTCGAATTGTGATTCTAGGATGGCCTTGTCAGATGATGATGTGATTTGGTTATTAGATGGATGTTAGTGACAGGAATGCTATTCGAAATGCTATTAGGAATGTTACCCGGTCACTAAGGGTACGTTAGTAATTAGCTAAGGAGTTTGTAAGGAGAGTTTTGTTATAAATAGGGTGCGTTAGAAAAGCTGAAGGTAGGGAAATGTTTAAATGATTTAGCTATTTAGGGTTTAGTGAGAGTGGCCATGATAGGGAGGGTCCAAGTATTGGCTTTATCTTAAATTAATTGGTTTATATGGTAGTTATGTAAGCTTTTATATTTCAATATCATCCTAGTTCTATTTGGATTCTACCGGTTAGCTGATTCGAAACCACACAACTGACCACTGACTTAAAAGGGCCAAGGGGTAGCAACTAGACAAATGAAACGACATGTGTAATACACTCTTTTTGAAGCTACATACCATATCCCTTTTATAGACACCGTGACACCCTATTTGTCAAGTTATCTACTTCTTGTTCTTTCAGCCATATTATTTCGGACATATTGTATCAAATTAGTAACGTCTACCAACTAGGTATGTCGATTCACCATCTATTTAACAATATTAACGATAAGGATGACATATATAGTTGCAAATGGTTCCGAGAATGTTATTATCATTGCAGATGTCCTTTTTCTTTTTCTTTTTTTAATGTCCGGGAATTGGAGCTTTGCTCCCCTAATCTCCAGGGTACCATTGACCTGTCCTTAGGCTGCAGTACCAGGATACATTGGAGGAGTGGAGACACAATTGAAAGTGTCTACAAATTAATGTCACTAATGGATCTCAAACCTACGACCTCGAGGAGAGCATACCCTCGAAACCCAAGTCCAATTATACCATCCCTCTGGGAATAATTGCAGAGGTCCTAAAAGAAAGCTTTTTCTACATGTCAATCCAACTACTTATGTTAGATACTTTTAGTAACAGAGATTTCCTCTTAAAGAGGCAGAATCCAGGCCTCTCAAAAGAGTTCCAAGAGTTTTTATTCCCTCTGTATTTTCGTATTAACGTGAAATGGTTTGAAACAAGGGCCAATAGACGCTCATTTAGTTGCAGGGAAGTTTCTTTATGATTGCAGAGAAAAAATATGGATTAATTCGGGTTTTGTTTTCTTCAGTTTGCCTGCCTCTAACCATCAAATGAAATGTGGAAGTTCATACTTCCAACAAGGGCGATGTCTAGTTATTAAAAGCAAGAGATCATTTAAATTAAGACAGGAAAGGAAAGAGCAGAAAAAACAAAGTAACATTTAATCTTTCAAAACTGGAAAAAACAAATTATTTTCTTGAATGCAAATGATTAAATGGGTTTTTTTTTTCGAAGTATCGTTGTTAGTCCCCGTGTCCAGGCCATGAGACAAGAGCAGCCACCCCCACGTGTGTAGTAAAAGCAGTCATTTATATGCTAGGTGTTTAAATTTTGACAAGAGTTCTGGTGTTTAATAAAGATAAGCAATCAGCCATATTGTAAGCTAAAGTAACAAATATAGCTAATATGGAACGTGATGAAAGAGTAAGAGACTTGGGATGGGATATTTACACAATTGCAGTGACACCCCGGCAATATCGCTCCCACATTGTACGAAATCTCCTTTGTCCTCCAAGGTCCCAAAGTTTAATTGTTACATTGCCCTTCGTAACTTTCCGCATGTTAAACCCAACCTGGTTATAATGAAGTAGAGATTATAAGATGCATTCAATAACAATAGCGTAAACAACAAACTTAATAGAAATCATACTCACAGTTGGAATCATATCCTCACTGTAGCCCCCAGTCTGTAAAATTTGAAAACGATCAGGGAACAAGAAGGCCATTCCCATACAAAAAAATGGATGTGAAATTTTTATTTTCTTACAGCAATAGAATTCACGAGAGATGACTTCCCAGCATTTTGGAGGCCTACAAGTGAGAGCTCCATTTCCTGTTTGAAGAACAGGCTGACAAACAGGCACACAAGACAAGAGTATAAAGTTGGAAAGAACTTCCAAGAGTCTCTATAGTAGCAAGAAACAACTTCCTTTAGATGTTCAATAAGGTTAAACATATGAAATATTGAAATGCCATGCATCGAGGGTTTCTCCATTTTTCTGAAACTTTTGTTTATTAATGTACATAAGATCAATAAATAAACTTTTGTTTATTAAGAAAGTAGCAACTGGTATTTCATGATTATACAGAGCTAGCAAACCAAGGATGAAATTGGAGAAGACAACCCTTCTCTTACTTCACGAAAAAGTCAAAACCAGACAGACAGCCATTGTAATGGAAGCTAGAAGATTAACACGACTTTGGTAAGAATTGGGATTCTATCACAAAAACTACAAAAGCAAAAAACGTGGCTAGAGAACTATGAGATGTACGAACACAATATATGCTCACAAAAAAACTACAGGGATGAAAGCCATAAGCATAAAGAAGTTGGGATCAAAGACAGAAAACAACCAATATAATTGTAAGAATTGCATTCAATTGTTGTTGCTAACACCCCGACATAGGAAATAAGATTCTAGTTTTTCGTTAGTTCAATGACAATTAGAGGCAGGGAGATTTGAATCCATCGCATCTCGGTCATGGGGACACACTTATGCTGGTTGAATTATTACTCTTGTAGGCACAAATAAGATCCTAATTTAATACAGCCCTTTCCACAACAGTCATAACAAAAGAATTTGAATGTGTCTACAACATTATAACTTTAGGGGGAATCTAAGAGCAGTTATGAGCGGTATGAAGTGAACTTTCACTATTGGGGCCAGCCTCAAAGAAGAAAATGTATAGCCCGTATGCCTAAAGCCAAGTCAACGAAACGTATGTGTTAAAAGAACACATTAGTTGGTCTCTTATTATTTATTCTACAGTCAATAAATTTGTTAAGAAAAGCAAACTTATTGCATTTACATAAAAAAAAAACCTAAACCTGCAAGCAATCTCAACTTTAAAGTAAAGGTCAAATGATGATAAGTGTAAGATTTGCAACAGACCCATTTATCCGATTTCAAGTAACTAATCTATAAATCTTGAACAGCCGTACCACTCAACTCGAAGGATTTAATATTCAAACTTCAAATTAACATAATTCTCAAATGAAGAACACATGTAAGACTGCATTTCTAATTAACCTTCGCTATAAATTAATGTTAAACAAGAGGCCCACATTCGAACTGAAAATCAAAACGCAGCTATCCTCAGTCAGCCGACAAATTCCTCGTTCAAGAAACTAATAACAATCAACCCAAAACAATAAGCAATATAATCCTTGATTTTCTTAACCACCAAACAAGGAGGATCTAATAATAACAAAATCAAGATTTCAAGAACAGGAAAAGTTGGGGGACAATAAAATCGTACCTCCGGAGCCAATTGAGGATGGAATCGAAGAAACCCATTTGCGGAAAATCCGAGGCAGAAAGAAACAGTGACGAAAACTTGATTATTGATCAACAAAAGAAGCTGAAGAAATGTTAATTGAGGAAAGGATAATGTAGAAGAAGAGAACGAAAGTTGAAGCAACTCAATCACCGATGCAAACCTCGATTAGGGGGCAAGATGTTCTATCCTTGTGCTGTCCGTTTGTCCCAAGCAGACGATCCAATCAAAATGTTCATTTTTTCAGATTTTTTTTATTTTTTTATTTTTTTTATTTTTTTAATTCTTTTAGAATTAAATTTGAACATAAGCATTTCAAGTACTTTGTATTTTGTGATGTTTTAAGAAAGTTCTAAGTTCTTTCCAACTATTTACTATTTTTGGTGGAGTGATAATGAGGAAAATAGGAGGATTCATTGGATCGCTTCGAAGAACGCCTGTGGGCGGTTGGGCTTTCGTGATCTCCATCTATTTAATCAAGCATTGTTGGCTAAACGGGGTTGCCACCTGCTTATTAACCCGGAGTCTTTGTTGGCTCGGGTTCTAAAGGTTAAGTATTTTCATTCATGTTCTTTCTTAAATGTTAAATCTCTAAGTTCAGCTTCGTTTACATGGAAGTGTATTCTTTAGGGGCGGGAGCTTTAGAAGAAGGGAATTCGATGGATGATCGGGGATAGTAATCTTATTGACATTGGCACTTATAATTGGATTCCTAGGGAGCCTTCTTTGAAAGTTTTGTGCTCGTCTAGTTTCCTGATAGGGTCGAAAGTGGCAGAGTTGTTATCTCCTTCAAGGGATTGGGATGTTCATAGAGTAGAAGATTCTTTGTATGCTAATGATGTTAACGTGGTGTTGCGAATCCCCTATACAAGTGTCGACGGTCCTGATTCAATTGTATGGCATTAATGATTCTATGGGTTTCCTTAGTGTGAAATCAGCCCACTTGCTTGCTTGTAATATTTGGGCTCTTCATTCATCCTCAAATGAAGAAGTCTTGTTAAAGTGGGGGTCTTCCCTTTGGAAATGTATGTTGCCTAGTAAAGTTAAGTTTTTAATTTGGATAATTTTTCATAATTTTATTCCTTCAAATTTGATTTTGCAGCATAGAGGCATGGATGTTGGGACTTGTTGCTACACTGTAACAGGGCTCTGAGTCGTCTTTGCATGCTCTTTGGAGTTGTAAGGTGGTGAAAAAGTTTTGGAGAGCAACTCCTTTTGCTGATTTTCTTAATCCTAATGGAATTTCTCTGATTGTGTAGGTATTCTTTTTGTGGCTTTTTTTATGTGCTTCTTTCCCAATTTGAAGAATTTATTCTTATATATTATTGTATTTGAGGATGGCGTAACAAAGTTCTCAATGGGGACTTAGGTTCAAATTATTTGATTGTTGTGGAGGAAGAATTTTGTCCATGGGATTTTTGTCAATCATATATTTAGAACAACTTTGGACTACTCAAATGGAGGTGATGCAACGTGGGGTCTCGGATGGTGAAGTGGGGCGCTCGATTTCCTGGCAGCCGCCTAACATAGGTTTCTTTAAAATTAATATTGATGCAGCTACAGGTTCAGTGTCAAGTAGAAGTGGCCTTGGTGGAATCGCTCGGAATCATCTTGGCAAAGTTATGTGATCGTGTGTCTTTCCTATTGACGATGGCGCCGATCCAACTTTTTTAGAAGCAATGGATGGCTATTCAAAATTTTTGCCCACAGCTGCAGACATGGGTTTTGATTTTTTTCAGGGGGAATCTGATTCACTAACAGTTATTCAATTAATAATAAGTGTTTGACTTGTAGGACTAAGTCAAGAGGTTTGATTGACAAGATCAACCTTCTTTCTTCACGCTTTTTGAATATCTCTTTTATTTGGTGCAAGAGGGAATCCAATGGCCTCTCTCATGCTTTAGCCAAACTGGCTGAGAATTCGACTGGTTGTGCCCGCACCAACTCCCCATTCAGGAGCTTCTTTACTTATGTAATCCTTTCTACATGTTATTCTAAAAAACAATTACTACAATACGAATGTGAGCAAAACTCTCTCCAGTAGAGGTGTGCATGGGTTGGGTTAAAGGAGATTTTTTAGCCGATCCAAAAATTTTGGTTGATCATTTTTTCAATCCAAACCAACCAAATTAAAGAGACAACCACTAGTAGAAAACAATGCAAACATGGCGAGCGCTGCTCGCCATCTTTAAAAAATGGCGACGGCCGCAAGCCCACCATCTCTTCCCTTGTCGTCGAAGGGAAATGATGACAGGCATCCATGGTGACAGGCATTGTCCGTCGCCAATTTAAATTGGTGACATGATTAGTTGGCCATCATCCATCTAATTTGATGATGCAACATTAATGACAGGAAGCCTGCCACCTTTTGTAAACATATATTGGGATGTTGTCAAGAAATAATGACGGGTTGCCCATCACCAGTTAACTGCGATGATGAGCTAACCCGTCATCGATAGTCTTCAGTGATGGGGGTTGCACGTCATTGAAAACCATGTTTTACTTTTTTTTAAAAATAGGCCCCGCACGCACACTGTGCAATAATATATTGTGCTGTTTTGTATCGTCTGTGGTCCCGAGACAGTATACTGGCCTATCCATTTAGATTAAAAAAACTACCACACATCATTTAAGAAATTCTTCAAATTATTGAGCTAGCATCTTTGTGACATTAATAGCCACTACACTTTCATAAAAAAAAGGGGGATTGTGATGATTTACGCACATATTCTCCAAGCACATACGTACAGTTGCATGTCTAGCTTGAAATGTACACTCAAACTACCACAATCCTTTTATATACCCCTTTAGCATCTAAACAAAGTCTTAAGAATCCTAATTATATATAAAAACTACTGAAGAAAAATTTGGCAGCATAATAGTGCAATATTAAGAATCCTAAAAATTTTCACCTGCTTAATAAAGGTAATGAACAATATTATTATATCAAAGGGACCTTGTCCCGCCAGAAACTACACATATATACATGTCTAGCTACAAAATGTGTGACAAAAAATAAAAAGTTTCATATACAATATAAAAAGTAATACTATCGTATTTTTAAATGGGTAGCTACAAAATCTGTCCATTCTACTCGTACCTCATCTATCTCTTCTTGAGTGAATGACATCGTGCTTATGTCGAACTACCTACAAACATTAAGAAATAATTAAAAACATCATATTAACAAAGGTTGGAATATATAAATTACTTAATGAATGCGTATATAAATCAAACTTACCAGTTTGTGAATGGGAGTGGTAGGGTTTGATAATAGCTTTCGGATGTATAGTTGAACAAAAAATCCACACTTTATTGATCCCAATTGATGATGGCACTAGTGGAACAAAGACTCATAGTAATTAGAACAAGGATTCAACCATGATAATCAATCAAGACATTTAAAAATATTATTTGATTCAACTGTACCTTTACTATTTTCCAATTCAATGTAACACGCTTTTAACCGTGATAAGCATGCCAAGTTCAGAAGGCACTATATAATAAATTTGACACATATTATGAGGATTAAAGAGGGAATTCAAATTATAAAAAAGAATGAATCCCTAAGCCCGTTCAGTCTATGGGTAGAAGCTTGGAAGGGACTAGATAACGTGATTGTTGACTCGGAAACTCAAGTAGTGGCCAACCGAATTGTAAGTTATTTGTCCATTTCTATTATTACTTTAATTTAATATATCTGTATGTTAATAAAAAATATTTTGCTACAGAATGAATATCAAACCCAACATGCCGATCGATATATTTTAACAAGGCATTAGGAACGCCTGAACATCGAGGGTGTGTTAGGGGGGTAGGTCAGTTTCTATCTCCATCCATTTTCTTCAAGATGGATCGTCCCCAATTTAGGATGGGCAACCAACCAACTCAACCACAAACGCAAGTTAGTTGCTCACAAGTACGATTAGACGTTGACTTACCATGTGTAGGCAGTACTCATCCCTTAGGTTCGATGCATGGAGAACCGTTGATTAGGGAAGAACCTATGGTGAGGGAATTAGAGCATGTGTTGAGGGAAGAAGTTGATCTCCCTATGGCCGACATCATTGAAGAACCGAGTGGTCATCTAGATGCCTTTGATTTAGGAGAAGTAAGTTTGATTTTTATGGTTGTACTTAATAGTATATATATTTCAATTCTTGTTTACTTATAATTACATGCTTTTCATGTAGGGTGTGGCGTGTAAACTTGCCCTCGACAATGAAGATAATGTCGTCGCCATCGGCACCATATATGAATCAAAGGACAAGTTCAGTAAGGTCCATGGTTTTATACTAGGAAAATGCAACGCACAAGTCGTGGTTGATATGTTAATGGATGGTAATGAGATATTGGAGTTACCTGTTCCTATAAATGAAGAAATCCAATACCTTTATCAAGTCGTTAACACTTAAGTTGCATGACCATGTGCATGGATCATTAAGACAACTTCTGCACCCAAAGAGGTATGTAATTTTACAAAGTTCTTCACACTTTCGTATGTGTTTATACGTTTAACTAATAATTAAAGAATCTTTTTGTCATAGCCATCTGTATCTAAGCAAGGGGAAGTAAGTTGTATCAACTGTACAATCAAGTCAATCCAATAAAGGGAAAAAGGTCACGTCTGCCGCACAATCAACTCAATCAAGCACGACTCTTCCTACGACGATTAAACTTCTTTATTCCCATGCTAAGGAAGTTATGCTACACGACGATTTACTTATGATACCAGTTCCCCAAAACATGCTTGGAAGCGATTTTGCTGTACTTGCTCGAGTGGGGATTATCCATTATTGCGAGCAAGATCTAATAGACTACCCACAGATACTCATATACAATGCGTAAGTAACACAATTTTATTTACAATTATTATAATCACATACTCAGGTACCCTAACAATTCCTAATTCTCGATTTACAGGTTCATATGGTCTACCTACAATCCAGTCGTGCTAAATAACTACTTACTATAGATAGTGAAAAGTTTGGCTTCACATCGGATCATACAAAAATAGAACCTCATGTTAAATATGTAGTTGATAGGTTAAAGTTGATGACAAATCCCAAGCAAATACTATACTTTCCATTCAACACCGGGTATGTATTTATAATTTTACATCTTTTGAATATAAGAATTATGTCTATATAACACTAATTAAGATGTTCATTACATTGTATAGGAGCCACTGGATTTTAGTTGTCTTAAGTCCAGCGAAAAATACGATGTATATATTCAACTCTCTAGGCACTGTAACATTGATGATAATTTACGGAGGAACGTAAATACATGATTTAATGTCTATAGCCCGTTCATGGTCAAGTTCGGCATATCCCTTTCGGGACATACGATGATTATACTTAAGTAGAACCCTCTTCTCTTTGTTCTTTCTACTCTTTTCCTTTATAAATATATATATAATTGGTTAAGTATGATATTAAGATTTAAAAAGATTTAAAAAATAATATGATTTCTTAAAAAAGTAGTTACCTTCCATTCTTCTGATAATCTAACTTTGACAAAATAATTTCATTGGTCTTAAGTGATGAACTTATAGGCAGTAGGAGGACTGAACAACAACTCATGGTGGTCCTTTTCGAATGGCTTGATGAAATTTTTATGTAGATTGTATCGAAATGTCCTATATGTTTAGTTTTGACAAAGGGTCCACCTGAAACGACATCTGCTTACAAGGAATACATATTAGATTAGTTATTATGTAATATATGTCAAAATTTAGATAAAGTAATTAAAGTAATTACCGCGATACGATCGAATACTAGCTCCTTTAGCTGGTTTGAGACATTTTCCCACTCATCGTATGTGATAGGTATATGAATTCTAACACATACACCAATATAGCTTCGAAATTTCTTAAAACCCCATGCTGACTAGAGGAATTATATTGCACAACACGGCATTCTCCCACCATCCTATCTTGTGTAAGCTCGTGTAATATTGTGATCCTTTTAGTCGTACGACTCCTACTAACAGATCTAGATCTCCTCCAAGAAACTTCGTCACCATGCTCGCTACCTGATGATGTAGACATAATGTCAATCTACACAAGGAAGAATATATGTTAGAAACAAAAGACGTTGAAAGAGTATATAAAGTTAAATGATTTCAACGAAATATCTACAACAATAACACATACACCAACCTATTTATTAATCCATATACCCTCACAATCCCTTCTAATATAGGTTCTTGAGTCATCATCAACAGTATTAGACAACATTTCTATGACTCCGTACTCACAATCTTGACCAATATTCACTTCATCATCAATGTGTTCTTCAACTATTCTTTGAGAATGAGTAAAACTACCGACCAATGAGGATCAAGTGGATCTTTTACATAGAACACTTGTTTGGCTTGTGTGGCTAGGATAAACAAGTCAGATTTATGTCCAACCCGATTAAGTTCTACGGTTGTAAATCCAATGTCATCTACTTTAATTTCACCATTATTATCCACCCAATCACATTTGAATAAGACGAGTGTAAAACTATGATAATCAAGCTCCCAGATTTTCTGAAGTACCTCGTAAAAAGTCATGTCAGACATGATCAGATTTTTGTCTTTTGCACTTGTGCACTCGAAACTTGCAAGTTTGACCTGTTAACGTAACTCCACTGTTCTGCACACTTCTAAGACCATCACGTTCCTTTGTGTGATATTGAATACCATTAACCATATAACTATTGTAAGTGGTAACTTCTAAACGAGGTCCATCAATATCCACTTTAATGTAGATGATATAGAATTGTTTCGAACCCCTAAAGCTAGCCCAACCCGATCACACAACCAACTGCTGAATGTGCGATTATGTTCATCTTGAAGCAACTTTTTATTTCTAGACATGGTAGGATTCAATTTAGTCAACATTTGCATATGTTGATCGACATATTGAAGCATATCATTGATATTATGAAGTACATACAGATGAGCTTCATCAATCGTAGATGCAGTTGGTGTTTTATACTTAGGAGCAGATAATGGTAGATCGATCTTTGAATCTTTAATTTTGTTAGATGATTGCAACCTTACTGATTCAACTTCTGGTAAAAATTTAGAACAAAACTCTATCGACTCTTCTAATATGTAATTTTCTCCAATGCATCCCCCCGGTCGATTTCTATTACGTACATAACCTTTTAAAACTTTCATGTACCTTTTAAAAGGATACATCCACCTCAGATAAAACTAGTCCATAAAATTCAATCTCTCTTACAAGATGTACCACAAGGTATACCATTATTGTGAAAAAGGCTGGTGAAAAAAACTTCTCTAATAGACATAAAGTGACCACTGCATCATCCTACAATCCTTTCAACTTAGCAGTATCGATCAACTTACTACATATAGCTTTGAAGAAGAAATAGAGACGAATGACCGAGTATCTAACGTACTTTGGCAAAATACCATGAATTTCTATAGGAAGCAGTTGCTGCATCAAAACGTGATGGTCATGCAATTTAAGGCCGTAAAGTTTTAAATCACTAAGGGACACCAATTTTCTTATGTTGGATGAATAACCTTCATGCACTTTAAGTTTAGATAAGCTTTTACACAAACCTATCTTCTCCGTTTTCGATAGTGTGTAACATGCTAGAGGCAAGAATGTTTTTTTTTCTCCCTTCTTTAGAGCTAACTCAGGTCTTAATTTAGCCAAGTCTCCACAAGTTTTTAGTCCATTTTTTGTTTTGCTAGAAATGTCATGTAGGGTTCCGATAATATTGGAACACACATTCTTTTCAATGTGCATTACATCTAAACAGTGTCGCACGTGAAAATGTTTCCAATACTTTAAGTCGAAAAATATCGATTTCTTTTTCCAATAAGGTTGTTCATCAGGACGTTGTTTGCTGAGTCATCCCTTGTTATATGTAAATTGAAGACTATTTAATTGTGCAAGAATTTCTTCACCACTTTGCGGTTAAGGGGATACTTCAAATTTTTGTTCCCCATTAAATGCTTTCATTTGTCTTCTATATAGGTGCACGATTGGTAGATATTTTCAATGTCTGAAATGTACAATCTTTTTCCCATGTGGTAAATAAATTGATGATGTTTTCTCTCCACAAGTTAGACATGTTTTATACCCTTTGTGGTACACCCACACAAGTTACCATATGCTGGAAAATCATTAATGATCCATAATAAAATAGCTTTCAGGGTGAAATGTTGTTGTCGATGTGCATCAAAACATTCAATACCCGTGTCCCATAACTTTTTCAAATCGTCGACTAAAAGAGCTAAATAAACATCTATGTCATTTCCTGGTTGTTTAGGTCTAGAGATTAAAGCATTTAACATCAAGAATTTACGCTT
>JBBMKA010000030.1:1398925-1409716 GCA_037833695.1 Sechiopsis laciniata
TATATATATAAATATATAAAAGTTGGTAACCAATGCAGCAAAGAACCAAAATAATGTTCTCCAATTGTTGTTTTCCCGAAATAGCAAAAAAAATCCTAGCTTCGAACAACCCCCTTTCACAACCATCATGTGAAAATAAACTCGATCGTGTTTTTAACACTATTATTATGGGGGGATATCTAAGAATGGTTTAGAGTAGTACGAAAAGAAACTCTCACAATTGGTATAGCCTCAAGGAAGAAAGGTATAGCCAGTAGGCAGTAATTTTCAACGGAAATGTTAAAGACCTCATTAAATGTTCCGTAATTATTTGTTCTATAGTCGATAAATTAGTCAAAATAAAAAACAAAACTTATTGCAACTGCATCAAAAACTCAAATTTACTAGCAATCTGTTATTTTTACTTGAAACAAAAACATTTTTATTGATTAAATGAAAGTGTTACAGAGGTTTGGGTCAAGGTCTGGGCCATTCTACGATGAGATAATAATACGGTAAAAATACAAATCTGTAACTCTCCAAAAATCCAACTTATGAGTTATGATCCTAAGAGAGATAGACTTAAATGTCCGAGAGATTATCTCATGTATCACCTCACACATCCAGGAGATGTACACATATGCCGAGAAATCTGCATCGTCACTCATTGACGCCAGATGTTGAAGTGTGTAGAGAAGACCCGCGATCCATTGCCAATAAATTCAGCAATAGATAGAGGCGATTCACCCAAACTCAAATTGACTAGCAATCTCAACTTCAGAGAGTAAACTCAAATGGTGAAAAGTTTAAGCTATGCAAGGGACCCAGTTGTCCAAATTTAACATTAACAAAACTAAAAATCTTGAACGGCCGTACCTCTCAACTTCACAGAATTGAATATTCAAATTTAAAACTAACATAATTCTATATTGAAGACCAAACGATCAGTCATAATACTGCATTTCTAATGAACCTTCGCCATAAACTAATGTCAAACAAGAGCCCCACATTCGAATTGAAAATCAAACCGCGGCTTTCCTTACTCTGCTGATAATTTTCTAATTTAACAAACTAATAACAAATTAACAATCAATCCAAAACACAGAGTACTATAATCCTTGATTTTCTTAGCCACCAAACAAAGAGGAACAATAAAAATAACAAAACCCTAAAATCAAGAACAGGGAAAGTTGGGGAGGATTATATCGTACCTATAGAAGAAACCCGTCTGCGGAAAATCCGAGGCAGATGAATCTGTGGAAGAACCCTTGATTTCTGATCAACAAAAGAAGCTGAATAATTGGAAATCCCGAATGTTCTATCTGTCACCTGTCCGCTTGTCCCAAGCTCATGATCCAAATTCCAAACACAATGCACATTTTTTTAGAACTAAATTTCAACACAGGTTTTATGTTTCAAACTCATTTCAATTGAAAGGTACACAGTCTTTTCAAAGTTTATATTTCATGATCTAATTCAGTTTAATATTATGATCAAATTTCAATATTGAAAATTGTTATTTAAATATTAAGATTTGAGAGCAATAAGAGTTTCTATGATAGATTTGTGATCTCCCTCCAAAGAAATTGACTAGAGGTAATTAGAACTGTTGAAAATTTACATAACTAGCTAAACCGAATTGAACTAAACTGATCTAGTGTATCAATTTGATATTTCACAATAATAATGAATCATTTGGTTTGATAGTTTAGAAAATTAAAATATATTGATTCGATTTTTTTATGAAAGAATCTAAAACCAAACTCAACCGAGTGTATGAATACAAATGAAACACCAAAATATATTGGTATTGAAATTTAATGAAATAACTAATTTAAATGTGAAATATGAAGCAAAAACTAGTATTTATGGGAAATGTCAATTTTGAATACTAAAAAAGAAAATGATCAAAAATCGAATTAAAAATCAAATTGTAAATACAACCAAAAAAAATAAAAAAATAATTCAATTCTAAACCAAAATCAATATGAACCAATAAAAATCAAAATGCTTGTTTTGTCTTGTATTGAAAAACTAAGAATATAGATTTAGTTGTCCATTTGACATAAAACCATCACAAAATTGAAATCATCACTGCGACCTCAATTTTAGTGATGACCCACTGATATTTTAAGTTAAAGTTATTTTAAGAATATGATTTAGTATTAGTGGCTAAATTAAGTTTAGGATAAAGGTGAATTATGTGTGTCATCTTTTTTTCTTTTTTTTTGGAGAAATTATGTGTGTCATCTATATTTTGAATATTTTCATAATCATTGATATTATATGTAAAAAAATATGTTCATATATATTTAGTTAAAGCATCTATACAAATCTTGTACTTTGGTGAAATTTCAATCATATCAATTTTTGCATAAGGTCGAATTGAATATTGTAATTATGCTCATGTACATAATTTATCCATAATTAAAAGGGTTTGATATCTACTTGTCGTTGATCTTTTTATCAAAAAAAAAAAAAAAACTTGTTATTGATCTTCATTCATTTTAGTTGATAAATTTTGAAATAAGGTAGAGATAAACTTAATTGTTAAGTAATATGAAGATTACAAACTAAGCTAATATTAGTGAATAACAATTATATAACTTGTCTCATAAACATAAAAGAGTTTATGAATATTTATATCAAAGAAACCTTATGATTAATAAATTAAATAGTTTATAAATTATATTGAAGCCGATAAACATGGGTTGAAATGGTCTTCTAATCACTATACTCCATTATTGTTGGAAGACTAATTAATTTGATTCAAATTGAATAAGAAAAACTTCATTTTTTTAGAAAATTGAATAATATATAAAAGCTTATTTAATATATTATTAGATTATTAGATTATTAGATATCTGTACGGGATAGCCCAATTAGTCGAAAACTTAGATTTTTGAAGATATGCTCTCCTTTTGAAGTCTCAATTTAAAACCAGCTTGAAATGATGTATCCCACTATCATGTGAAACTCCAACTTTCAATCATTAAATAATAATAATATTAATAATATATTATTGGATGGAGAGGACTCAAAACAAACCCTTAAAAAGTTGCTTGGATGACAACTTTAGAAGAGCGTTTCAAAGAGTGATTATTAAAACCTCGTTTGAATGTAGTTATTTTGTAGAACAATTGTTAATAGTTCGTTTGAATGCGATTTTTTATTTGAGAAGTTGTAAGAAAAGTTTGTTACTTTTCAATTTGAGATTGGGCTATGGCTAGACATGGAAGTCATAAAAATGGATTCATTCACGAAAACTTCGATGAATAAGTTTCTACACGTGAGATCTTGAATGCTCAAGTTTCAGTAATAAAATTCCTTTTAATCTATTAACTTTGGTACAATTAACCTCAAACTTCAAGTTTATATCTAATACACTAGTAAAATTTTAAAACTCTGAATTTTCCAGACTTATTAGACAAATTGAAAGTTTAAAGATTTGTTAGAGTTAAAAGATCTTTTAAACATAAACTTAAAAGTTCGGAAACTTAATTAAAAATTCCATAAAATTTTTCTAACATATACTTGAAATCTCTTTTAAATTCAGCTACTTTTTAAACATAAATTTATAAGTTCAAGAACTAATCTTATAATTTAACAGAAATAATAAATTAACTTTTTTTAAAATCAATTATTAACAACTTTTAATTTGAAAATAACAAATGCAATGAGAAAATTAACGCATTTATTTAAAAACAAGAACATATATCTTATCTACTTTACTATAATCGATGAGATAAATGGTGATGAAAAGTAGGGCGTACAAAAAAAGAAAAAAAAACCTTGAACTCAGACTAATGCGAATTACTTAACTCAAACGGTAAGATAAGTTATTTGAACTTAACAATTTTTGGGTTGAGTTATAATGTTCTTTGAGGTTAGTAATTATGATTTAATAATTTTTGTTCGGTTTGATCAAATTGACCAATTTTGGCTCGTTCAACCTAACTCAACTTAAATTAAAAATAATATTATATAATATGCCTGTAAAATTAACGAATAAGATAAGTTTTTAATATATTGGCAAGGAACGAACACTTATGGTTTTGCATATTATTATTATTATTTTAACATATTTATGAGCTATGAAGTGAATCTTAGAGAAAAATTGTATTTTGATTTTTTTAAGAAAAATTAACATTAATATAATTCGAGAACCCAATTTAACCCACTCAAAATATATAGATTAAGTTGCTCAACATTAAATAAATTGGCAAATTAACCAATCCAAAATTTGAATCGATGAAAATAAATTACTTTAACTCAACTCGACATGAACTATGTACACCCCTAATGAGAAGTACATGAGAAATGATTTTCAATGAAATCATAAGAAGGTTTTAAAAGAAAATTTAAATCAAAAGAATGAATATTAATCGTAAAATGTTTAACTTATGATAATTACATATCTAAAAATAATTTTATACCAGATTTTTTATTTTTTTAACATCCGAGGCTTGTAAGAAATTAATTTTTATGATCACCTTAAATATCTCAGGTCCTTTTTAACCAATCAAACTAGTCCATGACAGATTAATTTATTTTACATCTAAATATCCTAGGATTAAAGGATATATCTTGTGTTAACTTCAAGTTGTGCCCAAACTAGGGTGAATAATTATAGATATAAAAAAAAAATCAAAAAATCAAAAGAAAGACATTAATGGGGGGCGAAATCTCTGAAAACGACACCACACAACTCGATACGCGTAAAATACTTCATCACTGTTCACACATCTCCACTTTCTCTTAAAAGAAAATTGCAAAATTCAATAGGATTTTCTTTTTTAACTTCCAGCTATATTATTATTTTTATTTGGATTAATATATTATTTCGTACTTTTCATTAAAAAAATTTATGAGGTTGTTCTATGGATTAGTGGTGCCTTAATTTGGTTGATTGTTATTCAATTTAACTTCATGATCATGAGTTTAATCTTGAAAAATTAGTATACTATTTAGAGTAGTACAATTTTAATCTTCAATATTATTAATAATTTAAATATAAAAAATAATAAGATGTAAATATATTTCTAAACTTTGTATTAAAAAATTAATAAAGAATATTTTTCCAAAGAAAATTTAACAAAAGAAACCTACTATATAAAGATCAATTTTAATTTATTTTGAAGTACAGAAATTTAAAAACAAATGAAATAAAAGAGTCAAGTAAAATAGTATTTTAATATTTTATTTATTATTTTATTAAAAGAAAAGGAAATTGCCATCTGGGTGCATTAGCTAAGCCAAAAGGCCAAGTCTTTCTCAAACTTAGTGGTGCCTCCATTTACATCCTATCCCTATATATATATATATTCACACATAAATGTTAGTTCCATTAAGAGTTTATAATTCTTTCTCAAACTTTTTTTTTGTTTTGTTTTCTCCTATAAGAAACTTTAAACAGGGAATTTTGGAAAATGGGAAGGCAACCTTGTTGTGATAAAGTTGGGTTGAAGAAGGGACCATGGACTGCTGAAGAGGACAAAAAACTCATAAACTTCATTCTCACCAATGGCCAATGCTGTTGGAGGGCTCTCCCTAAACTTGCAGGTCTCCTATCCCAGCTCCCTCTTCTCTCTCGATCCTACTAAACGAAACTCCCGATCGATCGACTCGGGAAAGTGTTCGTTTTAGAACACGTTGGTGTCTAACTAGTTGAATTATGTTTCGGGATTTTGCAGGATTGTTGAGATGTGGGAAGAGTTGTAGGTTAAGATGGACGAATTATCTTAGGCCGGATTTGAAGAGAGGGCTCTTGTCGGAATATGAAGAGAAAATGGTCATTGATCTTCATTCTCAGCTGGGCAATAGGTAAATTTTAAATTAAATTATTTTTTTATTTTTTGGCTTGGTTTTATTAATGGTTTAAAAAAAGAATCTAGAATTGGTCTTCTCTCCCTTAATTTTTTTTTTTTATTTTTTCTGACAATTGCAGGTTTTTTCAGTCATGTAGTTTAATCATGGAAGCATGTAGTTTTTCTTCTCAAAATAAGGGGCATTTTGACTTTTTTTCCTTTGATTAAAAAAAACTTTGTAACTACTAAAAAAAATGTTTGGAGTTTTAAGCGGTTGGAGAGACTATCAAATACTCTCCCGCTAATTGGATAATTTAATTTTTTATTAATCAACTTTTAACAAAATATGAGATTTATATTTTTTTTCTCAAACACTTGAACACTTGTAAAAAAAAAGTTTAGTAATAGAGATAAGCAAGAATTTCTTATCATTTTACGACCTAAATATTACTTGATAACTAAATCATTTCTTAATATTTAGTTACATAATTTTTGAAGTTTCAAATATTCATTTACTCTCTTTTCCAACAGGTGGTCAAAAATTGCTTCTCATCTTCCAGGAAGAACAGATAACGAGATAAAAAATCATTGGAACACTCACATAAAGAAGAAGCTAAGAAAAATGGGAATCGACCCTCAAACTCACAAGTCCATTTCTTCAGCTCCACAAAAGCAATCGCTTCCACCACCACTGCCACTGAAAGAACTCAGCAAAGAGGTTGCGATCGATGAAACCGACATGATAGACTTAATCGCGGATGAGTTCTGCACAGAAGAAGTGCCTCTAATTGAAACAAATGAAGTTCTAGTCCCTTGTACTTCATCTTCTCCAACAACCTCAAATTCTTATTCTTCATCTAATTCTTCATTTTCTTCAGCCAATTTGCTTCAAGATTTAGTGAATGAGTTTCCTGAATTTGAGTGGCCAAATATTTGTGAAAATGGCATAGTGGAGGATCAACTTTTGGAAGATGATTTTAGTGGTTGGGATTTTGTGGTTAATAATTATGAGGGAACTGGCAGTGGCAATTGCAATGATACTACTCGTGTTGGCTTGGAATTGGATCATTATCAACCTTGGACTTATGGCTTGTTGTGAATCATCCTATGTTAAAAGTTTTTTTTTTTTTTTTTCTTAGTTCAAATTTTAATGTAATCTTTTCTTTGAGAGACTTGGTTGTTTTTTTTTTTTTTTTTTTCTTAAGCTAGATTCAATAAAGATCACTACAAAACTTTGGGGATAACCCCAAATTTGTTTTTTTTTTTTTTTTTGATATAGAATATACTTTTGGTCGATAGTTTTATGTCACACTTCCGCAATGGTTGAATTTTACAAAAATGTATGGTTTGAAATAGGATGCTAGAATTTGTTATATATTTCATTTAATTGAAATCATCAATTTTTTGGTCATTTGTGAATATTAATTTAAGAGAATTTATCCTCAGCAACATATTTTATCCCTTATATTATATTTATAGCATAATTTCTAAAATAATTCATCTATAGGACATGAATTTCAATCCGTGACTAATGATCGAATGAGTGTGATAGAACTCAACTAGTGAGAGAACTTTATCAATGTTTGAATTCTATGGGCGATAGAACTCAATTTGGATTTTGTTCTACAAATGAATTAGTTTTGATTTTGTATTATAGATAGAAATATTTTGCCATTTTTTATTATATATGCAAAATCTCCTTAATTTAACTTATTAAATCACCTTTTTATAATTGAACTATTTCTAAAATTTAGATATTTATATTAAAAAAAAAATCTTTTTTTTGTTACTTACGAAAAATTCCCTTGTAAAATAAGCCTCGAGAAATAATAAAATTATTTGAATGCATAATGACAAAATAATTAAAGAGAAATTTTCAAGCAAAAAAAAAAAGATCTAGAAAAGAAAATGAAATGAATGATACTATTCACTAAAAATTATATTCAAGAATTAAAAAGCTATAGAATTTAACTAGCTACAAAAGTCACTTGACTAATTTTGCTATATACATTATTACAAGTCTCATGTGACTTGGGAAACTATAGATATAGTGACGTTGAGGCTTTTCTTCTTTTTTTTTTCCTTTTTTTTTACTCAAGTATTTTTTTAATAGACAAATATAAAGTAATTTAGGGAAAAAAACGCGGGATTGTTTTACATTATATAAAAATTATTGCCGCTTGAATAAATCAACTTTTTATTAATGGATTTGACTAAGTTAAGTACTTAGCAGTTAGCATTTGAATAAGTAATGCAAACTAGAGAACAGAAAGTTAAAAAAGTCGTTGTTCTCGAAAAAAATAATTGTCAGCGTTGAGGATGATGAAAGATCAAGTACAAGAAATTGCTGTAGACTACTATAATATATAAAGAAAATTGGACAAAGCATCTATTTTTTTTATAAATAAAAAAAAAACAAAAAAGCAAAAAAAAAAAAAAAATCTAATTAAAATTGATTCAGTAATGTTAGTAATGTTAATAATTTTAATACAATGTTTCTAACAATTATAGCATAAGATGGAACTTTATTTTAAGAAAAATTAAGGGAAAAAATTATATATATATATATTTTTTAAAGTTCATCAACTAAATAGAACAAAACTCAAAATTTAAAAATTAAAATAGGATTTTTAAAAGTCTCCAAATTTATAAACTCAAATTGGACTTTTATAATTCTGGGACTAAAACAATATCTTGGGGAGATTTATTACAATTAATCAAGTTAGCTATTAATGAGTATTTTCTTGTAATCGTGATATTAATAAGTGATACTTACATTTGTAATTATTTTAATAGAATAGTCAATCCTATAAAAAAAATAATTGGAGGTTAGCGATTGAACCCACAATCTTGTGGTTTATAGATTATATTATTATTATTGAACTATTGCTCTTGCTGATACAATATTTTGTATACAATATTATTTGAAGAAATTTTTTTGGATTTTATTTTTGTAGCAAGCTTTTTTTTTTTTTTTGAAATAATACCTTTATAGCAAGTTAATTTGGATAACATTTTAAGTACAATATAATGTTTACATTTGAACGATATATGACAATTAATATTAGCTAAACCTGCTTTGACTTTTAAAACAAAATTATGATCTTAAATTAAATCAAAATTAAAAGATATCCTATCTTTTAAAGCTCATCTTATTATTTCTGAAGTCTTCTTTTCCAAGTTGGCAATGGTTGTAAGTTACTTACTCATGCAACTTTTGAAGAACAAGTCTTTAAAAGATTCAAATTGATGTAATTAAGAACGTAAGATTCTAAATGTCTTTGATAATTGATGTTGTCTATTTCATAACTTAAACTTTCAATTGCCTCATCAAAGAAATATTCAAATTGAAAGTGTACTCGATCTTATAATTGGACTTTAGTTGATAACCTATTTTATTCTATAAGATTGGTTGATTTAGTTCACGTTCAATTGATTTTATCTTAACTAGGACTTCATAATCTTCTACAAACTATTTTTACTTGTTGATTCTTCACAAAAATGTCTTTTTAGGATAATCTCAATAAATTATTTTGTTCCATTATCAAAATTGTAGTTTTACTTTTCAAAACTTCGTGAATGCCAGACAGGCAAGTATTTTTAAAATCAAATAAAATCTAAATTATTTTCTTCCATCTTATTGCTTGGTAAGCAATAGAATTGAATGAGTGTTGTGAAATAAATTTCAAATCCAAAATATGCTTAAAAGTTAAACGTATTTCTGTTACTGGTAAACTTTTCATGGATAAAACATTTTTTTGCATTCAACTAGAATTGGGAAAGGAATTCGAACTATCTCTTATTCATAAGAATACATATGATTTTCTTGGCTTTAAATTTTTTTAACTATATAATTTATATGAGAAAATTAAAATCTTTAATATATACCTGAACTAATTGTGTACAATCAACCAAATTTATTGTGTATATATATTTGTTTGAAGTCATTTTCTTCCCTTAAGAGTGGTTTTAATTATATCATTCCCATAATCTTTCATATTCTTTGTTGATCTCTACTTTTTTTTCATTCCTTAACAAAAGACAAAGGTCTTTAATTAAAATTTTTAAAAAAAATATTAAAAAAAAAAAAAAAAAAACAAAACAAAAAATTAAGATACCGTGTGGTTACTATTTTGTTTTTAATTTTTGGGTTTTGAAATTTAAGCCTACTGTAACTACTTTATCATATGTTTTTCTTACTTGTATATCTACATCCTACCTATATTTCTAAAAACCAAACAAAAATTTGAAAATAAAAAAAGTAGCTTCCAATTTTTTTTTTTTAATTTTTAAAATTTGGTTAGCATTCACCTACATTTTTAAGAGAAGATGATATATTATAAGAAAGATGGAGCACATTGTAAAAATTGAGTAAAAATAAGTCTAAATTTCAAAAATTAAAAACAAAAAATCAAATGATTATCAAACGAGACCTAAAGTTTCAAGGGATAACTATTACTTTTTCTCATTTTTTGTTATGTTTACTATATATATATATATATATATATATATATATATGTTTGATAATTGATTCTTAAGATTAAAAAGTATTTTGTGTTTTTAATAAAAATTAAAATAATCAAAATGGTTGGTGGCCTGTTTGTTGATTTCATTCTTTGTTGTAATTCAGCAACACCTATTTGAGAGCACCAATACAATTAAAAATATATCTATAGTCATATATAATTTAACGAAAAACTGTAACTAGCATTTAACTCCTTTTAGAGAAAAGGAATAAAATAGAGAAACTATATTACATGATATTTTCTATCCAATTTCGTGTATTTAATTCTGTCAACAAAAACAATAATTTAATAGGTATAAATATGTAAACAAGGTTATGAGTTCAATAGAGTCTTCTCAAATTCTATGTGTATGTTTTTTTTTTTTTTTTTTTTTTTTTTGAGAAAATTTTTTATGTAAATGTATATCTCCCTCTATGAAACGAGAACCAATTTTCCTTGATCTCTAACATCTATCTCTATGTAAAAACTTTCAAATGTCA
>JBBMKA010000030.1:1409816-1438547 GCA_037833695.1 Sechiopsis laciniata
CTATATATGTATACATCGTATAAAGCAAGTGATTCCATAAATGCATTATATACTAATTTATATTCATTTAAAAAATTAATAGCATTTGAAGCAAATAGTATAAATTGTAAAGAAAATAATATAATACAAAATGCTATTAAATGATGTAGCTTTTTTATAGCTGTGAAAAAATGTATGAAAAGTATATCATAGCGTTTTCTTCAATGCTATAATTAAATTTGTAGCATTAAAATAGTGCTATTAAAGTTAATATTTTATAGCATTGTTTATAGCGGTAAAACAACGCTATTAAAACTTTGATAGTTTCAATAACATCAGTTACGACCACTTTTAGAAAATATTATTATATGTCTACGATAACATCTTTTAATACTATCGTTTGTCATTTTTCTTGTAGTGTTCCATTTCTTCTCCCTCCTTCTTCTCAACTTTTTCCCTCCCTTTTTGCCTTTGAACCTGTCGCTTCTCTCTATTTTTCCCGTCGCTTTCTGCCTTTCGCCACCCTTTGTCGCCGCCGCCCTCCGACTCCATCGCCACTGTCCTTTCCCTACAATCTGAGGTAAGTTTAGAGTTAGATTTATATTTTTCTTTTTAAAGTTTTGTTTTTTTTATGGAAATTTTCATTAGATTTAAGGTTAGGGTTAGATTAGTGTTAGATTTTGTGTTAGTTTTAAATATATATTAGGTTAGATTAACTGATAGGGTTATAGTTGATTTAGTATTAGTGTAAATTAATTTTGAATTATGTTTAAATTAGTGTTACTTATGTTTGAATTAGTTTGAGATTAGTGTTAGACGTATGTTTGAATTTGGTTTAGAATTAGATTTATACTTTAATTATGTTTAATTTATGAACTAATTTAGGTTCAATTTATAATAAGAATAGTATGAATTAGGTTACATTTAATTTAGAATTCGGTTAGTTTTCAATTAGAATTAGGCTAAGGTTATGTCTAAATGAATTAGGTTAGTGTTACAATTTGTTAGATTAATAGTATCTTAGGTTAGATGAAGTGACATTAGTGTGAGTGGTAGCAAATCCGACTGCAGTATAAACATTTGATCAATTAATTCTAAGTTTAAGATACTAAGGCTAATATCCTACACTTTGGAATCGTATTTTACGTAAGTATACGCAGCCGAAATTGTAGCAAGTGATAAGTATTTATTTTATCATTCTCCACATGGAATTGGTAATTAGTAGTTGTTAACTTAAGAGTGAGTACAAAATAGTAATCACTCAGTTGATTGGGTTTTTCGGTTTGAATCTAAAATACGAAATAATAAAATAAGATCAGATGAATTGAAAATACGGAAATTCAATTTATGATAACTGTGGTATGAATATTAGCACATGCTATACTTTAACTTAAAGCTCCCTACCGAAATGTTTTACAGCCTCTCGCTAGTACATTGCCCGTAAGTTTGCGATTTAATCGAGTAATGTGCAAACGACTAGCGAGAAGGTAATCCCTAACACTTACTCTAATGACACCAAGGACTTAGCATCACCTAGCGATTACGGTTGGGCTAATCCCTTTCCGCACCCTTTCTCAAGGCAGGCGGAAAGCAAGCTGCAAGTGGATTATTAGTCAACCTTTGCTAATGAAAACAACCACCGCAATTACTAATGCATCTCCTTTTACCCTAAATCTAATATAGTTGTTATCATTCAATACTTCTCCTAATGTTGCATCTTTGAATCACGGTCATGCATGTGAATGTGACAAGAGATCAAGTCTAAAACAACCCTTTAGAAACTTAACTCAATTCGGTGTTACAAGCTACGCTCCTACAGAATGCAGTAAACAAAGCGGTAAAGTTCTATCTACGAAAACAATAAACAATATAAGTAAACGGGCTGCTAAACGTCGATGTCGTTGTCAATAGTGAAATCTGCATACCATTAGACACCATTATACTGGTGTACTAGAGTTTATAGAGACAGATATGGTTGAGGCTTCGATTGCAGTCCACCAGCGGCAAACCCTAGCAGAATCAGCACACTTTGGTCATCGATCCTTCACCTATTTATAGGTGTATGTGGTTTCTTGTAGGTCAAGTATAAATTCCGCAAGTATCTTCCAGATGATTAATTTTATTGATAGGAAATTCCAATGATATTCCTAAACTTTCCCTCCTTGATACGTCGTGAGATGCTTCTGTTCCTGCACATTAAATAATGCGTTAGTAAGTCTTGGGTTCGCAATGCGTTTATACTTTAATGCATACATTTTGCTATATTTAACAGCATTTTAATTCTAGTTTTGCAGTGAGCATGCATTTCACTAGTCATGCAAAACATAAGCGAACATCTATAACTTATAACAATATTTCAATCCTAGAATGCGTTTATTTCTATTTAAAGCGCGAAAATGCAGTGGTGTGAAGGCCCAAATAACTCTATTATTTAGAGTTACCAATGAGATTTAGGTCAATTAAAGTATGTTATAGTTAAGGTACATTAGGCAAATTAAGCTAGATTAGTGTTAGATTAAAGTCAACTCCTTAAGATGATCAAGTCAATTCCTATGAATGACTTGCAAAATCCTAAGGAATCATACTCATTAAATATTGTATGATGACCAAGTCAGTTCATAAACTTAACTTTTAAATCTTAATTCATCGACACAAGCACAATCACTAATTACTCGTCAGCGTGCGACGCGATGGTTAGAGCGCTCGGGAGCGAGGCGATGGAGAACCTTTTAAAGACTTCTCTCAAATCTCTTTCATAAGTGTTGTCCAATGCCAAAATGAAGGATGTGCAAATTGAAACCCCTTTTCCATTCTGCCTAATTTATAAACAAAGCCCGCGAAGTTTCTAAAATAAAAATATTACCAACACTTTTTAATCATTACAAATAGGACCCTATGGGAAAAATTACAAAAATGCCCATAAGGCTAAAACTGTCTAAAAACTCAGCTCAGAATCCCAAAAATCAAGAAACTATACTTTGGAGGGTCGTATAAAAAATACGAAGCGTGACATCATTCTTCTCCTTTTTATGACTTTCATCCTCGAAAGTCTTAAGACTCTAACAACTTGATAACGATAACGCATCTCGTCCTCCCGCTCCTAAGTTGCCTCCTTAATTCTTTGACTCCTTCATAGAACTTTAACCAAACTAATCTCCTAGTTACGCAAGGTTTTGTACTCTCGGGCTAGAATCTTCACAAGTTGCTCTTCAAAACTCAAATTTGGATTCAACTACAAAGGCTGGAAAATCCAGAATGTGCAAAGAGTCAGCAACATACTAACGCAACATAGACACGTGAAAAATATTGTGCACTACCGAAAAGGAAGGAGGCAAGGCCAACTAGTAAGCCACTACTCAATCCTCTCTAAGATCTTGAAAGGCCTAAAAAACCTCCTACTCAACTTTCATTTCTTACCATACCTTAAGGTGTCTCTCATTAGGGTTACCTTTAGGAACACATGCTAGCCCACCTCAAACTTTAAGTCTCTGCACCAGACATCGGCGTAGATTTTCTGCCTACTCTTTGCTACTAAAATACTTTATCTGACTTTCTTTGCATTGCCTCGTTGGTTATCTGCATAACTCTTGTTCCAATAACTACATGTCACCCACCTTCTCCTAACAAACCAAATCTACAACGCTTACCATACAATTCTTCGAACGGGATTATTTGTACGGTCACCTGATAACTATTGTTATAGGTAAACTCCATGAAATATAATTACTGGTCCCAACTACCAGGAAATTCCAATATGCAAGCATGCAAGATATCTTCTGAAATCTAGTTCAGCCTCTCCGTCTGACTATTTGTTTAGGGTGGAAAGCCATATTAAAACTGCATTCGGTTCCCATCCCCTTCTAGAGAGCTCTCAATCTTGGCAAATAATATTTTGTTATGTTATTATTAATGATTTGTGTTCTAATCTTTCAAATGGTATTGCAAATTTCAATTTGCATCTTTTTTTTTCTTTTTTTTTTGTTATTGTATTTTGTGAAATTTAAGTATGTAAAATTGAATTTCATAAAAAAATATATATATTTTGTTTAAAAATTGAAAGACAACCCAATAAACCCAACCCAAAATATATGAGTTAGGTTGGGTTACTCTAGTATAAAGGGTTGGATGAGTTGGCGAATTGGTCAACCCGAACATTTGGGTTGGTCCAAAAAAAATCACTTAACCCAACTGAACCCAGACCACGTACATCCCTAGATCCTAGTGAAGGTAGGACCGAGAACGACCCATAAAATTACTACGGCGTGCTGACTTAAGTGTTAAACGTAGCCTTTGTAAGTGGAATCAAATAATGATATTCAAGTGTGACTGGTTAAATACAGACTTCAAAAGAAATAAATCACACTACGAACTTAGGTAGAGATCGATAAATACAATGCAATATATGTTTAAATTTAGATGAATCATATATTCTTTCTAGTCAAGACCAACAAGTATTTTACGTAGATGATCTTAAGTATAGAGCACATTGGAAGGTGGTAGCAGTGGTCTAGAATAAACATTTATGGGATATTCCTGAAATAGAAATATTGGAGTTACAAGAACCTAATATTGACTGACTTAAAGGATTACAATTGAAGATCGAATAAGAGTTAAGGAATCTATGTAAGATAACACGTTATATAAGACTGATGTGCTACCAACATCGATTGTACCAAAGTATGGTGAAATGTGATTGTCTAATAGTAACAACGTTGATGATCTATTCATTAATGATGAAGATGAAGATGTGGAGGAAACAACTTATAGTTTATCATTCTATGATTGTGGTTCTGACTCATAGTAATATGTTTTTTATTTTTTTTTTTCATTACTTTGCTTTTATAATATCAACTTATAATTAATTTTGTGGATGTAGTGACAATGCCTAATTGTCTCATGAATAGGGCGACTTCCACTTTCGATGATGAAGATAACCTTGTGGTGTTCGTGTTATAACACCTTCAATTCGCAATTCTTCAGATAATCTACATCGTGAATGAGCATGCATGTTTAATGGAAAATTATACGCATGCTGAGATATATTTGTCTCAAGTAGTAAATGAGCTGAATAAGCATGTGAACAAACATAGAAAATTAGGTGTGTGATTCAGTAGGGAGTACGAGAAACATGTTTGTGACGAGACCCTTACATTCAGCGATCAAATCAGCGTGCTGGTGCGGAAAACATTTTATGTGCTTCTGCATACTATGAATAAAGTCATTGAAGAAATGAAGGACCTATTAAAGCAATCGTTATTGGTTAATTGATATAATTTATGTTTCAGGAAAATTGAATTGTCTTCAGTCTCATTTACTTTAAATTGTTTTAATTATGTAGACGCACTTTAACCTTGATTTACAAGATTGAGCAATAGTTATAAGTATTTAGAACATGATGAAATCAAGGTTTAAGGGGAATAGACATCATATGTACAAAGTTTATTGGTACACACTTTATATCACTCAACTAAATATGTTTATTCAATGTTCTTTATTCTAACAATGTTTTCAGATAGTAATACGCCTCCTGAACAACAACGGCTAAAACCTCATGAGCTAGCGACTTACCCTAAATATTGGGCATATCTGTGTGACTATTGGAATTACCGTGTGACTAGAAAGAGTAAGAAAAGAAAAAAGAGTCGAGTTGTGCTGAATTACAACCATTATGCAAGTAGTAGGTCATTCGTGTCTGTTCAAGAGAAGGTCAGTGGTAGTAATTGTCTAACTACGCATTTATATAGTTGTATTACTGCATGATTGTAATGACTTTTTCACTCTATAAAAAGGAAGAAATGAGTCAAGTAATGGGATTCGTGGACCTGTTTCAAACAGCTCGCTTCAAAGAGGGAAAGAGATGGGTGGATCATTAAATCGTCAAGCTTCTCGTAAATTTTCTTTATAATACATTAATGTTTGTTTATTTCATAATTTTTATACAATAATCAAGTTATTCATGTCTTTGTAGTGTCAGATGTTAACACTACAAGAATCATCAAGGCTAGAAGGGTCCATATCATTAACTATGGCCGAAGTTTGTGCAATCGTGTTAGAGGTTCAGTCTAACATGGTCAAAGGTGTGGAATGGCTACTCAATGCAAAGCGGGGCAAAAATAGCTCATCCTTAATATGAATTTGAAAGAAACTTTCGAGAAGTACAAATAGAAACAAGAACACGAGATAAAAGCATTGAAAATGTCGCAATGGCAGAAAAATAAAGAAAACAAAAAAGAAAATAAAGTAAATTTCCAACAAATAATTGTTATGCAAGCAATGATGATTGAGATGTAAAATAAGTTCGATCAAGGTGGTGGTTCGTCTAGTTAGGTATGTTTCTCAACTCAATGGTAGCGACTATCGTGCAACAAAGTTAGCCACTATATATGGATGTATATGTTTAATTGATTTAGAATTTTTATAACACATTGATGCAATCCGATGATACACTATTTCTAATTAACTACCTCTAAAGGAATGGCACATATAAAGACAATGTTTCACGCATTCCAAGTCGCATTACGCAAGTATACGTAGTCAATATGGAGTCAAGTAATAAGTATATTTATATCTATTTTCCCAGGGAATGAGTATTTCACAATTAGCAATAATGATTTAAGAATCAAAGAGATAAAGAAAGGAAATTGTCTTGGGTTTCGATCCTAATTCTAAATAGAAATGATAAAACAGTTTATGAAAGTAAGGCTCAGATTAGGGTTTAGGAACGCAGCCAACATTGTTCTTAAGGATAAGTTCTTGGTAAGAATGAAGTTCCACACAACACTTGGTCTAAGGCTTTCTCTCGAAACACACTCCTAGAGGCTCGAAACTCAATTCAAGACCTCGAAATTAAATTAGTGATCTGTTTGCACTAGTGGGATAATTATCTCTTAACTCTCCCTAAACTGGTAAGAGCCCTGCATTGACCTAATGTTTATAAACTAGTGCATCTCTTATTGCTCCCTCTTACGAGGCAAACTATGAGTACGCATAGAGTGGATTGTCAGTTTACCTATGCGGAGGTAACACAACTATCATAAATAACTTCTCATTTTCCTTTACCCTTAATTAATACTATCCACACTCTCATTTCCCTACCTTTTGCCTATAGCGTTTAGTTCATAGTTAAAAGCAAGAAAGACAAGAAACATGAGGTAAAATGAACATATGGATAAAGTAAAAAATAGCAAAACTTAACTGAAGATACATAAAATAAAGAATTCAAGGCGGTACGCATTCTTAAAGAAACTTAACTTGCATTAAAACTTAGTGCGAAAAGGTAAATAAGTCATGCTAAAACCTATCACTAAATTCCTATTGAACTGAATTTGTGAACTGCTGAAGTAAGAAAAATAAAAATTAAAGTAAAGAGAAATAAATTGATAACCCATAAAGAAAGTAGTAAGAAAAGCAATAAATAGTGGCAAGAGCGGAGGATAAACTTCAACACAATCGAGAACTTCGACCCGTATCCCCTGCTGGTATCGTCGTCTTCTCCCATGACAAACACACACCCTTTTTCTCTTCGTTCTTCTTCTATTTATAGCCTTAAGGATGCTTGCGAATCAAGGAGCCGAATTCGGAAATATATGATATCTTATTTTATCTTCTACAACAATATTATCCTTTGGTTTATCTTCCCTAGATTTCAACAATTCTATCGAGGAAGGTCTTCTAGTTCTGCATCGCATTATGAACTCCTACTTCTTCTTAGAATGCAAAGCTTATAATGTTCTCATCTCCTGTACATATGAAAAAAATTTAGCGAGATTTGAGATCTAACATTTAAGTACGGAAAGCGTTCAACATTCATATTTTAATTCAAAAAGCTTTAGTTTTCCTTACTTTTTAATTTAAAGCTCTTAAAATTCATGTGCATGATATTTATATAAATCTTAATATCATTCTAACTCTAAAAATTACACAACTTACTCCATGATGTGACTTTTTAGTGTTGTATAAATTCTCTAATGATAAATTCTAAGTATAAGACATTGATGCTAATGTCCTACGCTTCAGAATCGCTTGTTACGCAAGTATACGCAGTCAAAAATGCAACAAGTGATAACTATTTATGTTTATCGTTCTCCGCAATGATTATTGTGCTATAATTAGTTTTTATTCATCTAAGATTCATGCGGAAAAGTAAAGACAATTATTTTGGAGTTTTGTTTGGTTCTAATTCTAATGCAAAGATAAAATAAGGCTTGAGTTAACGATGTGGGACACTTAAACATGATCTAGGATGTCAGATGGTGAGTAGAGAATTTCATACTTCACTCGGTCTTTAATGTTTTCTTCTGCATCCTTTCGCACTGATTGCAACTTCCGTTGCAAATTAGTGAATTGTTTAAACAGCGCCTCATACGTAGTAGTAGAAGTGATGTCTCTAACTTCTTCCTAAATATGCAAGAGATCTTGCGTAACCTAACGAACATGCATTAGTCCTTAAGCCACTCCATCTTCTGACAATGAACACATTCATGGGATAGCTGGTCAATACTAGCTAATTATTTTGACATACATGTTTAATTCATCAACTCCCGTGCATCCTAGCACATGCTTCTACAAACCCATTCCCTTACCCTTCACCTGTTATATTTAGCATTTCATAAATATAACATAGTTAAATAGCATAAGTAAAATTAAAGACATAGTAAGATAGGCTAAGAGGAAGTGCGTTCAAATAAATGACAATTGTGCGTAAAAAGGGAACATGAGCATAACATAAACTAATCCTAACAACTATTATGAAAAGAAAATAATTAAGCGAATAAAGATAAAAGCGGTGGCTGCTTGTATGGCATGAGTCCTTGTCACTAGGAATCACAAACTCCACTCGGTCATCATCACACGGCTATGAAGGAAATTTTGAGAACAGGCGCACTCTCTAGGGTTGCTTAAGGATCTAGGTTTGGATTTTCGAAATTTCAGTAGCTATTTGTTCCATTGAAAACCCCAAATCTGTGTTATTCTAACTTCTATAAATTTTGGGGAATCCTTCCCCGTAAAGGGTTATACTTCGCATTCTCGAGTTTCACCATAGCACTTTGACCTTCCTTTCTTCTTCAGGTGCGATGGACTTCCAACTTAGTTCCTGTAATTCAAACAAGGGATTAGTGAAAAGTAAATTCTAATAGCAATAGGGCAAAGTGCCCCCACATTCATAAAGTTTATTCCTAGAAACTTCATTTTCTTTCTTAGATTTCCTAAATATGTATGCATGATGTTTTTATACATAATATAATTCTTAGCTCCTAAATTTATCCAAATTATTTCAAAAAATATTTAGAATACCTAGAAAACATGGTCTAACTAACACTCTATTTGAGAGTTATCACACAATGTTTGGATAACATGTTTATCAATGTGGGAAATATGACGGTCACCTTGATAATTGGCTTAGTTTTTTTTTTATTGCCTTCAATTTATCGATTCATATTTTTCTTTAAAGTATACTTTTAATTTTAGTGGCTATCCTACATCAAAGTTAGCCACTACATATGCATAGAATATCTTTAATTAATTTATAATTATTATAACTTTTTTTTTTATAACTTGTAAACATGTCGCTATACTGTCAAAAAATTTGTAACTAATTCTCTAACTTTTCTTTTGTTTTTGTTGTCATTTTAAGGTACTATTGATATAGAGTAGATGACTCAATGAGCATGATGTGAATTTTGTTATTATTTTCGTTTTATTTTGAACTCGGTTTTTTTCTGAATGTTTTTAATTTGTTAAAAATGAAAAGATACTTTGTTGTTTTGAACTAATTAGTATTGGATTGTGTATATTGGATCGTTATATCAACTTTGTATTGCATGTTTATTTTGAATATTAAAAGGTTTATGGTATTTTGTTTATGCATATATGGTCTATTTAAAAATATAGTTTGATGTTTTAAAATATTGCTAAAAAAAACTTAAAAATATATATATGTTATCAGAAGCTAGGTCAACGATTAAGAACCTTCGACCATACCCCTTTAGGCCAATAGCTTATATAGATATTAGGGGAAGGGAGTTTCAAACCTGTAACCTCATAGTTATTAGGTTGTACAAGATATTGTTAGAGCTCTACTCTTGTTAACAACGTGCTTTAAATTTTCAAATTTAATGTTATATTGCAATTGATAAGAAGAAACTTAGAAGTTTAAATAAATCACAAGGTTACAAATGAATTCTAAATTCTATTGTTAATTTTGATCGAGTGTTAAACAAAAAATCTTAATTTGAAAGCAATTATGGGACATCAAGAATGTATTGTTCATCTTTAAAGTTTGATATTAAATTCAAACATTTGAGAAGCTAAATTATTTAAATAATTCAAGTTAGAAATCGATTTCACCAAATAAAACAATGATAAGTCATCATTCAACTTTAAAGAAGTAAATAAATATCTACCTGAACTTACCCAATTTAGGTTTCAAACTCACCTCAATAATTGTTAAATTCAAAAAAAGAAGAAAATAAACTTATTTCAACAACAATCTAGACTTTTTTTCATCTTTTAAGAGTTACAAGGAATGATTATAATTATGAATTTTGGATTTCTGGGACTTAAATGATCAAATTGTTACTATGACCTTTCAAATGTAAATATATGTTTATTCTAATTAATTTTCATGTAGGAAAAAAATTATACAAAGAGAGAAAGAAGAATAATCATTTTCAAGTAAAAAAAATTTTGAATATTTTTGAAAAGTTAATGACATTATTGAAACAAAATTGTAACATTTTTTATCCAAATTTTAATGGTTAATTTTTCTTTTATATATATAAGCCAACGGTATTTTTTATACTTTTTAAAATCAAGACGTATTTTTAAACAAAACTTTAACAATTTTCATTCAAATTTAGCGAAAAAGATATATATGAAATGTTTTATAAAGTTCATAGATATTTTTGAAACTTATCTCATAGTTTATGAGAATTTTTTTTATAATTTTAAAAATAAATAGATGGTGCTCATCTTTATTTATACTTATAAAAAAAATTAATAATAATAAAGAAAAAAAAACAAACTTAAACATGCAAATGGAAAGAAATAAACAAAAAAGAAAATGTTAAGGACAATGGAGTCTACATTACATATTTTACATTAATATGATATTATTCATTTTATACGTACTTTGTTTTTTTTATCCGCCCAAAACCCTTATGTTAATAAAGATGGTTGGCATCATGATTTTTTTTCTCTATCTTTCACATATGAACAATTAGTTGAACTACCCACATTGAGCTTGTAGAAAAACGTACATTTTGGTAAAGAAAAAGATATAGACACTTATGACAGTGGGAGGAATGAAAATATAAGTTTTTAAAATAAAATATAAGTCAAAATCACACAACAATTTATTTTTTGGGAGGAAAATATGATATAATTTCAATTCTGTTGTGTGAGTATTGAATATATCAACAATGGCTTTAGTTTTTCAGCTAACATCAAAATCACCCAATCAAAATTACTCCTATATGATTGTGAATATTTTAATCATTGAACCCTTTTCTTACTTTTTTCTATTCCAATTTTTAAGTTTTATTGAAACTATTAGTTTAATTGAGGGATAAATTTTGGCCAATTTTTTAAATGCAATAGTTGTTTTTGTAATTACGAAATAGCTGAATCATTTCCCATTTTCAATAATCATGGTATTTTTTTTAGTTCAGGTGATTTGAATTACAATTTGTCCACATTAAAAAAATATTAATAAAAATAATTTCTAATTAAAAATTGTGAAGATTATCTATTCAAAATTACACTATATTACTTATAACAATAAATAATTGTATGTGTTCTCAATACTTGTTAAGTTGTAACATATTCAATTCATTAATCCAATTTATGTATTATTAATAGCATTTATAATATATATATAATTCAAAATATATTCATTTATTTAAATAACTAATAATAAAGTTATATATAATTTTAAAAGTATGTAATTGTATAAAAAGAAATCATCTCTAATTATCTATTAATAATATAAATATGAGAGAGAATTTTCTTTTTAAAAAAGAAATGGTCAGTAGGTTTCTACAGGTAAAACTATTGGGAGGACCTTTCAATAGGCTACATTTCTTAATTCTAACCTACTCATTTGTTTGTATTTAAAGATAATATGCTTTTAGAGTTTATTAATTATGGACTCAATCATATTAATATAAGTCAAGCCATAACATTCTAGCCACTTAGAAAAAAGAAGGTAAGCTTTATAGAACATATATACCCAAATTAGACTTTCACTCATATAAAAACTTCTCTCTTTCTTTAATATTTCAATTTTCGTCTAATTTACCCTTTCCTTAGAGTTTCAATAACCACACATCTTGTTAAACATTTTTAGAAAGGAAAGAGTAGGTAAATTATAAAGTTTTGTCTATAAAGGTTTATACATAAGACTTTTTTTTTTTTTTTTAACTTTAACAAGTGTCATAAACTTTTTAATTTCAATTTGTGTTGGTTTGGTGTCTGGACTTAAAAAAATATCTAATAGATTCTTATTTTCAATCTTATATTTAATAAGTTCTTCATTTATTCATTATTTTTTAAAATTCACAAACTCACTAAACAAAATTGAAAGTTTAAAGGCTTATTGTACATAAAATTTAATTTTATATTTAATATATCAATTAATTTTTTTTAATTTTGAATAAGTTAATAACTTAATAAATATAAAACTAAGGTCCCGTTTGATAACCATTTGATTTTTTGTTTTTGGTTTTTGAAATTTAAAGCTATTCTTTCTCAAATTTCCTACAATGTGTTCCACATTTCTACAATATATCCATCTTTCATTAACAAAATATGTGAATGTTAATCAACTTTCAAAAACAAAAACAACCTTTTGGAAGCTATTTTTTTTTTCTCCAAATTCTAGTTTGGTTTTCACAAATATTGGTGAGAGGTAGATATACAAGTAAGAAAAAACATATGGTAAGATAGTTGTTATAGACTTAAATTTCAAAAATTAAAAAAAAAAATTAAATAACTATTAAACGAGACCAAAAAATACAAAATTTTAACTAGATACATAATTCAAAGTTCTATCTCGTGTAAACCTAATCTCCTTACAAAAAGTCATTTTCTTTTTTCATTGTATAAACATGTGCAGAGGAGAGGAAAGTGGTGGCATCTTAGATTCCACTTCAAAATCATCATTTCCCTTCCAAGGAAAAAAAGGGGGGGAAATCCTTAGCTCAAAGCACACCTAAAACTTGCAAATGGTAATGGAAAAGCAAAAGGAATGAGAAAAAGAAAAGAAAAATGAGAAATCATAAAAAGCCATATCTCTTGGGAAAAGTTTGGTAGTAAAAAAAAAAAAGAAAACAGAAAAGAAATTAAGGGTTGGCAGATTTCATTTTCCTTTTATTCAGTACCAAAAAGGAGACAAAAGAATTTGGAACACCCATTGGCTTTATATCATTGCTTTGTTTTGTTTGTCACCCCACTTCTTCTTCGTTGGGGCGGTTGCTATTGGTCGGTTGTCTCACGTGTACTCATTTCATTGGTGATCGTTATAGAATTTGGGTTATTTAAATTATTAAGGATTACATCGAAATAAGTTGATACTTCATAAGAGATATAGATTACTCACTTCATTGTCAATTGATTTTGAAATGGAACACATATTATATAATATAAATAGAGGTTCAAATTCAAAATTAACAGATCATGCCTAAAATACTTCATCTATGTTATAAAAGTATTTAGAGGTCTCTTCATTCGAACGATGTAAGATTCTCTAATATATATTTTTCAAGATTGTAACATTTTGATTTAACTAATCTCAAATTGGATTTTTTTTTTTTTTTTTTTATTAGAATAAATCCTTGTTTGGGTTTAATGAAGTTCTTCCCATTTCTTTTCTTTAATAAAAAAAAAATAGAAACAAATATATAAATAGCTGTTGTATATCTGAGGTTTCATGATGAACTGAATGAAATCAATTCCAGAATGATTCATTTTTCACTATCTCAGACCTATTTATTGACCCTTTTAATATCATGGTAGTTGATCAATGGTTTCAATGACGTATTAATTTTGTAATGGTGTGGTCAATTAATGTTTAGGAGTTAATATTAAGCCCTTAATTTAATGTGTTTAAGGTATATTTATATATCAACTAAAGTTTTGTATTTTTCTTTGTCAATTTTTATTTCGGTATTGGATCTTCCGTGGTGTTGGGATACGTTTTATCTCATTTTAATGTGTATTTTTATCGTTTAGTTTCATGAAGCACTTTTCACTTAATTGTGTGATTAGAATCAACTAAATTAATGTCAATAACCACAGTAACTTGACTGCATCGGTGTACACCTAATGATAGGTCACTTAACTTTAAATTGTTGTAATCTCAAAAAGAAAAATTGACAATCATTCTCTTATTCATATTTAGACATACACAGATTTTTCAAGATTTTTTTGAGGATCAATTACATGTTCTTTTTTAAATTTAGATATGTGTTGTAGTAGTTTTTACTTCTGTTGTACTTTTGTTTGAAGAATTAATGAAAAAATACTCTATATGTATTCTATGAATTATAAAATGTTTGAACATTTATTCAAATCTAGTGTTCAACCCATAAATTAAAAAACTGAATAGCGATTTTATATAACATATTAGTTATGAGATTACAAGTTTGAAACTTTCTCTCCAAATGATGTTGAATAAAAGAGATGTTGGATAAAAGAAATTGTTCAATTTGATCAAACTAAAAACTTGGAGTTGAATTAATTTAGCTCAAAATTATATGTTCCCCTTTTAAGATTAACTCACGGATTAAATTCAATTCATTCAAATAACTTTTAAGCAAGCAAATTTTTAAAAAAATATCTTAGAAATACTAAATATACTGGATTTTTTATTTAGTTTTATAGAAATATAAAGTATGGAAATAAACAAATAATAGAGATGTTGAGCACTTTAAAAGTTTAATGATGATGATTGAAATTATAAAAAAGGCTTTTCTTTTTCCAGCAATCGGAAGAATATAAAGCAATTGAAAACTAGAAAAAGAAACCTCATCTCTGGAAACCACAAAATTGAAATGGGTTTCTTCTACAATGTTCTTGAACATTGTAAAGTTAAAGGATTTGGAGGTTTTATAGGAAAAGAAAATAAAAATTGGAAGAAATTATCCATTTCATAATCAATTGCAATCTTTTCTTTTTTCCCAGTATCATGAGTTTATAATAACTAACAATCAATAGATTTTTGACACAATCTAATCTCTACACGGATTAAACTTTTATAGGTTATTCTTTTTCTTAATCAATTGGATTTGTCGGCAGGCTCACTTAGGGTTAATGCTTAATATGGTGAAACCAAATAAAGAGGAAAATAATAATCCTATCACTTTGAGAAAGTAAAAATTTAGTCCTATAACAAAATAAAATTTCATAAATAAATCTATCGTTAATTGTAAATGTTTTTTTTTTTTTTTTGAAAGCTAATTATAAATGTAATTGTCTTAACTTTTTAATTTAATTTATATAATATTCAATTAACTACTTAATTCATACCATCAAATACAAAAGATAACTTTATAATTAACATGGAGATTGTTAACTCTCATACATTTGATTTGTTAATGATTACAAAAAAAAAGGCTATTTATAAGATTTTTATTAAACCATAAAATTTGAATAGTAACTTTTAAAATTATAAAAGTAAAAACTAAATTTAGACCACAAAGTATCAATGGGATATTGTAACTAGTTTAATATTTTTTATCATACCTCCTAAAGGTGCCTGAATCTAACTTGTATAATTAGAAATTTATAAGAAAATAATTGTCACTGCAATCTCAGTAAAGAATTTTTGTGCAAGGCATTTGCTTCAATTTAAGGGGGTTTAATCCTCAAATAAGGAGGTATATCTGCAGTGTTAGGAAGGGCTTGCTCTTCAGAGTGTGTAGTGAGAAGGGGTATGTCTCCGGTGAGGGGTCTCTAACTAGTTATTTGATTGTCATTGAGCTTAACTCCAAGAGAAATTCTTCTCTTCCCTAGGATAATTGAAGGATACTTTGGAAAAAGTTTTTCGAGAGAAGACGAATCCTTTGTTGCATATCGTCGCCTTTACCAGAATGAAGAGAGTGGGAGGTTGGTGAGTGTGGATCTTCCGTCATTTCTGTGTAGTTGTGTCAGATGAGGTGAATGTCTCCTAACAAGTTCTTCATCTTAGTGAGAGTCGGGCCAAAAGAGATAGGGGACCACTCAATGATGAGAAGAAAGTAGGGAAGAAAGATGATCCTTTTTGATAGGGGAAATGACCCGCTAAAGGAAATAAAAAAAATGGTGGAGCTAGCTTAAGAAAAGAATGTCTTCGTCATTTATGACGAAGGAAGTTGTCGCTGCTGACTAAGGTTGTGTGTTAGCAGTTCGAAAAGATAGCATTGAGTGGAACGTACCTAGGCCTAGTGTCAATGTGTGAGGCTAGTATGTCGTTAGGTGCGCCGCACAGGATGTTGTCAGCAATTGTTCATGTACTGGTTGATGTGAAAGGTAGAGTGGACAATTGGTTTTGCCCATTGGATATGATTTTGAACCAAACCATTTGTCTACCCAATTCGGTTCGATTTGGATTTTTCCAATTGATTCATCATCTCGATCCAATTTATGCACAAAACCAGCGGGTGTCTTGAACCAAGTTGCCCAACGGGTCGGGCCTTCATCTTTTTGGGAGTCGATTCAGCTAATTCTATCTTCATGGGCTCTTTTGGGTTAAACTTTTATCGGTCGTCATTTCTTTTAGTTAGTAAGATTCTGTCTTTACCTTTTATTGTCTTAGTTCATTTAGGTTTGAACTTTAGTTCTTTTGTGATCTTGTTGTTGTGTTTTATCTTTGAGTTGGTGGATAAAGGATCAAAATTTAGTTCGATTATTGAGTTGTGTCGGGATAAGAAATGATTCTTTTTTAACTTTTCTCTTCCTTTATTTTTTTTAGCGGGGCCTCATGCCTTAGTCATCGATATAAGTATCGGTTTATCCCCAAAGATTCTCTAAGGTCGACCAAAGGTGTGTTGACTTGGTTACTCGGGCCTTTTCAATGGGATTCGTCGAAGTCCACATATGAAAAGGCTAAGGTTCTCTCGAGTTGTTCATTCTATTTGTATTTTTAGATCTTCCATGTTCCTAGATTTTCCAGTCTCCATTCTAAGTTGTGGAAGTTACGTTGTTGTTATAGGGGGTTTGTTCCCTTTTCTGATTTTCCTTGTAATGAAGGTTTTAAACCTTAGAATTGGTTAATGATTTTTTTTTTTTCTTTTTTTGAAACATTTTTGAAATGTTGTTGGTTTGCTTTAATAAAAATTTATAATTTATAATTTTGTTTAAAAATTATAAAATATGTTTTGATGTACCAACTATGAAATGATAAAAAGTGTCATACATTCATTCGCATGAAAAGAAAAGTTGATATATATTCAGTAAATGTATATTCACTAAAGCTTAAAATTAATCTTTGAAACTTTCGAATATTTCTTCTAAAAATACTCTTAAGTCTCTATCTCAATAAATATATTCAAAGGATTAATTTTAAACTTTAATTTTATGTCAAAAAATTAGCTTTATTGAAAATATAAAAACTAAAATTAGATAATTAGACAATTTTAAACTTTACAAACCCAGATTAATTAATAAATAATCCCACATCTTCAACAAATGATCCCATTGAAATTTATTATTAATTCATCAAGCGTAACTTGAGAATTTTCAAAGCAAAAAACCAAATTGAAAATTAGGACCATCTGTTCCATCATAATTTAACCAATGGAAAAGAAATTAAGATATAATTTCATAATACAAACTCTGAAGAATATATATATATATATAAAAGTTACTTGAACTAAATTTATACGAGAAGAAATGAAAAATGTTTGATTTTAATCAAACACTTGGAAAAATAAACATCCATCTCAGATTTTCAACCACAGATACATAGAATCAAAACAATCAGTTAATGGAATGACAGTGACAAGTAATAAATATAAAATAACAGCCACTACAGCTGAGTTATTAATGCATTATACAAATGAGAGTTGATTATTCTTTACTACAGATTAATGAACAAACAGGCTTGAACTAATTGAAATTAAACCAAAACTATCACAGCAAATAAATTAATTATACAGATGAGAAAGTAGCAGCAATCAGAGTTCCAGCTTAACTTGTGTAGTTTGGGAACTGCTGTATTCTGCAACATCCCTTGGAATGCTCTCTAGAACAAGAGCTCCGCCATCATAACCATCCATCAATAGCTTCCCTATTTTCGATCTCCATTCTGAAATGTCCTCGTTCTTTCGGTCGTGAACGACTCTGCCACGGTAGTTTAGCATTGTACCCAAGCCACTATTGGGCATCCATCCATAGCTCGACAAAACTCCTGCCTCTCCTTTGGTTAAGTCGTCTCCAACCTTAGAAGGGTAAACCATTTTAAAACTGTACTATTTCAAAATGCAAGAAATAACAAGTAAAATCACATAATAGCATCCCCCTATGAGAAGATATATTTTATAACAGTATTAGTAATGTAGCGAGTAAATAGCTTTATCTTTATTTCTTTACTCTATTTTGTATGTATGCCCTTTGTATTCTTTTTCGTTTTTTTTTCCATGAAAGCTTGAATTATTATCTAGAAAAAAAAAAACAAATTAAAAGCAAGGACTAACCAGTTGAATCTCAAACAGAGAACGGATTCATAATAGCATCCCTATGAGAACTTATATTATACATTTTAGAATTCAAGATCATAGTCGTACATCCTATAGAGTAGATCTTGTTCAAGTAAGGTCGTACAAGAACTTATATTTTATAGCCGTATTAGTAGAGTACAGAGTTAACAAATGAAGAGAGTTCATTATCCAATGAATTTTTTTGTTCCAATTATCCATCGAAGAGTTGGCTATACCATCAAATGATAGGCATTATTATTATTTATTTTATTACTAAATGAAACGATAATTGGATTCATGTAACAAAAGAAAGGTTTTCTATTCCATAATGGAAAAAACATGTCACCAAGAAATAGAGCTACGTAGTAAATTATATTCAAAAAAAGATTAATACAAAATAAGTTATAGAATTAGAACTCTTTGATGAAATACTGGCATATCTGTACTAATTTACTGGTTAAATACTCTCTCGAAACCTTTCCCTCTCAAAACACTCTCAAAAGAAAACTCAAACCATCTACACCCTCTCTTCCTCCTATAAACGAGTTCATCTCTCGGATGTGTAGTTGACTCATGAGAAAATCCATGGGATGTTTAAGCCTCCCCCTCCTTAGATCATAAGTTGGATGTTAAACTTCCTAAGAGAGTCGGACTTGGTTTATTTTTCGTGTTATCTCATTGGCCTCTCCTCTAGTCACACTTTCCTAAAATGAAAATGTTTTGGTTTCCAAAAAAATTAACACAGGTAACCATGAGATATTAGAGTTCTCAACTAATATAACCTACTTCATTATTCTAGTTGGTTGTTCTATTTTCAGTCATCAAAAACTTACTTTTCTTCAGACCCATTGCCACAATATCCACAGCCCAAAGTTAAAGCAGCGTCGCACCAAGACTGTTGTACTAGAGCATGAATATTTTTCATCTATTGAACTAAACAAGTCGTAAATGTATAGCGGCATTAGAAAACCTATAATGGAAGCAACCTAAAGCACTCAATTCGACAAGAAAAAATGCAAATTTTTGGAGTGTGGAATCTTTGTCATCTATTGGAAGGTGGAGAAAAACAAAGAGTATTCAAAGAGTGATTCATCAAAGGGAAAAGAAAACGGAGTCTTGGTACTTTTGTGGCTTCTTTTTAAAACTTTCATTTTCTAGTCTTTCTAGTAATTATCCTATTTTCATGATCATCCAAAACAGAAGCTTTATTGTAATACCTCGGGTTTTTTTTGAAAGAAGGGTAACCACACCTGCCTTAGGCCAGACACTAGAGACATCAAAGGAGTAATGTTACAGGTAAGTCTCGAACTTGGGACCTTGAGGGGAGCATACCCTCAAAACCCAAATCTTCAACCACTGCACCACCCCTTGGGGACTTTATTGTAACACCTCGGTTATGGTGTCTTTGTTATATATTTGTATTTCGTTCTAGTGTCATTGTTATATATTTGTATTTCGTTCTTCAAAGATGTGTTTTCTAAAGCAATAAGACGAAATAATATAAACCAGGCAAACGAAGTATTCTCACTAAGTTATTACCACTAATGGTCTGTTCTCAAGTAGTGAAATTCTGCTACAACCACTAAGCTTCATAGCAATCACCAACCGCTTTATCTGCCAGTGCATGGGTAAGGAGTTCACAAGCTCAAAAAAATATGTAGCAAAGCCATATTCAGGACGTTCCAGCACTATTCTGCACTCAAATGAAGCACCATCAATATTTAACTCAGTATTCAGTTCATGAAGTTACAAGTTTACATTGAACGCACCTTTTATGTCTCTCAAATACAAATATAAAAGACTGGAGATCCCGGCACCACCCCCATTCAACAGGCCAGCTTCTGAAATGAAGATATCTTGTCTAAAAAAGAAGATTCCACAACAAATGTAAATCATCAGAGAAGAATAAACTGAACAGCAAAGTTGAAGCAGAAGTTAAAAGAGAATAAAATATCTTTTTGGCCTTGAAAAAAAATATAAGATATTTTTTGCATACATAGAAAAGACCAAAAGATCATAACAAGAAAATTAATCTTCTGCAACGATGAACTAAATAGAAGTGAATAAAAAATGGTGCTTATGAAACATGAGTTCATAACCATCAAGGCACTCATTACCTGCTCAATAAGTGAAACCAGACAAGCTAAGCAATAGTTTGCTCTTGAAGCTTTCGTGCATCTAATAGCGGGGAACTTCAAAAAGGAATGGCGTTGAGAAAAAAGCTGTTACCACATGGTGAAACAATGACATTAGGGCATAGGTAGAGTACTAGACAACTAACAAAAGAAATAATCTTAACCATCAACCAAAAAGTAGAGGAATAACTACTAAAAAAGAAACCAATCAATTGCATAAGCACCTCTGCCTTTTGGCCATTCATTCATTACCTATTAAGCAAAGATGGCAGCAGCTAGGAGAAATAAAGTCGTGTGAATCTTCACTAAAAATCTCCATACGTATTTATACAAACATGGGTAAGCTCCCACCACAAAAGTTTAGGGGTAGGGAACAATTAGGAAATTCACTAGAAGAAATACGGGGTTCTTCTTCGGGTGGCAACATGCTATGGGGTGGCAGTCCCGCTTATGGGGTCAAATTAATACGTTCGAAATAGAAATATTGGAATATCAATTAAATCAATCTCATAAGTAACATCCCATCAATCGAGTTGCTTTTTCAAGAAATACAAGACATCTATAAGTCATACAAGACCCTTCCAAATTGCTGATAAAACTGTGTTCGCATTGCTTTAGAAGCTAACTCCACCTATTGTCATGGAATGGCTAACTAAGAGGTGATGGATTCCATCCATGGTAGTCACCTACCTAGGAATTAATTTCCTACACGTTTCCTTGACATCCAAGACTGTATATCCCGTGATAATAATCGAGGTGCGCACAAACGCACCCAAACAATCATGGATATCAAGAAAAAGAAAAAAATATCGCCAACGATATTTTTAAGGATTTAAAAATCACAAGTGATATTAAACCAACAAAATGAAGGTTTCCCCTACCCATGCAAACTACTTACAAAAAGTCTTCCAATCAAGAAAACCAAAAGAAAGAGGGAAGTTACCGAGGGGATGTTTGGGGGAAGAAAAATGAAAATGATTATGAGGGAATGAGAATTAGGGGACGAATAGGGAAGAGAATGATTATTCGTGTTTGGGATGAAAAGAATAGTTACGAGGTGAATGATTAGTTGTGTTTGGGGTGAAATGAATGATGATGGAGCAAATAAAATAATGAGTATGATGAGAGTGAAAAATAGTGATGTAATGTATAAAAAATTGTTGTGGAGAGAATAAATAATTAGGAGGAGAATGAAAAGGGGATTTTGGAATAAACGCGATTGTGGTGGAAATGATTCTGTTAAGATACCAATAGCCTTAACAAGCACAATAGAACTAATATCGAAAATAATGAAATACAAGAGAGCTATATTGATATAATCGAACAATAAGGTTACAATATCGTACCCTTAGCCTATCGAGAGGGCTATGTCTTTCCACCAAAGTCTTCTATGAAACAATGCCAAGATATTTTTTCTCTTCCTTTCCAAAGACCCTAATACTCCTATTTATACTAAAACCCTTAAGTACTAACTACTATTCTACCCTTACATATAATATACTAATATTTTCATCCTACCCTTGGTATCTATCGTATCCCTGTTCTCAAATACACCTTGTCTCCAAGGTGGGCAAGGATGACAACCCTACATATCCCAAAAATGTGCAAACTATATTTCCTTCACACCAAAAGGAAAATGGGCCTCATTTTAAAAAGAAAATTTCCAGCCCATTACAACCTCATTAATGCAGCCACATTTCTTTCCCATCAACAAAAATGTCACATTACAATTTCCATCAAAAAGTTACATCTCCCAATAATGTTCGCCAATTTACTCCTCTTTTCACTCCCGTTTACTTAATTATTCTTTTCTTTTTTTTTTACTTTATCAAATGCAACTTTTCTTTTCTTTTTTCCAACCCTTCTTTTCCTTCTCCACCACTCATACCCACCATTTTTTTCCTTCCATTTTCTTCCCCAACCTTTCTTCTTCCTCAAAGTTTCTTTTCCTTCTCCACCACTCATACCCACCATTTTTTTCCTTCCATTTTCTTCCCCAACCTTTCTTCCTCAAAGTTTCTTTTTCCATCACTAAGGCACGAGACTTCTTCCAAGCCCTTTCAACCTAAGCGTCAAACACAATGTGGACACCACCCCTCAACATGTGGAATACTGCAACCCATTCTTGCAAAATCTTCGAACTCCCACAATTTTCAAGTCGGTCTCCTCTAGGTTGCTTCTTTTTTGTTCGAGGTGTTTTCTTCCTCCCTTGACGTCTTCCACTTCTCTTGCCCATTATCTTTCGTTTTCCTTTCTTTTTCTTTTGCTATTTACCTTGTTTTCGATGCTTTGCTACCTCTCCTTGAGAGGGCTATGTCTCTCCCAATAGCCTTTCGAGAGGGCTATGTCTCTCCACCAAAGTTTTCTACAAGACAATGCCAAGATATTTTCTCTTCCTTTTCAAAGACCCTAAAACTCCTATTTATACTAAAACTCTATACTAATTACTATTCTACCATGATATATTAATATTCCCATCCTACCCTTGGTATCTATTAGATTCCCGGTGGACCAAACACCGAGAATCATCATCATTCTCATTCTCCCCATTCGTTCTTGGTGGCACACACACCCCAAATGAATTGCAAAGCTTATGCACCACCCAGAAGCATTAAGTTGTACAAACAACCAAAAGTTTAGAAGAGAATTAAATTTATCCTTGAATATTCTAGTGTTTTTCTCCAGCCCAAGCACCAAAGAAGATCACAAGTGAAACTCCATACCTTATTAGCTTTGCTACGTAACCTCAACCCTTCAAACGCTCTCATCACCCAATCATCCATTTTGTTAGGGAAGTAAAACTCTATAAACCAATTCGTGTTTTTTTTCCAAGGATATTTCCATTATGGGTCAACAAGCATGAAAAAATTCGACAACTCTCGATTGTAGTTACAACGGTAGTTGCTCTTCCGCTTCGGTACTGGTTGGATGTCGAACACATCATGCGTGCAATGAGAGCCATGTAAGTAGCCGCAATGGAGCTTCATTCCATGTTGTTGGAGTGCGGGCAATTTTTCGTGGGGGTATTTCAAAGCAACCACTCATCATCATCGATGTTGACTATTTGTCGAACACAAATACCAGCAGGTCAGAGAGTAATGCGAGATTGCTGCTAAGAAGCACCTTTTCCCGACGTCTTTCTTCTTCTACAGCCTTTAAGGCTCAACTAGACTTTAGAAGCAAGCAGGACAATACTCCTTCCACAGGTACACTTTATCGTCAATCTGATCGGTGATGGATCGTAGTCAGATCCAAGGAAGGTTTCCCAAATAAACCAATACATCTCCCAGATGTGTAGCTGAGTTCATGAGACAATCTTGTAGATGCACAAGCCTTCCACTCTTAGAATTATAAGTTGGATGCTTAACTTCCCAAGATCTATAGACTCATTTTATTTCTTGGAATATCTCGTTTCTATAACACTTTCATTTTATCAATGAAGATATTTTCATTTCCATTTTTATCAATATTTTCGTTTCCTGTCCAAAAAAAAGATGGTGGGCTTCTATTGAACTTTCATATCGATATTGTGAGAGAAAAAAAGCCTAAGAATGATTCAAAAGATGTAGTTGAAGTGGATGAAGAGACTCGCCATAAAAGGAGAAGCATCCCGACAAAGAGTTTGCTCTACCATTGCAAACTCTATTGAACTTTCATCTTTTTTTATTTTATGGATTATCTCATTTCTATAACACTTTCATTTTATCAATGAAGATATTTTCGATTCCTTTTTTATCAATATTTTTGTTTCTTGTACAAAAAAAAGATGGTGGGCTTCTATTGAACTTTCGTATCGATATTGTGGGAGAAAAAAAGCCTAAGAATGATCCATGAGATGTAGCTAAAGTGGATGAAGAGACTCGCCATAGAAGGAGAAGCATCTCGACAAAGAGTTTGCTCTACCATAGCCTGCAAAAATGCAAACTCATTGCCTGAATCTTTCAGGGAAGATGCCCACTACAATGCCAAATGAGACTCCTTAAACAGAGTTACCTTACCATTGAAAAAAAGATTGATAAAGACTAAACGAAGTTTAACAGACGATGAGACATTTCATCTCATCCATACTTCACGGGGAAAGAGGTCATGCAATTGGAAGAAAAAAGCAAGCATCGGCAGAATCTGAGTGAGTTGGAGAGTAGGAGTGTGTAGCACCAATGTAGGTAAGGAAGTTGTGAGTATCAATGGTCGATCGCGTATATGATTGAAAGAAACCTGAAAGGCGGCATTTGTGTAGGGTAAAGAATTGTGAGTAAAACCAGAAGATCATCATCAGAGGAGAAAAAATGTTAGAGGAAAATCAATCGCATGACTCTTTGTAGAGAGCTTGGAGAATCAATCGCAAGCTCAAAAGAGGAAAATCAACAATGTTAAGAGCGCGATGTTGTAGAGCTTGAAGGAGCACGACTCCAAAGTAGGTTCATCAAGGTTGTTAAATCGTGAATTGGAACGTGTATCAAAATCAAATTTTAATATAATGTGTATCGTAACGTATCGTGTATGGTTAATTTCAATTTGAAAATAATATTGAAATAGAAACTTCAGTAGTCTAATCTAACACAAAAAAATAAATAATGTAATATCAAATAACATTTCAAAATAGGTATGGCAACCTTGTTTAATTTCTAAATTCAAAATATCAAATAATAATAATTAATAAAGAAAATATTGTAGTAAAAAAGGAAAAAAGTTAAAATTTAAAAACAGTAAAAGGCTACATAAATAAACAATAATGAAGGACGGAAACTAAATAAATATACAATAAAAGATGGAAAATTGAAGAATTTCAGAAGTCACCCTTGAGCATCATGTATTAGGGGTGTTCACGGTTCGGTTTGGATCGGTTTTTCCAAAACCAAAAACTGAACCGAGCACCTCGATTTTTGGAGTAGTCAAACCAAGTAAACTGAACGATTCATCGATTTTGGTTCAAAACCAAACCAATTCAAATCAGTTCATTCGATTGGGTTCAGTTATAACCGCATTCATTAAAAAAATAAAAAATAAAAAACTTGTGAGTTTCTGAGAACGCCATGCTTGAGAAAAATGTTATGAGGAAAAATGGTGGGTTGTGTCGCCGCAAATCGAAGAACGAAAGTGAAGAATATAGATTGCTTCCATGGAATATTAAAAAAGATGGAAGAAATCAAATGAGAAAAAGATGAAGCAAAAAAAAAATGAAGTTTGAGAGGAAAAAAGCCAAGAAACTTTGGGGAAGAAGGTATTGAAAAAAAAAATGTTTCAAAAACTTATTTGACATGCCAAAAAGTGTAATAATGAAAGAGAAAGAAAGATATGACTAATTTTTGGGAAGAGAGAAAATGGAATATAGTTTCATTTTTTTAATTTTAAATGTACATATTCCTAAAAAATCGTGTTAGACCCGTACAAGAGACTAAAGAATTTTTTGCTTTTAAATGATACTTTCAGTTCGGTTTTGATGGTTTTTAAAAGAGCCTCAACCAAAAACCGAACCAAATAGGTCGATTTTCTATAATTTTTTATTGCAAAAACCGATCCAAACCAATCCGTTTGGATCGGTTTGATTCGGTTCGTCGGCTTTTTCGATTTCTTGAACACCCCTACCATGTATGACAGTGAGGAAATTAAACTTTAATAATATTTTACTATTTTCCAGATTTCAATGAGTGCTTTCCATTTTCTTTTAATTATATTTACCTTTTCTTCTCCAACAAACAATCATCCATTTTTGTTCACTTTTAGACCTTTATTTTTCTACCTTTCTTTAATGATAATGGGTTCTTTATCTCTGATTTAACACGAGCTTCTTCATATCGAATCATCTTGGTATGTTAAGTTTCTCTTTTCATCTCCGTTTTTTGTTTTATCGAATAACATAGTTGCAATTCAACAAGTTTTAGGCGATTCAACTTTCGAATCGTACAATTTTTCTCAATTCTTGTTCACATGAACGACTCAACTCGTATATCGTATGTTTTTTACAACCATGCCTAACATTACCCCGCCCTATTAAGACACCTAGTCATTAAGGTGTACAACAAAATTACAACACAAAATTAGTTAATGCTTAGCCTATTAATTTTTCAATTGCAAAGCAATTCACATTGTCCAGTCTCTCTCGTGTTCACCTCATGCGACAACTCCCCTCTCACTTGACTGCAAGACTCCTCAAAATGTGGCTGACATTTCTTCTTCCAATCGTACGACAAAGAGAAGAATGGGCAGCATGTGACTCCTCTTAATTTTCTTGTCGTTGAGGGCCTTCATCAACATCTAATAGTCAAACACTCATTTGCCAATATCACTCAACAACATTCCATACACTGTTGACCCATATGCAAAAATTCACACCTGTAAAACTTTCTAGATTTCTGCAGGCGTCTTGACCGACTCAACTCGTATATCGTATGTTTTTTACAACCATGCCTAACATTACCCTGCCCTATTAAAACGCCTAGTCATTAAGGTGTGTACAACAAAATTACAACACAAAATTAATTAATGCTTAGCCTATTAATTTTTCAATTCCAAAGCAATTCACATTGTCCAGTCTCTCTAGTGTTCACCTCATGCAACAACTCCCCTCATACTTGACTGCAAGACTCCTCAAAATGTGGCTGACATTTCTTCTTCCAGTCGTGCAACAAAGAGAAGACAATGAGCAGCATGTGACTCCTCTTAATTTTCTTGACGTTGAGGGCCTTCATCAACATCTAATAGTCAAACATTCATTTGCCTATATCACTCAACAACATTGCATACACTGTTGACCCATATGCAAAAATTCACACCGGTAACACTTTCAGATTTCTGCAGACGTCTATAATTTATCACCATCAAGTACTTCCAACCAAGGTTGTTGATAGGGTTGGGCCTTAGAGGAATAGGGATTAATATAGGGATATGTTAGCAATTACTTAGTGAGGAAGTTAGGGATTTGTTATAAATAGTTGGGTAGTGTTTTAGGGATCCAAATATTGAGTGATTATCTTGTAGGCTCAAAGAGAGTATTCTCTTGAGATGGGAAGTTCCAAGACCTATTAAATCTTGGTTTATCTTGTAGTTCTTTTTCTTTTGATATAATCTAGATCATGGATCTTATCAATTGGTATCAGAGTCGTTCGATTCTTGGTTGTAGAGATGGATCAAGAAGATGTTCGTTTAATTCGAGAAGTGTGGCAAAGTTTTATGGCCATGAGGGAGAGTTTCAATGACCTAAAAAGATCTTTTAGAGAGATCAAAGAGAAAATTATATTGGAAGAAACACTGACGGCTAGGGTTTTGACACCGTCGCCGCCGCCACCACCAAAAAAAAAAAAAAAAAACCTCAAAATTCTATCTTAGTTATTTGTTTCCACACCTTGAGGACAAGGTGTGTTTTTTAGGGGCCGATAGTGATAGGGTTAGGCCTTAGAGGAATAGGGATTAATATAAAGATATGTTAGCAATTACTTGGGGAGGAAGTTAGGGTTTTGTTATAAATAGAGAGGGTTGGGTAGTGTTTTAGGGATCCAAATATTGAGTGATTATCTTGTGGGCTCAAAGAGAGTATTCTCTTGAGATGGGAGGTTCCAAAACCTATTAAATCTTGGTTTATCTTGTAGTTCTTTTCCTTTTGATATAATCTAGATCCTGGATCTTATCAGTTGTCAACTCGTAAAACGTAACGCATACGCAATCTAATTTTGATGTATCGTGTATCGTAACGTATCGTAAAACGTAAGTTTCAATTTTATAAATAAAATTTAAATATTTAAATATAAATATAAATAACAAAACTAAACTAAACTAAAAAAATTATATATAAAGTTGTAAAATAATATTGAGACTGTATAGTTGTTCTACTTATTATTCATGTAGGCAATGCATTTATATAGAATATAAAGCAGTAACCCTAGCTACCAATGGGCCTAAAGGGCCTAACGGGCCTAATACTAGAAATACACAATAAACAAATATAT
>JBBMKA010000030.1:1440513-1477720 GCA_037833695.1 Sechiopsis laciniata
GTTGTCCCGAGAAAAACCCAACAAAAAATTTCAGAATCGAAGTCCAAACAAACAGCAAACAGAAATCAGCAGCGAACAAAACAGAAAACGTCAGATCTGGAGCACCCGGGATGTTAGATCGGAAAATTTTTTTGATAGAAACATAGAGGAGGTCAGCGCGGACAAAACCCACCCAAGAACGCGCCAAACAAGCAAGCCACACGCCCTCACGCACAGTGTGTGTGTTCGACGAAAAAGAAAATTGTTTTTTACGCTTGAGCTCAGATCGCTCGACGTTTTGCGACGAAACTTGTACAAATGAGTAGATCGGCCCTCTCTGAATATTTGGTGTAAATTTCGTCGAAAACGGACTCCGAAAAATTTTGACAACTAACGGTCGATCTGACAGATGACAGACAGCAACTCTTGACGGCAGAACCACAACTCGAAAGACCTCGAGATGTGAACACCAAACCCTAATTTCAAAAAAGCCAAGACGGCTCTAATACCATGTAAAACAATATTGAGACTGAATAGTTGTTCTACTTATTATTCATGGAGGCAATGGCTTTATATAGAATATACAGCAGTAACCCTAGCTACTAATGGGTCTAAAGGGCCTAATGGGCCTAATACTAGAAATACACAATAAACAAATATATATACATAATAAATAACTCTAACCAAAGTAACTTCAAAATATATAACTATAAAAATATAAATTAATTCTTCAAATTTTAAAATTTTCAAGAAAAGTAAACATTGATCAACTTCAAAATAAATAAATAAAACATTGAAAAAAATTAAATAAAAACATCAAAAAGTAAGGAAAGTCAATTGTTTCCATAAAAATAAATTAAGTTAAAAAAGAAATTAAATTGACAAATAAAACTTTCATATTTTCAATTTCTCTCTTATTTATTAGTAAGTTAGTGGTAAAAAAAAAAGAGGAGGTAAAGAGTCCAATCAACTCTATATTTTGTACGATTGTTTCTAATACATTTTATTATAATAATATATATTTTAATAGTTATTAATGTGTAGTTGAAAAGGTCAAAAAACTCCGATGAAATTTTAATTTATATTCCTTTTAGGCGATAAAGAAAAAAATTCCCTTTTAAGTATTAAAATAAAATATAAATGCAGAGATACTTTTTCCTTATTAAAAAATAATTTCTTTTTGTTGTTTTATTATATAAAATAGAAATAAAACCCTAAATTTGGAAAGACCTTTCTTCTTCCTTACATGCCACCAACAGCAACATTTCTTTCCCCTCTTCTTCTTGCTTGTTCTTCTTGGTTCGTGTCTTTTTTTTTCTTTTATGAATTTTACACTTAGGAAGACCATTTCTACGCCGGCGAGACTTCAACATGTAAAAGACTTTTTTTTTTAAGAACGGAACGTTCCAATTTTTTAACGAATCGTACGATTCCAACTCTAGCAACGTAAGATTCGGTGATTTTGCGATTCAAATCGTGCTTCCGTTACGTTGTGAATCGTACGTTTCAAAACGTGAAACGCACGATTTTAACAACAATGCTTCCAACCCAATAATCGAAGCAGACATTGTTGTTCCTCTCGAGCCAAGCTCATCATGGCCCCAATATAAACTCCCACTTCCTTTTTAATTAATCTATACTACTCATATAAGTGCCAGATTTCTCGAACAATGGATCTGCCTTCTGCCTAGCTTTTCAACCAAACGTTTTGTTTTGATGAGGTGCCATGGAACCGGCCACCCCTAATCCCACAGGCTCAACTCTACCTCATACCGAAAATGCCAATACTTGTTCAAAGGTAGATTGATGTTGTGCTCCAAAAGTAACTGCATATTCATCAGCATGCCACTCCTTTCTTTGCTAGCCACACGCATCTCCTCCTTGGTGTGTACACGATAACCACCACTCACGCGATCACTAATATCAAAATGAAGGCACGCATAAGCCGAGCCCGAACTTGGTCGATTGTTAGATCACAATCCCTACCATAGCAACTATGGACGTACTCCCGACCGAATGGTGAGAACCCTTATCATATCATGACTGGGGAACAGGCCCTAAAGAAAGCTTCTACAACCCTTTACTATTCTCTCCCATGGAAGAATGAGCCAACTTAATCCTTCAATGCTTCAAGTTTTGTAATCTTAATAGTGTCTTTTCTTGTTGGTTATTTTCTCTACTCAAAAAATAGTCTCCCCTACTCGTTTCATTGAAGCATTTGTGTCTATGGTTAGTCTTCCAATTGAGGTTATTAAGTTTCCACAATATCATAAATCATCTCAAAAGTCATCTCCATCATCCACATTTACTTCTACAACTATGTTTATTCAGGTAACATGAGTTGTCTTCTCTCATCATCCACTAAATAGGTCATCAACTTATGATAAGTAATCCTAGTCTATTCTTGACACTTTAGTAGATGGATCCAATCATGGATCTGGCACCATAAACCTCACACCATGTCCATCTCTAAGGATCTTACTTTTAAATTTGAAAAATACCATAGAAGTAGGATACTAAAAGCTCATGGCTAGAAAAGCCAACACCATTATAGCCCATAAGGGTAAAAACATGGGTTTCAGGCAACTTCATAAATTTATCAAGATATACATGAGTTTTTGCTTTGTGAAAGCCTGGTTTCTCATTGAAAATAATAATAAATAAAAAAATCATGAGTTATTGCTCACCCTCGAAATCACAGCTTCAAGCTCGCCAAAGCTGTCTTCACTAAATGACTCGTCAAGATCGTCATCACTTTCCACGTCCCCATAAAGCTTGATTTCATCAACTAGTACACCTTTGTCAACTAGTATCTGCCAATAAAACTAGAATGAATACAATCCAAATTTACACAATTGAATGACACTGAGATATTTATACCTGGAGAAGACCAGGAGCATCTTCTTCCATTGCGGTTTCAATCGAATTCCTGCAAATAAATTGACATGCATAACATCTTAGAGGGAGATTGAAAAACATTAGAAAAGAAAATATACTGCAAATTAAAAATTCCAATGTGGGGTACATACGTAGCGGTCTTTTTCCGTCTGCATCTTCTTTTAATGTTCATTAAACTAGCAGGTTCTGGAGCAAGAATGCTACATCCAGGGTCAGAAGGTTTTGGATGCTCATAATCCATAGATGTATAACCAAAAAACTTTTGAATTGAGTACGACTTCATTCGATCTTGCAGTTGCATATCGTCTACCTTGTTTTCATAAGGTTCATCGGACATGGTTGTTTCACTCTTTATTGGCAGAGTGTTTTTGTAGACGTCATTCATATCCTTACCATATAAGCTACAGCCGTCCGTATGATCATAAGGTTCATCCTTAACTTTTGTGGAAATCAATAAATTTGCTTCAGGAACATGATCAGTTGATGAGCAGATCTTATCATCTTCTTTAAGTTTCATACCATAACCTGATTCAGTCAATTTGTTCAAAGAATGATTCCTTGAAAAATAGGATCCAGAATGAGTTGCATTAGGTGAACAAACTACTGAACGTTTGCGGAGACGAGGAGCATCACTTCCAGATTTATTATGCAACACATTACCAACTTCCATCAAATCTTCATTAGCCAACATAAACTTTTCCTTCTGTTTCAAGAAGCATTGTAGAGGTTTGCCTGATGGCACACCAGAACCACCCTGCACAAACCACGGCCATATCAAATTACCAACAACTCTAAACAAAAATGCAAATTGTGAAAAGTTGTCACAAAACTTAATCAGAGCACCAAGAAAAACACATGGAAGGAAACATAATGGCTCGCCAATATAACAGCCAAGTATACAAAAAATAATACAGGTTGTAAAATCAATCACATAAGTTGTAGGGCCTATTATGAAGCTTTTCAACGATTGCATTGGGAAAACAAGGATCCATGCAAAAAACACATGCTTGTCAATATTTATACAGCTGTCAAATGAAGAAAAGGACAGAACAAAATTACAAAGCAGAATTTTGAACATTTTTCTTAAACAAAAGTTATGCACTTTAACCTGATAATTTTTTACTGATTTCATTTCATATGCCACGGTGCACACTGGAGTTTATAAAATAATTCTGGAAAAAAAAATCCAGCGTATAGTAACCTGACAATGTGATGAGTAATTGAAAGATTATTTGGCTTAGAGTACACCAAGAGAGAGAGAAGTGGAACGTGGCATGGATACATTTATCTATTCTCCTTTTACTTTCTTTTTCGGGTTGTATACAACCATTTTCAGATCATACATAGGGTAAAATGGATAAAGAATCTCCAATCCTAGAAGCTTATAAAAAAGTTGCTCCAAAACAACAACTAATTACAACATTTTGGCAAGAGTATATAACGATAGAAGAGAAAGGAAATTGAGATGGACAGAGGGTTCTTATCAAAAGACGCTGAATCGCTTCACCTCCCACATCCATTTGTAATCAATATTGGGAAATTACTCCATGTATTTCAGATTAGTTACATATATATATAGGGATACAACAGAAGCTTAAAGAAACTAAAAGAATGTAAAATTACAATAAAGGACAACTATACACAATAACCAAGTTCTTGTGGCATGCTCGAATTTGTGCTTTTGTTTGGGGGTTGTATGGTGAGAGGAACAATAGGATCTTTTGTTGACTTGAAGGGACCCTAGTGGTGTGTGGTCCTTAATTAGGTTTCATATTTCTCTGGGCGTTGGTCACATGCTTGTTTGGTAATTACTCCAGACACTTCTTTTGGGCTTTGGTTACTTTGTACGTCCTTGTATTTTTTCATTTTCTCAATGAAAGCTTTGGTTCTTTACCAAAAAATTACACAAATAACCTACATAATTACACTCCCCTCAAATTCGATCAAATAAATCAACTATGCCATTGGTTGCAAAGATAAATTATCCTTTTTTCGTCTAAGGCTTTGGTAAGAATATCTCCCGAAGTGTTCTCTAGTCTTTCCATATCCTATGGATACCCTTTGTTGTATCTTCTCATGAATGAAATGACAAGACAGCCAACTCCAATATGTTAAGTTTCCCCATGAAACATTAGATTAGACACAATAGGGGTGCAACTTGGTTATCACACCATAATTTAGCTGCAATAGTAATATTGAAGCCTTTCCTAGTCAAAATTGATTTATTTATACTATTTCACACACAAAGTGTGGATAGCTCGGTTTTTCACTCAACTTGAGCGTTAAACCAAATTACCTCCTACGAGGACACATTCAATATCTGAGGTGAGGGTCCTGTTGTGATTTCACAATCAATACCTAAAAACAAACTGTGTGATAGTTGAGGTGCTTGCTAATAGACCGAGAAAATTTCTCCCTGCAACTATCACAAACTTAAAGGGCCTTTTATAGTCGATAGTCAGATTTTGGATCAAGATCTTATTGCCAATGAGGATTATAGGGGTAGGAACTAGGAAGTAAGAAAGAATTATTTTCCAGATTGAATTTGAAAAAGCTTATAACTATGTAGATTGGAAAGGGAAGGATTATAGGGGTAGCTTATAACTATGTAGCTTTTATAGTCGATAGTCAAATTTTGGATCAAGATCTTATTGCCAATGAGGATTATAGGGGTAGGAACTAGGAAGTAAGAAAGAATTATTTTCCAGATTTAATTTGAAAAAGCTTATAACTATGTAGATTGGAAAGGGAAGGATTTGTTTTTTTATAGGAAACGATAACTTTTTATAGATGTGAAAAAGTTACAAAAAAAACCATATAAAGAGGGGCTACAAAAGCTCCTTAAATGCCTTCAATACGGACAGCCTAGAATGATCGAGCATGTCAGAATGCCTAGATACGGCCCTTTAAGCCCATTACCTTAAATATTGGTCTTCCGGCCAAGCTAGTCAACTGTTTGCCTAACCTAATATTGCAAGAACAATGAAACTCACACCAAGAGAAACGAAAAAGAAATGATTTATGGAACTCCTAAAAGGCTTTTTTACGGTTGTTGAAGATTCTATTATTCTTTTGTAGCCAAAAAGCTAGATGAAGTAATTTCAAGATGAAGCCAAATACTTCGCTCTATTCTAAGAAGGATGTTCGCATTCAAAGGAGAGGATATGAAAACCTTCAACATTGCCAGGAAGGATTGATTTCCATTATATATATATATATATATATAACAAACAAACAAACAGTGCAGAAAGAAGTGGAACCAAAAAACACTATCGAAGGGAAAAGTGCTAAAAATACAATCTTGAGTTTTAGCGTTCCTCTTACACGAAGACAAAGAGCACCCACTTGGCGAGAGAAGATTAAAAGGACTCCTACTTTGAATACAGTCATGTATAACTTTCATGAGAGAGTTCCCAATAGGAAAATTAATCCTTCTTGACAAATTTTGAATATCTTTTTTCATACCAAGGAAGAAAGCAAGGGATTATCCACCCTTCTTGGCTCATATGTTTCTTGCAACCCATGTCAGTCCCCTCTAAAAAAGAACCCAACCCCATTTTTTATTGTTTCAAACCCATTCTTGGGTTGTCTTCCCCCGAGTTCATCAAACACGTGAAGGTTAAAAGAACATCAAACTACAACCTTAACTCATAACTATCTTTGACAAAGAAGCATCTACCAACTTCTAATTCTACATCCCAGAGTTTTACTTCTATAAATTCCACCTCTGTCTTGTTCATTGTCATGCTCCATCAGAAACTAAAGTTGTCAAGGGCATTGGCCTCGTGTATTATTCCACCCATGATGCATAAAATTGCAGATTTTGATCCAAATTACAAAAGAGCAATGAGTTACCTCCATATGCTCATTCATGAAACCAAAACAACGCCTACAATGGACAAAAAAATAACATTAGATAAAGTCTAATCCTACACGAAAATTATATTTAAAAAGGTTAAAAGATTGTTTTGTAATCAACTTTGACTTGATTTCATTTTAATCTCTAAAATTTGGTTTACTATCAAAAATCTCTAAATCTTAATATTTTTCAATTTTATCTCTCAACTTTAGTTAAAGAGTTAAATTACCACATTATTGGCCAGTAAATATTCTTTCTGGAAAAAATATAATTAACCGTTGTCAACTAAGTTAAAACATGAAATTAATAGGTAAAAATATTTCTCTGGCTTCGTTTGTTAAGATGGTTTTTTATTAATTTGAGGTTGTTGAGACTCAAGAACTATGTCATTTTGGTTGATAGGACTTTCTTTTATAACCAGAGAATCAGAGCTTTGCCCCACTACAAACCAAGGTTCACCTGCGGCTGTCCCCAAGCATAGGCCCGGTTGATAGGACATATTATTTATCCCAATTATTAAATCCTATTAGAGAAGTTAATGGTAAAGATTAATTTCAGATGACTTACTAAATTGAAATAATTGCAAGTTTAGGAACTAAAATGGAAAGACAAAAACATTATTTAAAACCAAAAAAAGAACCAGATACAATTGATTCATACTCTATCCTTGTCCAAGTATTGGGGAAAGGAGTATAGACATGACCAGTACATGGATAGAAACAGATAACCACAGATAGAGAAAATATGATCACCAAGAAAATGTGGAACCTTGATTGCAGCAACCTCAGTCGATCTATCAATAAAACATGATCAAGATCTTCATTGAAGTCATCAATCGTCTCATTTTTAATCTCGGTTACAGCCACACTGGCAGAAGCAAAGTTATCAAGACAATCTGCCAAGGTACCTGATAAGATGCTGGTAGATTCTACCCTTACCCGATCAGGAACCTTAGGTGGTGTTGGATTCTCAAATGTCAGAGATATCTGGTTTTCTATATTTAATTGAACCCCCTCATTGTAGTTGTCCTCAAGATGACCTACATAAGGTCACAAGAAAGAACTATGTAATAAACGTGGATGAAATCAGAATATCTCAGGAACAATATAGAAAAGGCCTTCAGGAAACAAAAGTATCCCCCACCGCCATCGCCACAACGAAACATACCATTAGCATCGCTAATTCGCACTTCCAATTGCTGATTTCCCAGATTTCTAGCATCACAGGGAGATATCACACTGGAAACACCCTGCAAAAAGGACAAAGAACAACTTAAAAATAAACAAAAAAAAAAACAATGACCAGATATTCTTTAATCTTAATTTCTTTTTTGATAGGAAATTAAACTTTTTGTTGATAAAATGAAAGAGTTACATTGGGCCTAATGAAACAAAACACCAAGGAAAACAAGTAGAAGGTGACAGCTAAAAAGGTAACAAAGCAATAGGTTTAAAAGTAGAGAGACAAATGTCTATCCAGCCATGAATAAGCACAAAAGACAGAAACCCAAAGGCAAATCCTATCCAAAATGAGGCTCATGGAGAGGAAGCAAAGATGATAGACATCAATATCAAATCTTTTCCAAGCTCTGTGGGATCTAAGCTATAATGTTGCAGCCAAAGCCTAGTGTTGAATATCTGAAAGATAGCTTATATTCTCATTGCTGCAAAACAGTAACATGGACTATTAATGAACACAAAAACAAAACGAAGTTGAAGTGGTACACATATATTACCAGTAAATCACAGCATTGGTCTTCTTTCTTGACAACCCTGCATATGGCCCAGAAAGAAAGTTAGAGTTTCCCAACACAAAATAAAACAAGTATGGAAAGAATATAAGCATCCACAGGCAATACTCACGTTGATATTAAGTTACTCTCTTCCTTCAACAATGGCAGCTTATTTTCGGATAGCATTTTCTGCCTCTCCACCAACGAAAGGTGGTCGAGATCATCAAAACTGATACGATCATTCATTCTAAGAACACCAAAAAGGATTATAGAAAAAAGGGTTTTCCAAATTTTATATAAAAAAAAGACCCACAAGATTGAAAGGGGTTTTGATGAATAATGAGAGATGGAGTGAATGAGTAACCAAGCGTTCAAAAGGGTTGCCTTAGCGCCCTTTGAATTTTCTTTTTTTTTCCTCTATTTTGAGAGAGGGCTCGGGCTTTAAAGCTAATTACTCTAGCAAAACAGAAAAGGGAAACCTTTATTTTTTTTTAACAAAGAGACAAACTTTTCATTGAGAAAGTGAAAAGAGAATAGAGTACAAGGACAAACCCAAGGGGAAAACAAAGCAATGACAAAACATAAGAAACATGCCAAAATATCGAGAGTTAAATAAGGACCAAGAAAAAAATCAAAATAATACAAGATAAGACTAAAGGAAAGCAGCCCAATTGGAGAAGATATCTTGAATGCTATAACCCTCAAAGGATTTGGCCAAAGAACACCATGATGAAGCTTTAAATAATAAGAAAAGGGAAACCTTTATTCTAATTGCATCATATCCAAAATCCTTCAAATAACAAGAATAATTAAAAAGCCATAAAAACAAACAAAGAAATAGAGAAACAATGATTTGTTTCGTAGACGTTCAAAAGTGTTGTTTTTTTATTACTCTATTTCGCCGGTATCTGGTTACAGAACCCTAGACGTAAAATACAGTCCCTCACGAAGAAGAAAATCGCAGCACATTATGACAAAAAGAAAAATCACTACGCAGAACAAAATCTGGAACGAGTGAAATATGAGGCAAAGATGAAATTGAGAAAATCGTGGGTTTCTTTTTGTTTCGAATGCAAAATGGTAAATTTTATCTAATATTACTCTCTCTTAGGGGTGATTTCGGTTCGGTTTTGGAACCAATACCTTCGGTTTTTCAAAAATTAGATTCAATCCAATGTCCAATAAAGTCTAAAACTATTGATTCGATTTTCAATTGGTTCGGTTCGGTTTTGATCCGATCCAATGTCCAACTGCATTGCTTTGGCGTTTAAGCCGAGCCAATTTAGATTTCGAATCGTGTAATCTCTTCTCAGCTTCTTGAAGAAGCAGACCGCTTATGAAACGAGTGTTAATTGAAAAATTCCCAAAATGAAAATGGGAGAAGAACTCTTTTTCAAAAAATACTGGATTTGTTCAATTAATTCGTTGAATTTGTTTGTATAATTCAATTTAGTTGAAGCAAGTTCATCAATCCTAAAAACGAAGATGAACGTACCTTTCTCTTGGGAGGCCAAGCCGGGCGGATGGTGCTAGGGTTCCCGGCGACAACAACGCCGCGATTTCCTATCCCCCGGCGCGATGCAGGGCGGAGAGTGCGAGGATCGGTAATGATTATTTGTGGCTCGAAGCTTATTCCGATGACTTTGCATGGTATCTAGGGTTTGGGTGCGTCGTTCTCCGCCGCCGGCTCCGCCATGTGTCTTCGTCTCTGTTGATGTTGGTAAGAAGAATTGCTCACTTCTTCGTTCTTTGGGATTTGAGCTTCGAATAGTCGCAGTGAAAGAGGTAGAAAAAAAATTCGACGAAAGAGGCTAAAAAATTTTAAAAATGAGGCCTAAATTTAGGGTTTTATTTATTATTTATACATTTTGAGAATATTTATCACTATCATTATCAAATTCCTAACAAAAATTAATTATCAATTTAGTTTTTGTTTTTTTAATACAATAATTAAGGAATTCACACTCAGCTCATGATTAATAAATGGAGACCGATGTCATTACTACCCTTGTTGTCAATAATTATTAATTTAGTTAAAATATATTTGAACAACTTTACAGGATATAATGTATATCTTTAAGCAAAACTTGTTCTCAAAAAAAAAATGTATATCATTAAGCAAATTAATATACTCATATCATTATCTTTATCTTTATCCTTATCTTTACTACTTAAAATGTGACTTAGTTGGGATGATCATTTTTTGACTATTTTATCAAAATGATTCTCTCTAATTTCAAAAATATCATCTATTAATTATTATCCAATTAACAATTCCAATTTTTCCCCTACATGTATCACTTAATTTTGCCATTTGACATCCCCTACACCAACGAATTCACTTATTTATTGTTTTAATATATTATATAATATAATTATTATTTATTAGGTTCTTTAAATGCAAAAATGTTTCAATGGGAAAAGTTACATCTCTTTATTTTTATCTTTAATTATATTTATATATTTCTTTTAGTGGTGCAAAGATTAGAATATGAAAAGTTTCATTTAATTGCATTTAGTGGGGTAAATTGAAAGGTTTTGTAACTTCTTTTTCCTACCACTAAATATATTGAACTTTCTTCAACAATTTTCTTACAAACATTTGAAGTTTTGGGGTTTTGTAAAAAAAAATCTTGCTTTTGGAAACTTTAACCATGAAGTTCTTCTTCTCACCCTCTTTGTAATTTAGAAGAAATATGAGTTTTATTTTGTAACCATCAAGTCATTCATTTGATGAAGTTTCGTGGTTTTGTAACAATTTTCTTGCTTCTGGAAACTTTAACCATGAAGTTCTTCTTCTCGCTTCTCTTTGTGATTTAGAAAAAATATGGGGTTTATTTTGTAATTCTCAAGTTATTCATTAGTGTAAACACGAGATTTCGACAGATATTATAGAATCGAGACACGTGTAAATTAAGAATTTGCATATTATATTGATTTGAATATGTGCGATGTGGAGTACAATCTCTAATTTATTCTTCTGATTCTTTCTCTCTCATATACAAATATCTCGAGGGCTATAGATTTAGTTCTCGAGGTTGAATTTGTATCAAGGGCATTCAGCTTGTTCTTGAGGCTGACTTGTTTCGAGGGATTCGTAGCTTGTTCTCGGTTTTGGATTTATTTTGAGAGCTTTATAGCTTGTTCTCAAGGTTGACTTGTAGATCTTCTATGATGATCGGTCTCGAACTGTCGATCTTTGATCGGTCGTTGACTTGTTGATCTTTGATCGGTAGTTGACTTGTTGATCTGTTTTTTACTTGTTGATCTTTGATCGGTCTTTGACTTGTTGATCTTCTATGTCGATCGGTCTTTGACTTGTTGATCTTCTATATTGATCAGTCCCTAACTTGTTGATCTTCTATGTTGATCAGTCTTTAACTTGTGATCTTCTATATTGATCAATCCATAACTTGTTTATCTTTGATCGGTCGCTGACTTGTTAATATTCTATGATGATCGGTATCTGACTCGTTGATCTTTGACTTGTGTCGATTTACTTGGATGATCAGTCTTTGACTTGTTGATCTGGTGAGAAGATGATCGAGTTGAGTGTTTTGAATTTTGAAGCTTGATCTCTTAATTCTCTGACTCACTGACTGATCTTGAAAACTTTTAAGTCTTAAGTCTGTAGTTCTCAGGCCAAGGACCAGGTCCAAGTCTTTTGCAAATGAGGGAAAGCTCCCTATTTATAGCGTTCTCATGGGCTTGTGGACTGCGCTTTCATGGGCCTTTGAACCTAATCCTTGATATTAGGCCTTATGGATCTTTTAGGCTTGACCATTGGGTTGGAGCCTCCTTCGTGTTTGGATCTCATCGTTGGGCTTGAGCTTTATGAATCTTCATTTCCTTTTTTTTTTTTTTTTTTTAGAATTCAGTATCATACTTTTAACTAATAATAGCATTTTTTTTTTCTTTTCCCATTGCAATAAATATCTATATATGTTTAAAAAAAATAATATTCAAAAATGTGTAAAAATACTATCATTTATCACTCTAGTAATTATATATATTTTGTCTTTGACATAATCACTTCAATTTTACTCTACAATTCAAATTTATTATGGACAATATAATTATTTAGTGTTATAATATTTTTATAATAAATTATATTTAAAACACGAGCATGTTTAAGTTTTCTAATTATAATATGAAATATTATATTATAGATTATAAGTTACCATTTTAGCACAAAAATCAACAATTAGAATTTTTTTTGTTAAAGATCATAGTTTATATAAAATTTCATAGAAATATCATTATTTTTATAATAAAATAAGCTAAATACAATTATACAAAAACATGTTATGAACTTAACAAAAACCATACTTAGACTTAGCTTCAAACTACTATTTTAATATGTACTAAAAAAAAAACTACTATTTTAATATTTTCGAGCTTCATTTTGACTTCTTCGAGTATGTCTTTAAATAAAAAAAACTAATCTTGCAACAAAAACAAAAATAAAATGGAAGTTAAAGAAAGTAATCCAACAAAAAATATTATTAAAATTTTATAAATAAACAATTAAAAAGAAAAAAAAGCAAACTTAAACTAAAAAGGGAAAATTCAAATGTTTGTAAGAAAAGATTGAACATCATTATCTCTATATATATATAGTTATAATAGATTAAATTATAAACCTTTTAAATTGCGCCACTAACAATAATTAAATGTAAATTTATAAAACAAATAAGTTGTAGCAATAAAAATAACTTTTTATTTCTTTCTGTCAAAAAAAAAAAAAAAAAAAAAAAACATTCATTTCTAAACTCCCCTATTCAAATATATATATATATTTATTACATATTAAAGTATATTTATGTAGGATTGAGTTATGTGAAGTTAGTATGTAAAAAGATGTTCCACCCTAATTTTATTAATTAAATTAAAAATTAATATTTAAGTACATAAAATGTATTATTGTATCGTTAGGGACAAAAATTAGTTTCTACAAATTTCAATTTATAAAACAATGAATTAGTGAAATATTTGTCTTTATAAATTTTTAGTTAAATAATAATAAATGAATCATATTAATGGTGGGGTGGGTATTAAGTTACAATAATCAATGGGTGGAAATTAATTTTTCTAATGTAAGTGAACATTATTTTTTTTTAAGAGAAAATGACACCTTTGTAAATATATAATATAATATGGCTTACGAGTATTAATCATCGAAAAATGATTCTTCTTTTAAACCACATTTTAAGGAGTAAGATAAGATAAAATATAACATAAGATATATGACATGGTGCAAAATTACAAGTTTATTTCAAAGGTATTTTAATAATATGATGTGGAATTTGTTGAACATAAAAATACACCTTATTACTTGTAAATAATATGTAAACTACAATCAATGATCAACTTGCTTTTTCTAATAGTTTTTATGCAATCAACTAGTTTAGAAATTGCACAAACTAAATAATTGGAATCATAAATTTAATGAAGTACAAAACAAAAATTTACCATGAAAACCATAATTTGATAAACAATTAAAAACATAGGCAATCCTCAAAGGAGTGTAGGACAAAGGATGCTCATTCATGTTAGGAGTTCTGCCTAACACTTCCATGCAAAATCGTACTTCCAATCATCATCATAACCAAGGTACTTTGTATACATGGTTAGGTTGGCGAGTAAGGTATTTGGCAATGTTGTACAATCAGCTCTTGACATTCTTTCAAACGACCTAAGTTCTAACATAGCATTCTCGATCCTTTAACTTCTAACTTTACATTATCTTTTGGCCAATCCCCTCCGTTGTCTTTTCAAGGGGAACAATCATGTTATCTGACACATTCTCTTCTATAGAGACCTTCTTTTTCTTGGAATTTCATTTTTAAAAGAAAGTTAAATAGTTAATGTTAGTGTTTAAAACCATTAAACACAAAAAGGAAAAACCATTTTAAAAATTAATTAAGGTATGAGTGGTGTGTGTGCCATTCAAAAGTCATTTAAGATTATTTTACATGGTTTATTTGTTAATCGTCAAAAAATAGTAAGATAATGGAGGAATGCATGTAATTATATAGAGCTTGGAAAAAGTAGTGTTTTTTTTTTTAAATATTGGAAAAATTAATAATTAAAAAAATGATTCTCGATTCTTTTTTAAAGACGAACATAATGATAAAGATAAAGATAGAGATTATAAATAAATAAATAAACATATTTTTAATCCATGCCACTTGATAATGTGCTCACTTGATAATTAGTAAATCCAACATGTTACTAACTTCATCAAAGTAGAATTGTAAGGTTACAAAGAAGATTCAAGATATTGATTCGATAAGTTGTGCATCACTTGAATGTAACACCAAAAGCTTGAGATGATTGTAAGATTTGGAACCTTTTGAAACAATAAATTGAGTGAAACAAAGTAAAGAAGGAATTTAGATTCTAGAGTTGATGAAAAAAGGGTGAGAATAACTCATAAAAATTTAATTCTATAACTTATAAAATTTAAAGTTGAATGTTACAAAAGCTTTTTAATTCCATAACTTAATTATAATTATTGAAATTTTAATGGTGGAAAAAAAAAGTATTTTTACAACCTTTGAGATCTCATTATTGTTTAGTTCCTCATTTCAACGTTTTAAATTTAATTATCTTTGTTTAAAAAAAAAAAAAAAAAACTATAACAGAGGCTTAGTTATAAGACATTCAATGCATTTACTTTTGACTAAAATAAAAATCAATTAAATAAACACTAATTAATAAATGACATATTTGAAATTAGAGAAAAATATTTGGACAAAATAGTCAATTCTCCTTGCTAAGCCCTTTTAAGTAATTAGGATAAGGATAAAGATAAAGATAAAGATAAAGATAAGGATAAGGATAAGAATAAGAATTAAGATATAGCGAAATTCAAACAAAAAATTATTGTCCTAAGCTATTTAACTCTCAACTCTTAAGAGTTATCATCTATAAATACATGAGTCATGAAACTTGAGAATATGAAAGATTAATATAAATTTTTATAACCTAAAAGTTTGTCTTTAATTACATATATTTAATAAAGAAAGTTGAAAGGTTTATTATTTTTATCTCTATCTATCTATCTATCTATCTATCTATCTATCTATCTATCTATCTATCTATCTATCTATATATATATATATATATAATGTCCTACTTCAACCTCTTTTAAAATAATTTAACAAAATTTGAGTTTATTAGTTTATTATTATTCATTACTCATGTCTTGCAATGTCTTATGACTGTATTTTTCATAGTTTGTTCATGTTTTGTAATGTATTATATAGTTTCTACTTGATATTTGAAGATTTAAACTAATCTTTATCTAATTTTATTTTGTAGCAAAAGTGTTCCTTTTTAATTTAAAAACAAAGAGGTGGATTATTTCGTGACTCTTCGAGATTTTATATATGTGAATCTAAACATTTTTCTTCATCTTGAACCATTCAACCGTTGGAGACTTAAATCGTTTTGAAAGGCCTTTGTGAGAGTACAGATCTTAGAGCTCTAATTTCGATGGAAATGAATGTCTTTGAGGTAGTGAAGCTATTCTAAGATCTTATAGAAAGTGTGCATGTAACTATTGAAAGCAATATTGAATAGATTATTCATTTTATTTCCACATTATAGTCTACGTATTTTTTATACTTATTTATTTTCTCATTCGCATGTTTATAAATTTAAATTTACAAATCATCTTATTAATATTATAATTTTTTTTCAATTTTATATTTGAGCATTTTATAAAGTTGATATTAAAGTTTTTTTCCACCTATATTTATCTATATAATCGGAACCATTAAATAGTAATAAAAAAACAATTTCATACTACCTTTTGCTTAAAGTTTCAATTTTTAAAAAAATTATTCATTTCATTTATCTAATCTAATCTAACATCTATCTAACAATCTTAAAGTGTGGCTTAGAGGGTAAATCATTTTTAAACAAGTTTACTCCTAAGTCACATTATAAAATTACAAATATACCATTGAATTTGTTTTAAAAGAAAATATTAAAAAAAACTATGTTCTAACTCTCAATTTCATTAAATGAATTTCACTCAATTAATTAAATTAATTCCTTTTCCTCCACTTTTTTTTTTCTTTAATGATAATTCCTTCTCCTCCACTTAATTACTCCCAACTCACCTAAGAAAACCCACGTATAATAAATGAAATTTAACTTTCTTTTTACTTATTAAACTTATTTTTTCCACCTCATTCATATTCTCTTTATTAATTCTCTAAATCTTCTTCTTTTAAAACTCTCATTCATTTAATTTTGCTAAACTTCATTTAAAATGTTATATATATATATATATATATATATATTTTTTTTAGTACAAGTTAAAATGTTATATATTTATTATCATCATTTAAGTATATTTAGTTTTAGAATTTTAAAGGTCTAGAATCTCAAGAATTTTTGTAACCTCTCTTGAATTCCTACCAATATAAAAGACTATGTATCTTTTCTTTTTCAATACAAATTATTCGAGGTACTTTCTTTTCTCATTCTTTCATTTTGTTATTTTTCAATTTCAACTTTGTAATAATAATGTAATAATTTTGCAAGAATTCTTAATTCTTTTGATAAACGTGTGAAAGTGACTTCAAAATTTTAAATAATGTTCTTTTTATTTTTTTATTTTTGTTTTTTTAGTACAAATAATGTTCTTTTTGTAATAGACATGCAAAATATTTGTATTAAATAATGTATTTATTTATGTAACAAGGAATATCAATAATCATACTAATTAACAATTATTCGAGTTAGGATGTAAAAGATTTTTTAATATTTTTTAGTACATTCTTCAATGAAATTATATTTAATTAATTATAATTTAAGATGGAATATAGTTGGAATTTAATATTTTAGAATTTAACGAATTTTTGCAACTCTCAATTTGTTGATAACCATAATAATTAAATTATCAAATTAAGGAATAAGAAGGTATAAAGATAATCTACATTTATTTATTCATTCTTTTAATTTCAATTTTTATAATTTATTTTTAAAATAGAAAAAAACGTTAGAGTAGATTACACGTGCAACACATGTAAATAATTTCTAGTTTAGTTAAGAATCTGTTTGCATGTTCGATGTAGCACCATGTTTAGGGTGAAGGTAAAATATCCTTTAGTTTTCCGATTAAGATTTATTTTAGAGGTTTGTCGTAGCAAAAGTACATGAATGAGTGAATTCTTTCATTTCAATTTATAAGGCATGATAATTCTTGTTTGTTGTAGCAATCTGAGGAGCGATGCATGATGTTGCGTAGAAGGCATAGTGATAGCAAAGGATATTTCCATGGCAAAGGGATGTCAGAAAATATCTAAAAGATGGGACGCATGTCAAAGATCCAAGAGAAGACTTTTAATCATAGCCGTGCTTTCTCAATCGCTCTAACAAAAGCTTAAATGTGGATCGTGGAGCAGAAAAATGTCAGGTCATGAAGCAGGGAATTTTAGAACGTGGAGTAGTGATTGTCAGTTGCGCTATAAATAGCCAACTTCTTCTTCGAGAAATGAGAGCCGAAATTAAGAGATCCTTCATCTTTTCCAGTATTCCAACCAACCATTTAGTTGTAGTTTTTTCATCTTTGGACTTAGCTATGTCGGAGCGTTTTTCTCGGAGTTTTGTTTCGTTAGTTTGTATTTCCTTTTTCAGTCGTTTCTAGTATAGTTTGTAGTTAGTTGTTTTTATTTCAGTAGCTTTCTGAACTTTATCTTTTATTTGCTTTTCTGAAGTGAACTTTACTTGTTTTAAGCGAATTAATGAAATAGATGTTGTTTCCCTCGCTGTTTTAAATTTTCTTTATATCATGAGCAGCTAAATTTATCATCGGAGGGAAATAGGCAAGTAGGGTAGTTCGTTGTAGTAAAGAGGTAGGGAGATGTAGAACTGTAAATGCAGGTTGTGTTAACTTAAAATACATTCAATTTAGCTAACCGTTTGTAATAGCTTTTCAGAGAAAATAAATAGAGCAAACTTGCATGTCATAACACTAGGTTTGTTAAGCTTTACTTACAATTTAAAGAATTTTTAGAGATAAGGTTTTTACTAGTTTTGTTGGCTTTATTGTCATTTAGATGCTAGAGCTCGAGAGAGCCTGTGTTAGAGCAAATCAGTAGTTCGCTTCTCATCATTATGCCTCATCGTTGTAGTGTATTACCCAAAAGTCTTAACCTCCTTCCGGTACCTTTTAATTTGACTAAGTTCCCTTTTAGATTCTTTGCATTATTACAATTCAATTTCGTCAAACATATTGTTATTTCACTTCATCTTTTACTTTTCAGCGAATGTAGTTATAGCTCAATTAACCCTTTATCCCACCAACCCGACTCTCATTTTATCTATGAATTGAAAAGAACTCAAAGTCCCTGTGGAGATGACATGTACTTTAATTAAAACTTGCTACAATAAAAGTGTGTATACTTGCACAATCTAGGGTCTTGACACGCATAGTTAATTTCACATTGATCACATGTAACCAGAGCATTCTTAAAGCGAACACCGCGTGACCTCCGAACCACCCCAATAGAAGGCTTAGGAATCCCTAAGCTAAATGGTCAAGTCATAGGTGCGGTTTGCGTTTCTTCCCCCATAGACACGTTAGTAGGAATGAAGTTTTTACTATGTGGATAGTAGTCAGAGTAGGAACGTCATCATTAAAGTCGAATTCAGAGGTGTAGTCTAAATCCAAGTCAGCTACAGCTTGAAAACCCCGATGATAAGGTCTTTTCGATCCACCACCTACTGCTCTGTCTGTACCAAATAGTACAACCAGATCATTATAGTACCCTTGAGCTGTTGGATGACTCTATAATTTAACATTAAAATAGTTTACATGAATGATTTTATATAAAACTGCCTACAAAATTATATTAAAACGAAAAAAGGAAAAAAAATTACCAACCTTCACCCAACCATCAAAAATCGATTTCTCAACTTGTACACATTTTTTTCTCATCATTCCACCCAAAATCACTAGCACTCTATCCCAACATCTCTTTGATTCCCTGATATTGTTTCTTTAGGAGGCGAACCCTTAACTTTATGTGAGGGTTCACCTGGATATCACAGTTAGGAGTTTTTTCCACTATTATCTTTTGGATTTCTCCAAGAAATCCATACCTAAAGATCATATTGTAGCCCTCCATTTCTTTAGTTGGCCCAAGTATAACAATGATTATATTAAAACATGATACTCCTCAGCAGTCCACAAATGTTTTGTACCTCTTGCAGCCATCTACAATATCAAATAATTAAAAAGGTAATAATAAAAATTTATTTGCATTAGAACTTACCTCGATATTTGATATACCATTAAACTTCATACATGCATTCATTACAATATAATACTTTGGTGTTTCACATACAAAAAAAAGTTAAATCATGAAAATATCTCTTTGACATAAACTAATTTTGGCTCCAAAGATCCCATAGCTCTTCTTCGAGATTTATCCTAAATATCGTCCACATTTCAGTAGTCTCTATGTATGTAATTGGGTCACCCATTTCAATAACATTATTGACGTTTCTTGAAGATTGCAAACCTTTTTCACTAAGAATTAAACTATGCAGTAGACAACATGCAGTTACGATGTTGTTATGAATATCGATTGGATAAGAAGATTGCTCATGGAGGTTTGTCCATCGTGCCTTAAGTATCCCAAATGATGGCTCGATGACATTCCTGCATGAGGAGTGTGTGATAGCTCTCAAATGTAGCATAAATTAGGATACTAATCATTTTCTTCTAGGAATTAGGGGGATAAATGAACAGTTAAGAGCAAAGATATGGGTAAAACTGTTAGAAGTCACATGCATCCACAATTGCGCATTAGAAAGATTAGCATTGCGATTCTAGCAGAAAAATAAGAATAAATTGCACTAATTTGCATTTATACGATGCAAAACCAAGATTTGAATGAAGAATCTCCTACTGAATGCGAGCATAAATAATGTAAGAACCCAACTCTAAAATGGTCATAAACCGGTTCTTACTCGACATGCATGGTTCGGAATAAAAACTTAAAATAACTATAAGTTAAACAAATGCCATTTCATTCATTTAAGACTATTCACAATTAAAACATGGTTAAGCCTCTAGCCAGAGTAATTCAAAACAGCTTAAAAACATGAAAACATTTATAATTGAAACTATCCTGCATGCTGATTAAAGACAACCAATAAATTTTTGACAGTAGACAACCATGACCAATGCAGCTCCTCTTCTAGCCGTCCCGGTGCTGTCCCAAGTTACCTGGTGGAAAAACCACAGAAACTAAGGGTGAATACAAAGAAACTCAGTAAGAATCCTCAACCAGGGTACAGTATGAAACAACGCATCATCTAGCATCCAAGCATACAAGCAAACGGTTACCAACACTGAACCCTGGAACGAGATGTTCATAAATCTCCTAGGTCATTGAAAGTCTCTAACTCCCGGCCAAGTGATCAGCTCAATAACTGATCCTGGACAGATATCCTTGGGGGTCTCATACCCTTGGCCAAATGACCAACTAAAAAGCTGATCCCAAAATAGATATCCTCAAAGGTCTCTTACCTTCGGCCTATGCGACCGCTCAACAGCTGGTCCTGACCAGCTCTCCAAACTGGTCCTAGGACAGCCAGAAGAGTACCCAGTGTCTGGCTCTAGACTCGAAAAGAAAATGGTGTACTCACGAACATTAGCCCGAGGGAGCTCCCCGCCCGGCACCTAATGCTTGTGCGCACACACCGCATGCTGTTGCAAAGTGTGTAAATGTGGGGACCTAGAGATATACTACTCCAGTCTAGGTACTCATGCCTAAAGACTCGAAAGCGGTGTCACTGATCTACGGTAGCGCGAGACCCTCAGCGCTCGACTATAGTAGCCTGAATACCACCGACGTCTGAAACTAAGAACCGGCCAAGGCAGGCTTACACCGTTGGCAAGGTTCTGCTCTAGTAGGCTATAAACTAGACTTATGCCGGTGTGGTAGCTACTCCACACCCGGCTACTGGGGGTAAGGAATCTATCCTCACAGTCAGACCGGTGGGGACATGTACGTTGGTCCACTCTCAGCCTCTAGATGATGACTACCTAACAAGTTCTATCTAAAAATCCTAACCCTGTAACTTATCATACAAACGAGCTCAACAATAAATAACCCTAGCATGGTACTACAAGGTTAAAACAGGAATCAAGCATGCTGGAAGAACAAACCTAGCATGACACTAACATATGAAAACAAGAGCCAAACATGCTAGCAGAACAGATCAGCATAAAAGTCCCTATCCACTAAACATGCTCATAATAGTATAACTAGCATATAAGAAAGCAATCAGAGAAGTCTCGCAGGGTCCACACAACCCCGATAAGAAATCTTTATCTAGAAACAAACAAAAAAGCACAACAAGTAAAATGGTCCTTGAGCTGCAGATCCAACAACCTAGCAAGTCCTAAATATAAACATGAATTACATACTACTCGAATAGCTACAACAACTAAAAACTAACACACACTATAGAAGGAATTACCCAAATCTGAGAAGAGCTGGCTCGATAGCAAGGCCTCGGCGAAGGTGAAGGTAAACTTCCGGCGAGTCTTACGGCAAAGCGGTAATAGCTGGTCAAAGTGTAGGCCTTGGCGAGGCTGACGAGGAACTGCGAGTCAAAGAAGACGTAGGGCTCGCTGGGGTAAAACTCAAAAAATGAAAGCTGCACAGGCGCTTGGCTCGGTCAAGCGAACGGACAAGGGATCGGCACTGAGCGTTTGTAGACTCAACTGCAAATTGAACAGACCGACAGATCTTGAAATCAGGCGACGGGAAACCAACCAGAGAGCAGGAAGAGCTCGGTGAAACGTACCTGAAGCGAATAGGCTGGCTGGCGATCGCAGACGAAGGGAATCTAAGCGAGGCGAAGCTGCGATGCGATTAGATCTGTGCAGCCGTGGCGAGGCGAAGGCGTGCGGTAGGCGAGCGGCTGAGTGAGTTGATTGACGAAGAAGAAAGGAAGAGGTAGCCTAGGCTGGTGAACTCGTCTGCTGGTGCTCTGGCGAAGGCGACAGGTTTCGGTGAAGGGTAGAGGGAAAAGTGTTTTCGGCGATTTGGGAGAAAAAGATTGAAAATGAGAAAAAGGTGAAATTGGAGAAATGGCTGGGTATTTATAGTGTCGGAAAAAGAGAAGGGCTCCACGGAATTGCGACATGTGTCCTCAGGCGGTTCCGACTTCGAGTCCTGGCGAAGTCACATTTTTCTTTCTTTCTTTTTTATTTAATCAAGCAAAGGCTCCAAACTTCTCAAAAGTAATGCTAGCCCTGGGGACCTGAAACCGAAATAAAAACCCAAACTAAGCATTTAACAGAACCGTCTTGAAATCCTGATTAATTACGAGACTACCCCTGAAGGCAAAATTACCAAAATGCCCATAACAGCTCAAACTACCCTAACGGCCCAACCGAACAACCGAAACAACAACCGAACATACCTGGGAAATCGAAATGGAAAACTGGGCCATTACAAATAAAGAGAAGTGAAATAATGCATTCATGAGACAACTGCATTTGAAGAATCACGCCAGCAAAGAAAGAACAAAGAATCAATAAATAATTTAAATCCGACGTTAATCAAGAGATTCAGCCAATAATCAAAAGATCCCAACATTCATGAAAATATTCTAGCTCATCCGAACTTACTGCACAAGTAAAATCATCCCTACTTAAAGAAGGCAAGAAGCTGTAATCGGGGAGCTGGTCGGTTGGCTAGAAGCCAATTCGCTTGGGATAGAATACCATGAGAAGAAGGCAATTAGACGGTGTTCGTAGAATCCATTGACAAGGAGTTTGCCCATCTTCACCTTGTTTATTTCTTTGTAGTTCTTTGTAGTTAGAATTAGTGTGTAGATCTGTAGTTGACTTTTAGTAATGACAATCATAAATTGGCATTATTAGCTGTTGCTCATTTTTATCTTACATTAGGTTAGAAGCATTGGTAAGAATCGTATGTAGAATGCATGTTAGGATTGCGGGTTTATATTACTGCAATTTATTCTAAGTATACGTTGACTAGCTACCCACATATGCTAACCATTAGTGAACTCGAAAGAGGAAACTGTTGGATGATCCAACATGTTACGATAGGTTCGATGTGAGGTCTCTCGCATCAGTTAAGGAGTTAGGAATAACCCTACTATTGGATGCGTCGCCAAAAGTTAAGTATGAAGAACCATAGCAAAAGCTGGGTTTGTCATAAATTAGGGAGTACAGAAGTACTCGTTAGAATAGGGAATCATGAAATCTAATTTATCATTATCGCATGATAAGCATCTTTTACATCCGCATTTTTACCTGCGCTTATTTACATTGCATTTATAGTCTTGAAAACCCAAAACAATCACCAACACTCATTTTTACATATTCACATAACTCTTAAGTTAGTAAAATAAATTCATTCTAGACATCAATCCCTAGAGAGAACTATAAAATAAATACTTATCACTTGCTGTATTTATGACAGCGTATACTTGTGTGAAAATGATTTCGAAGCTAATACTTAGCAATAGTGTAACGCTTAGCATTTTGTAAAATAGGTTTTTGTAATGAAAGAAGAAAAAAAAACAATAGTTTCATTTTATTAAGTGATTTAGAAGAAAAAAAAATGAAAGGTCTCATTTAAAGGGAATTGTAAAATGGCTAGATTTTTTGTTAAAAGGGTAAAGCTCATTTGTAAATAAAAATAAATAAATAAAAGAAAATGGAGCATTTTAAATAATGGGAAAAAGAAATTACCCTTTTTTCCCCTCTTATTCTTATTCTTCTTCTTCCTCTTGAAACCCTAGCCCCACCCCTTCACCCTCAAGCATTTGTCGCCGCCTCTACCCTCTGTCGCCGTAGTCGTTCACATCCAGCCACCGCACAGACTCCATAGACACCATCGCACTACTCCCCATTACAGGAATTGAGCTAGCCGTAAGCAAACTTGCACCCCAAGCCACGCCCAGCGTGCGCCATCTTCTCCCCCGCAAGCTCCAGCGCACCTGCGCCGCCATGCCGCCGTCCTCTACAACCCCCAGCTGGCTGCCGCTTCTCCGCCGTATCTCAATCAACTCTTTGGTCATCCTAAGTTTGCCCAAAATATTTTGTCAAGGCTTCTATTTAGGTTCTTAAATCGCTCGAAGATTTTCGCTATGCTTTTCCAATTCCTACTTGAGTTGCACTTATATCCACAATTTGGTAGGACGCAATCATGAACAAACTCTAGACCTGGGTATCCAATGCCAAGCATGAACATACTCAGAAGGACGCATTCATGGAAGAAGATATGCTACAAAAATGCCACAGTTGGATGAGAGAAACAACATCCTTTTAGCACCCTAAAACCAAAATGCAAGCCTTAACCCGCTCTAGAGGAAACCAACAGAGAAAACACAGTCAGTAGAGAACGAAACAATGTTGATGTGAAGGTTAAAATAATTTAAAGAGAGGCACAAAATGAGATCAACTGTGAACCAGAACCTTCATGGCAAGATGAAGAGGCCATCGTTTTATCAAGGCGTGCAACAAAAAACAGAGAACAATGGATGTAAGGTCAGCAATTGGAAGAAGCATGTGGATGGATTACAACTTCTGCAATTCCAGTAGTTGATGCAAAGGAAAAAGTTGTGAGTGACAACAATGAGTATTCTAGTAGTGGTACTATACAAAATCGAGATGATGAAAACCAAAGGAAGGATGAAGATCCTACACTACTCAACTTTGTGGATGATAAACCTGCAGCTACGAACAAGAAAGTTACGCCTCAACCTACCAAGGCAGAGGAGCAAAATGCAGAACTGCAGGAAGATATAGTAGCTCTGGTAGCAATAGAACCTCAGCAATGGTGCTCAATGCTTTCAAGCTACCATGCCCACTGACGCATCATGAACTAAACAGTTGAGAAAGCGATATAAGGGAATATCGATTAAGCCTCAACCTGACACTCTGCACCTTACTAAAATTGATATTGGTAGGAGGTTCACGCATCAATGTGAATGACGGAATAAGAAAGGAGAAAGCAATGAAGATGGCTTCGCTCTGAAAATATATAAATGGCCAAAGCGCAGACAACTAGCATCGGACGAAATGTAGCACAAAGGTTCCATCCAAGGCATGCAGCATTCCTAGAATGCAAATATCGGTATTTATGACTTTGTGTATTTTTTATGTAGATTTTTTTTTTTAGTTATAGAATGTTTTCCTTTCATAAGCTTTCCTTTTTAGTATTTTCCTTTTAGCAAATAAGGAATGGTGCGATATTCAGATACGAGATTTCTGATCGAATGCTTTCCTTCCAATAGTAGTTATTTCCTTTTACTGTATTGAGGGTGCAAACATTCAAAATTTTCTAACCATTACAAATACCCTTAGAATAGAACCCACATAACAGAACCTTAACAACTATCTTCACCCATTAGCTCAACCAATGGCCTTAGTTCACAAATCAAGTAATAGAGCAGGCAAAAGTAAGGCAGTCGATGATCGGAAGCGAGTTTGAAACTTAGCATCCCTAAGACGAGGAGTCAAGAATTTATTTTCTGATGAATCAAAGTATGAGCATGGAGAAAGTTCGCACCGACAGTTGACAAGAACCAGAAAGGCATTTGGCAGGAAAGTATGGAGTGGAAAGCCATTGGTTGGCACTCTATATGTCGTTGTAAGCATCAAAGATGAAACGCCACCGATCACAATGAGCTACATCGAATTGGTGAACAAATTGGTAAAATATTATTTGCGGACAAAGAGAGGTTAAACGGGCAGAGAGGGCAATCAAGAAGGAGATATGGATGAAACAAAGGAATTGATAGAGGAAGAGAACCATGTGTGGAGGAAGAGGAGAACCAAGAAAGGCGGAACAACGATTTCCAAAGTTTTGCAATGTCAAAATTCAATCCATGAAAGCAAGGATGTTATCGAAAACTCCAAGCACCAAGCTCAGGGTAGTGAAAAAAGATACAATCTTTGTGCTATCAATGCAGAGGACAGTTATTTATCGCTTATGAGTAAAGGATTCGTGCGCGAACAAGGAATGGAGGAAATCTTAGAGGAAACCGTTAAGAGAATTAGAGATTTGGGATAGACAACATATTTCAAACCGGATTAGAATATTAGACCAGAGTTGGAGCTGCAGTCTTATGCGAACATGAATGAAGAAAAACCATTCTTTTCAAGAGTAGAAGGTCAATTAATAGATTACCAAGCAGCAGTGTTGAATAAAGCATTCACACTCTCTAATGTTCTTGAAACATATTGTATGAAATTATTGGAGTCCTCTACAGAAGAACAAATGCAAGAATGCCAAGAAGTGATCAGGGAAATAGGAACAGAATGGAATGACCTGACATCATTCTAATCATTTTGGGTTGCAAGGAACCTTCGTGATTGGATGAGTCTCATAAAAACATCAATCATTCCATCAACCAATGTGACTCTGGTTAGGAGAGATCAAACACTCTTGCTCTATGCAATCGAGAGTAAGAAGCGCATTAATATGAGACAAATATTAGAAACATAAATTCAGCGTTGTGCTGAAAATATGCAAGATAAGATGTACTTCCCATTCTCTATAACAAAATTATGCGTTGATCAGGGTGTTTGACCAAAACTTCGCGATGATGTTATACACATCTACCCAGCAAGTTTCGACGAAGAAGAAGGGCAACGCAACATAGAACCATTGTCAATAGATGAGCTGGCAAGAAGAATCGTCCAAGTTTTCACTCAAACGCAAAGTTATTGGTCTTACGCTAAAAAATGTGATAAAATATTCATGAAGACAACAGTAGCATTAGATGTATATTTAGAATGACCAGAATTCTAGAAGCATTTGATGAATGCGGAATGCAGCAAGGGCAATGCGAAAAATTAGAATGAAGTTCCACTCTTTTAACTCTCCGACTTTAGCACTTATTTATGTTTATTTATTATTAACACATATATTTTATTTCATTTAAACTAGGAGGCAACTTTGCTCTTATATTTAATTTAATATTATAATAGGAGGTCAGTATCTTTTCTTTCAAAGGTCAGCACTAGCATTATTATTGCAATTTTAGATTTAAGTGTAAAATTCACTTTTTCTTGGAAGAATTCTTGAATTCCCTTAGAATCAAACCTAGCAACAAAGTAGTCTTTATCATGCAAGATAGAAAGAACCAATATTTATGAGGAAGTTCTATAGCTTGAAATAAAGTATCTCAACGATGGAAATGATTAAGTTTGGGGAAACTAAGCATCACCTTCATTGCGGACAATGAAGACTAGGTTTGGGGGTGAGGGCAAGCCCGATGAGTATTTAGAAAAGAGAAAATAAAGTGGGCTATAAAAAAAATTCTGGAAAATAAAGATCAAAACATTTTGGGCAAAATAAAAAGCTACAAAAGAGCGAATAGCCATAGGAATCCAAAAGTACTCCGTTGTCCACCAAAAGCGTAAGCTTGAAACATTCTATTGCTTAGATGAAATGTTTTATGCTCTAGTGAACCATGCTAAGAACTATGAAACTGTGGATATAAATGCAACCTGAGTAGAAATGCGGAGAGCAAAGCAAAAATCCTCGAGGGATCTAAGGACCTAAATAACAGCCTTGACAGAATGTTTTGGGCAACCTTAGTCGTAGAAATGGTTGAGTACAATAGATTGAGTAATGGGAAATCATTGTAACGAGGAACAATCTGTTAGTCATGATAAGGAGGATTTTGAAGCCAACCCTAGTCTTTGGGAAAATTTAAAAACTTAAGAGAAAAGGAAGTTTTGTATCGAAGGCATAAGATGGGATAAGACATTCTAGCATTGAGCTTAAAAGAACAAACTGATCTAAAAGAACAAACTGCTAATAAATAGACCATGCATTACTCAAGACGAGCAATAATTCAAGTTTGGGGGTTTCGTAGCTCTCAAATGAGCATAAATTAGGATACTATACTTAGCATTTCTTCTAGAAATTAGGGGGATAAATGATTAGTTAAGAGCAAAGATATGGGTAAAACTGTTGGAAGTCACGTGCATCCACAATTGCGCATTAGAAAGATTAGCATTGCGATTCTAATAGAAAAAGAAGAATAAATTGAACTAATTTGCATTTATGTGATGCAAAACAAGGATGATGAATGAAGAATCTCTTACCGAATGCAAGAAGAAATTAAGAGAAGCGACATAATGCATTCATGAGACAACTGCATTTGAAGAATCATGCCAGCAAAGAAAGAACAAAGAATCAATCAGTAATTTAAATCCAACGTTAATCAAGAGATTCAGCCAATAATCAAAAGATCCCAACATTCATGAAAATATTCCAGCTCATCCGAACTTGCCGCACAAGTAAAATCATCCCTATTTAAAGAAGGCAAGAAGCTGTAATCGGGGAGCTGGTCGGTTGGCTAGAAGCCAATTCGCTTGGGATAGAATACCATGAGAAGAAGGCAAGTGGACAGTGTCCGTAGAATTCATTGACAAGGAATTTTCCCATGGTCAACAGTCGCACCAATTCCTTGTTTATTTTTTTATTGTTAGGAGTAGTGTGTAGATTTATAGTTGACTTTTAGTAATGACATTTATAAATTGGCATTATCAGTTGTTACTCATTTATATGTTACATTAGGTTAGAAGCATTGGTAAGAATCATGTATAGAATGCATGTTAGGATTGCAGGTAGTTAGATTTTATATTATTATAATTTATTTTAAGTATGCATTGACTAGCTACCCATTTATGCTAACCATTAGTGAACTCGAAAGAGGAAACCGTTGGATGTTCCAGCATGTCACAATAGGTTTGATGTGAGGTCTTTCGCATTAGTTTAGGAGTTAAGAATAACCTTACTATCGCATGTGTCGCCCAGAGTTAAGTATGAAGAACTGTAGTGGAAGCTAGGTTTGTTATTCTGGGTTATTTGAGCCTTAGTCAACTTTCGAGGACGAAAGTTTTCTAAGGGGGGAATATTGTAATAACCCCAATTTTGGTTTTTAAAAGAATAAATAAAGGTTCTTTAAAGTTAGTAAGGTTTATGGCACTTTGGCATTTAAGTTCAAAGAGAGGGGCATTTAGGTCATTTGAGTCTTGATATTTAATGAAAGTTGGAATCCCAAGGGTTTTGTTACTGTTCATCTTCTTCATTGTGTGCCTCCATTGTCTTCTTTTCGACCAGCACTGCCACTGCCATGAATTCATCTTTTCGACGAGCTTGTTTGTCGCTGGAGTTTTGCCAGAGTTGTAGAAATGTCGTCGCCGTCTCAGCCGTCGTCTAGGCCAGGGAGAAGCAAGCTCGCGGGTCTTCTACGTCGTGGATCTGTTGTTCGCCTCGAGGACAGGTCGGAGTTTCAGCCGCAGGTTGTGTCGCGGAGTAGTCACATCGTCACGCGAGTTTGTCGTCTCGGTCGGCTGCGTCGTCGGCGTGGAGTTGCTCAAGCCTTACGGATAGCGAGTCAGTCATCGCGCGCAAAGGTTTCAAGTTCGCAAGCTCGCTGGTTTGCACCGTCGTGGGTTTCGCCGTTTGTGAGCTCGGAGCTCTCCGTTATTTTGTCGTCGTGTAGGTTGCGAGAAGAAGCTGCCGCCGTTTGGGTCAGTCGCCGCCCTAACTCAGGTGAGGAATTTGTGTTTTCCTTTTTCTAGTTTGTTGCTTGATCTCAAGGTTGAAGAAGGTTGTTGTTTTGTTGGAGTTTAAATTCATTCAAAATGTGTTTGCAGCTTGTTTGGTTGAGCTTAAAGCTATTTAAGCATTGGCTAAGAGATGTTTGTTTGCAAGTGTTGTTTTATTTAAATGAAGAGTAAGGGTTGTTTGTTTCAAGTTTAAGCCTATTTAAGTTGTGAATAGGGGCTGTTTGTTTTGTGGGTTCAACCTATTTTAGTTGTGAATTGGAAGTGTTTGGTTGCAGGTTTAAGGCTATTTAAAATATGTGGATTAAGCTTGTTGTCTAAGGGGTTGAATTTATTCAAAATGTGGTATAGTGACTATTTATTTTGAGATGAAAGTGGCGTTTGGCTATCGGTTTAGTCTATGTTTGGTTTGGGGTTAAATAGTAGATTTGACCCATTGAATTTTCTGTTGACCAGATTTGACCCGAGCTATTTCTTGTTCTTCGAGCCGAGTTTGCGAGGCCCGTGTAGCCGTCGGGAGTCATTGGGCACGATTTTTGATTGCTCGGAGTTGTGTTTGGTTTTTGGAGCTTCAAGTGGATTCTTAGAGAGCTGTTGTGGATTGGCCAAGGAAACGGACCCTTTACCCCTTCTCAAGGACCTGTGGTTAATACATGTGCCGGTTTACTTGCATTAGTTGATTTGTCTGGTTGTATCATGACCATGTGTATTGTGTGTTGCATTTATTGCATCGAGAGCATATACATTTCATGCCTTGTCTCTTGTATGACTAGTGATGTATGATTCATGTATGTCTGCCTGATATGGTCTAGTTGCATGTGGTTGCATGATTGTCCTGATATGGACTTGCATGTGTTGATGCACGGCTTGATGCCTCGTTTGGACCCAAACGAGTCATGAAGGCCGAATAGAGGAGACTAGTAGGTGGGTGTGGACGATGATATTCGGGCTCACACCCTAGCTTGAGGTGACATTCTCTCGCTCCGCAGGACTTCCGTGGATGGTCGGCCGGCCAGGCTCACGACCCTGGATGGTTTCTACTAGTAGCCTAGGCTCTCTCCAGGTAGGTGGTATGGGCCTGATATGGTTCCTTGGTGATTGGTGTGGCACCACCTCTCGCCGTGAGTACAAGGCATGGGGCCAACAGGTTACTCGGCTCACCGGTTCCCTCTAGAGTAGGATGCCAGATTGCTCTCGAGTCAGAGGACTCTTATGAGCTTTGGTCTTGGGATCTACGATCTTTAGACTACTCTGCATGGTGCTTGTCGAGGACGAGGTTTCTTGACCTAGCATCCAGGAGCTTGGGTTTTGTACACCCCTCGATTATGTTGTTGATCATACTTGTTTGCTGATGTTTGTATTCTTGTGCACGTTTGTCCCCGAGCTGGGTACCCTTTGATTCTTTTAATGGATTTAATGTTTTATAAACTTGTTTGTAAAGAGTCGATTTGAAGTGATTTTGTTTTTATACATGCCTTAATGTCGAACATCGTTTTCATGCATTTAGAGTTAAGGACTTAGGTTTAGAGCTTGATTTGGGTCGGGTCCTTACAGTAGAAGATGAAAATAATATGATTTTATTATAATATCATATTATCATACTCATACATAAAAACTAATATGATATTACAATACACATTACATAAATATGGTGTATTTTGTTATAATACCCGAAGTGTATTGTTCGTGAGTAATAACATCATATGCATGGATTCATTTATATTCAAATCCTAAATTTACATGGATGTAAAAGATAAAATTAATATTTATACTTAATAACTATTAGAAATATTGTTATTTAGTTTTGATTTATCAATCTATTATAACAATAATTTTTTAAATGTTATTTTAAATCTTCCTTGATTCTTGCTTCACACTGGTATAAAAGGAACCCCTATATCACTTTAAATATATTAAAAATAATATAACCATTTTGAAGCTTATTTTCTTTCTTGGTATCAAGAGCTTTAGACGTACGTTTTTTTTCAAGCTAAATGGCAGGAACTCCACCTCTTTCCCATTCTTTACAAATTGCAGTATCAACCCCTCATAATCTACTTTCCAATATATGTAGTTTAATCTCAATTCGTTTAGATTCTACAAATTATGTCCAATGGAAAGTGCAAATTTTTGTAATTCTAAGAGTTCATACTCTCTTTGGCAACATTGATGGCACAACACCTCAACCTGTCGAATATTTACCAAACAATGAAGGCGCCTCATCAGCAAGTGCAACAACAAGAGTAATAAATCCATAGTTCTTACAATGGACATAGAAGGATCAAATGCTCATTACTCTGATTAATGTGACCCTGTCCGCCTCGTCTTTCTCTCATGTAACAGCCTCATTGACATCCCAACAACTATAGACATCGCTTTGAGAATAGGTACTCTGCAAAAACTAGATCAAACATTTTAACCTTACATTCTGCTTTATATACAGTGCAGAAGACAACATCAGAAATTGTCGAACAATTTTCAAGGTGTGTGAAGACATCGTGGACAAATTAGCTACCGTTCAGTTCAAATCGATGATGAAGAAACCCTGTTACATATCCTAAATGGATTACTTGTTGAATTTGAACCCTTTAAAACATCCATTCGCACTAGAAGCACCCAATCACGTTTGGAAAACTCGAAGTTCTTCTTGAAGCTAAAGAGAAATCAATGGCAAAGATCAACCATGTGCTTGAACCTCCACCAACCACAGTGGCAGCCTTCAACGGAAGCTTAAATCAGGGCTTTTCAAGCAAAAATTATCACCGTGGAGGTTATGGCTGGGCTCATGGAAATCGTGGAGGTAGGGGCTATCAGTAAACTCGTGGCAGTTCAAACCCTAGGTGGAACTCAAATAAAAATAGACCAGGTTAATGGAGAGGTTGTAGATCCGGGTATGGTTATGGCTACGAGCAGTCAGCGGGCCATTCTTGGTGAATGAGCTTGGTCTCTCAAATTCTTCACATTGGGCTTTTGCTTCACAAAATAATTACAATTATGGGCATCCAACTCATTTATCTCAAATTTGGCCTAGAACTCAAAAGATTTAATCCACAAAATCAGTAGCATAATGAGCCAAATAACAATGATGGGGTATTGTCTTGCCAAATTTGCAGCAAACCTGGACATAATGCATTAGCTTGCTATCACTAAATGGATTTTGGTTTTTAGGGTCGTCATCCTCCAGCTCAATTAGTAGCTATGGCGAAAAACTCTAATTATTATCAACATAATTATGACCCCAACAACTATTGGTTATCCGACAGTGGCTGTAGTGCACACTTCACAAATGATCTATCCAATCTTGACATCGCCCATCCATACAATGGTGAGGAATCTGTTATCGTAGGAAATGGACAACTCATTAACATTAAAAATAATGGCTTTGATACTCTTTTAACTCATTTTCATAATTTCCCCCTTACAAATATCTATCATGCTTCTGCTATTGTCCAAAACCTTCTTTCAGTTAATAAACTATGTCATGACAACAATTGCATTTTTATTTTTGATTCTAATTCCTTTGTTATTCAAGATAAAACAAGTGGCCAAAATCTCTATAGGGGTGCAAATGTTAATGACCTCAATCCCATTCCTTGTTTTTTCTTCACATGCTGCCCAACAAAAAATTTCAGTTTCGTAGCAAATAAAGGAGTCAACTCTATGACATCAACGTTTAGGGCATCTGTCACTCAAGGTTCTTCGTAATTTTTTAAGTCGCATAGGTTTTTCTTTCAATAATTCTGTCTACTTGTGAATGCACCAACTGTTTGCGTGCAAAAATGACAAAATATTTTTTTCCTTTATCACATTATATTTCTCATAAACCTTTGGAGTTATTGCATAACGATGTATGGGGATCATCTCCTATCACTTTAGTTAGTAAATATCGTTACTATGTCACCATTATTGATGATTTTAGTAAATTTACGTGATTGTTTCCTCTTATATTTAAATATGATGTGGCAGTTGTTATTCACAAATTTGTCCAATTTATTGAAAACATGCTTTCTATGCGAATTAAAACCTTTCGATTAGATGGGGGAAAAGAGTTTTGCAATCATAATATTTCTTCACTTTTTCAAACCAAAGGTATCCATCATAAAAAATCTTGTCCATACACACCGAAACAAAATGGGGTTGTAGAAAGAAAGTATAGTCACATTGTTGAAACTGCAATGTCCCGTCTACTTCATTCCTCCATTCCTGTCTCCTTTTGGCCTTATGCATTCTCCACTGCTGTGTTTTTAATAAATTGAATGCCTACAGAGTCTTTACAAATGTTGTCACTATTTGAAAAATTATTTCAAGAAACTCCAAGTTTACTACATCTAATGTTTTTGGTTGTGCATGCTACCCTCTTTTGAAACCGTATAATAATCACAAGCTTGACCTTAAAACATCCCAGCATGTTTTTCTAGGCTATACCCTTGACTTTAAATGATACATTTGTTATAATATCTAATCCATGAAAATATTAGTCTCACGTCATGTCATATTCCATGAAACCATTTTTCCATTTGCTACCACTACAGCTTAAGATAATAGTCCAGATAGCTTGCAGAGTTTTGTATCCAAACCTTCTCCCTCTCATACCACTACCGCAATCCCTCCACCTAACTATTCCTATGTCCAATGCATACCAGGTGCCATTAGATTTAATGCGAGTAACTTGTCCATCTCTACGATATCACATACCTAACCTCAACCTTAACTTCATCCTCCACCTCAACCTCATATACTTCGTCCATCAGCCACTACACCTTCCGCACCCTCCAATTCCTTAACCAATATCACTCTAATTCTTACGAGTTTTACCCAACAAGAAACCACCACCAGTCTATCTACCCTGTAACCACCAAAAAACACCCATCACATGCAGACTCGCTCGAAGTCTAGTATATTTAAACCTCGTGCATTGCAAGCCACAATTAGTTCAAGTTATGACTTTAACCCAACCTCCTTCTCTAAAGCCTCAAAATTTCCTCATTGAAGACGTGCCATGATCGATGAATTTATGGCTCTTTAAGAACAGGGAACCTGGAGTTTGGTTCCACCACAGTCTCACATGAATATTGTTGGAAATAAATGGGTTTTTCTCACCAAATATAATGTTGATGGGAGCATTGCCAGATACAAAGCTTGTCTCGTTGCCGAAGGCTATCATCAGGTCGAGGTTCATGATTTTGCTGAAACATTCAGCCCAATTGTGAAAAAGCCTTTTATTAGAGTCATTTTTACACTAGCATCACAACATCAGTGGGTTTTGCATCAAATATATGTAAAAAAAAACTTTCCTCCATGGCAGTTTATTAGAAAGAAGTGTACATGTCTTAATCGACTGGTTTTATTTACAAAACGTGTCTCGATTATGCTCCCTTCTCCACATGAGTCTCTATGGTCTCAAACAGGTACCCTAAACTTGGTATGATCGTTTTACTTCCCACTTATTAACGCTTGGTTTTGTTGTATCAAAAGCAGACTCGTCTTTATTTGTACATTTTATCAGTGCTGCCTTGACATTTTGTTGTTATATGTTGATTACATAATAATCACTTGCCCTGATCCTTCCTACATATCAACTCTAAAGATCGCCCTTGCTGCTGAATTCCAGATTTCAGATCTAGGAAAAATCAAATATTTTCTTAGCTTAGAGATTTAATACCATCAAAGCGGTATATTTGTCAATCAGGCTAAGTATTTAGCCGGCTTATTACCTTCATCTGGCATGTCTGCAGCAAAATCCTACCAAACCCTGATGTCTACAACAATTGATCTACATGTTTCTGCTCCACCTTACTCAGACTCAACCTTAGATCAACAGTTGGTTGGATCTCTTCAATGCTTAGCATTCAAACGACCAGACATTGCCTTTGCAGTCAATAGAATGAGTCAATTTATGCAACTACCAACAGTTCTTCATTTTTCCATGATAAAAAAAATACTACGATATCTCATTGGCACTCCACGCTTGGGAATCTTGTTTAAGCCCGGTGAGCTGTCTTTCCACGCTTATTATGATATCGACTGGGCATGAGACTCTATTGGCTATCGCTCAACGATTGGCTATATTATTTTTCTTGGTAGCAATCCTATATCATGGTCTGTAAAGAAACAATCGACTGTCTCACGCCCTTCCACTGAGTCAGAGTATCGTGCTCTAGCAAATACTACTCTTGACATCTATTGGCTCCAACAATTGCTCCGTGATCTCCGCATATTTCTACCAAGTCCTCCTGTTCTCTGGTGCGATAACATATTAGCGATATCACTTGCAAGTAATATAGTCTTCCATGCTCGCACCAAACATACAGAGATTGATTATCACTTTGTTCGTGAAAAAGTTGTTCGCAAAGACATCATTGTGCGTTATGTCTCTATAAAGGATCAGCCCACTCACATTAGGGGTGAAAAACAAAACCAAAAACTTACTGAACCGAACCGAACTGAACTGATCCAATGGTTCAATTCGGTTTTTAAGAAGTATATTGGTTGTATTGGTTTGAAAATAGAAAAAACCAATTATAATTGGTTCGGTACGGTTTGGTATATAAAAACCAAAATAAAAATCGAACCGAACCATCCATATAAATAAGAAATTACAAACCCTAAAATTCATTAATCAGCCGCTGCTTATTCTCTATCTCTCTTCCTCTTTGCCCGATTCTTTCTATGGTGCCATTGAACCTTTTTATTTCTTCAATACTTTCTAATCCAACCTCAAACATAAGAATTGAATTCTTGCTTCCACTAGTGTCCGATTCCACTCCGAATTAGTCGCTCCATCTCTCTCTTCCCAACTTGAAGGTCAGCTTGCATTTTGTCTCTTCTTTTTCCCTCTATTTCTGGTTTGTTCGATTTTGATGGAGTTTTCTTTCTTTCTCTTTTTTTTCCCCTCTATTTTTGGTTTGTTCGATTTTGATGGGGTTTTCTTTCTTTCTTTTCTTTTTCCCTCTATTTCTGGGGTTGTTCAATTTTATGAAGATGTTTAGATAACAAATTGGTGATGGGTATGTTTTGTTTTATTGTTTTTTGTTGCACGTAATGTATTCTTTTTTCAATTTTTGAGTAATGGTTTCAATTTTCTTTGAAGTTTTTTTTTTTTTTTTTTTTTTTTTTGAATTTGAATTTGAATTTG
>JBBMKA010000030.1:1477820-1546027 GCA_037833695.1 Sechiopsis laciniata
TTTGGTTTGGTTTGGTTTGGTTTTTATTAGTTTTTTAAAACGAAAACTGGAACCGATCCAATATTTTCAAAATTTTCAAATTACAATCTGATATGTCCAACTTTGTGCTAAAAAATCGATCTAATCCATTGGATAGGTTTGGTTTGGTTTTTCAATTTTTGGGTTTTTATTGCACCCTTATCTTGAATAAAAGATACCCGCCTATCACTAGCTCAAAAGGATACTAGTTTATGATTGGACCATAAACACTTTGTTCATTAGAGGAATCAGTCGCACTAAAGGAGAAGGATGTAACTGAAGAGGTAAAACGAACTTTTGACCCAACTGTCGTTATAAAAAAATTGATGAAGGATCAATTAGTACATGACTGATTATATATGTGGACAAAACTTGGCCTACTATAAGAGAGAGTGGAGCTCTAGCCTTTAGTGGAATAAGCATGTAGCCAACGAAAGAGGATTAGATTCGGGCTAAAAAAAGTTTAGTAGAATCAATCATGCATTATTGGAGCTTCCAATCTCTAGGTTCATAGGTCACCAGGCTATCACATAAGAACGATAAGGTGATAGGTATGGAGTAATTAGTTTGAATTGTTCAAACTAATTGATTAATATTTTAGACATATTAATTATGTTGGAATCGGTTTAATGTATTGATTACTTTAAACTAATTATTAATATATTAGATATATTAATAGATTATTATTTATTGGATAAATATCAATTAATTAAAGGAGAACTAATTAATATATGAGATATAATTTGATAAATATTTATTGAGAGAATTTATTAATATATTGAATATATTAATAATTATTTAATTATTGGATAATTAAATAAGTAAGTAATTAATTCATTACTTAATTAATTAGGTGTCTCTTTCCCATTGGATGGGAAGGTGTGCCTTCTTGCTATTGGATGACAAGGTTTATTTTGAGTCTATAAACAGAGACCTTAGGACTCTAGACTCTTCACTCCAACATTTGACCTAAGTTGTCAAACTCTCAATTGTTCTCTCCCAACTCCATAAAGGCTTCCCACTGGGCGGTCATTGTTGCTTGGATCAAAGCCTAGAATATTTTTGGAGAACCTTGCAAGAAGGTCCGTGGAGACGAAAGCAAAGTCCCCACCGATCGAAGATAAAGACCTGCCAAAATGATCAAAGTCGGCAAGCTCTGTAAGTGTTCCTTTGTACAAACTAAACAACACCTAGGGAAAAAAGCATGTAGATTAATTGGATTATCTTGACTAACTATTAGCAATTTAAATTTTAATTGGCCACACTTCCACACGTGCCTTGATTCTCAACAAACTCAATCATTACTAGACCTTTGTTGAAGATCAAGTCAAGCATTGTATGTAATTGAAGAGTTATTAACAACTCAATCCTTACTAGAGCTTAGCTAAAACTCATAGTGAGCATCAATGTAGTGGGAGAGTGTTGTGCAAAAAGTGATTATAGGATTTCACTGCACATTCGCGCTAGCGAAGGGCTAACTAGAAGAGGTCTTTTTCGCTGTGTGTACAAGTGTACACAATTTGATATAGCAGGTTTTAATAAGTAAAGATCGTCTCCACAGGGAAATTCAAATCTATTTGTTAATGCTACCAAACAAGAGTTAAATGGATCAAGGAACGTGAAATTTTAAAGGGTTGAATAAAGAATTATAACTAAACAGATACAAGGAATAATTAATCATTAGAAATAGTTGAGAATCGTATAAGTAGCCAATGCAGTAAGATGGTAAGTTAGAATTAATGTAGCGAGAATTCTCTCGAACCTCTCAATTTCCATTAAAACTTAAGCTAACATATTAGTACTCCTTATCTCTAAGTAAGTTGAATTGCAAGTGCTAACTTAACAAAACCTAATGTATACATGTGACTTCGCCTAAATTCCTCCTCTCGAAGCGAATTTAGATCATACTACAATTTCTCAATAACAATATGCAACAAACTTACATGCATTTGAACTTAGCTTTTCCTACTTCTTACGCGCAAGCGAACTACATGAAACTTACTATTTCTGAAAGAAATTTAGCTACTCATGATAATAAATGAAACCACCAAAATTAAATAATAACTTTCCATTAGAAACCAAATTAACAGAAGTCAATAAAATCCTATGAACTACTGAATTTAACAAAAGAAGTACACGATGGCGAAATAACTAAGTAAAGAAATACTGAATGCTGTAAAAGTGTGGATGGCTGAGCTTCGACAAATCTTCGGCATAGCTAAGCATGCAAAATAACCATAGCAATGTCACAAAAACTCCAATTCCCTTCTAATCTCTCAATCTTTTTGACCCCCTTTTCTCAATTGACTCAGGTTTACTTTTAAAGGCTTTCGTTACTGCGTCCGCAATCTACGCAAATGCCCCACGATCTATCCCCGTTCCACTTTTTCCACTAGACGACGTGTGTACATGGCTACGATGCGCCTTTTACTTCTCTTTGGATTTTGCCACGTGTCCACGGTGCTTCCCACTAGTTGATTTGCGTTCGCCTCCCTTGCTTCGCGTCAGCGAAATATATCTTCACCAACAACAAACGTTAAAATGCTCATATTCTCGCTAAATCTATCTAAATACTTTCATCTTACTCAGAAAATCGCAAGATTACTTGTTTCGCCTTTGTGATTATTTTTAGTGAACTAAGTTGTTAGTTTGGGTCTAAAACCTAGCGAAATCTTTCATTAACACATACATACTTAGCCAATTAACTCCCAATTCTTGAGAGTATCAGAGAGTTATTGGATAGCTCACTCTTACAGAACTTAGTTGAAGTTCAAACTATCATAATTGATGACAAAAACAAAGGCTTCTTTCCCTCAAAGTAATGACAAAAAATAACGACATGGATAAAAGATTCAAATTCATAAATCTCGAGAGAAAAGTCAACGGTCTTTGTCTTAGTCTAAGTTTGCAAGCATTCTGGATGAGTTAAAACTCTTGTAAGATGAATAGATCAACAAAAACATAAGGTTCCCATGCTCGCTTATAACACAATGTAGATTGATTTTATATGGGAGAAATTAATTTGAAGTCTTCAAATTCATAATTTAATATATTTGATATATTAAATTGAAAGAATCTAGTTTAATATATTGGATAGACAAAACTAATAATTAATTAATTTTGGATATATTAATTATTAATATTTATTAAATAAATATTAATAAATATTTATTGAAAAAACACTATAGAGAGATATTATTAATATATGAGATATATTAATAATTATTTATTTAATCTATTTTAGATTAAAAGTTTAATTATTTGATAATAAATAAAATAATAATTTTCTACTCCTAGGAAGACAAGAGTTATGAAACTCTAAAAATAGACTTCTTGGGTTAGAGTTTAGATCTAAACTTAATGCACCATAAGTGCCTTCGTCTCTAGAATTATCTCCTTATTCCTGCAGAGGCCACTCACTAGTCATTCAACTATTGTCCGAGTCGTAACATGGAAGACCTCCTGGTAACCTTAATCAAGAAGGTTTGTGGAGATGCGCTTTGCCCATGGCGCATGGAGATAAAGACCTGCCAACCTAGATCTGAGGCATCAACTGAGTAATTAAACCTAAACATCTTTTAGGTCAGTTTCTTAGTCTTAAACAAATAAAGGGATTAGATCCCAAATTACATTTTTCATTGTGCTAAGGGAACATTAATTCCCAACAAATTGTTGTTTGATGCCTTGTTTGCATTAATTTCTTTATGAATGAAAGTCCCTTTATTGATTTAAATATGTTTTGTGTTAATACAAGTATGAATTGTTATCATAAACACTTAGAGGAGCATGTAGTTCGACCCTAAATGACTTATGATGCAAGCATGAACCTTTTTTTTTTTTTTTTTCATTAGACTCTTTAGATCCTGTAGAATCTAATTAAGGACTCTGAGTCCTCTTTAGTTATGGAACATGTGGTCAGCTAGCTCTAACCAGCGAGCTAGTGCTTATACCAATTAGAGTTGTTGGAGCTTCTCCGCATGTTATGCGATGATATTTGCATGATGATAGGTCTTACTGTTTGTTGGTTTCATGTGGTTGGGTGGGACTAACCTTCAAGTAATTAGCATCTATACTGACAAGAATTTTTAGAGCTCTCCTGCACATCATGGGTGGCACTAGCCTTTGAGGTTTGTATTTAGACAGACCAGACATTCTTAGAGCTCATGGACGTAGAGAGCTCATTGGTAAAGGGATGGCATGCATGATACTTACTAGTGAGCCTAACGGCTTGTTTGATTGGACAATGTTTGCAGACAAGTGATCCTCATATGCGCGTGGAGTGACAATGGTCCTTCTTGCTGAGTTTGATTTTTTCATAACAGAGGTCAAGTGACCAAATATTTGTGTATGACCCTTGCTCACGACTTGTAGGTCATTGTTTTGTTGTTGATCTGGCCAGCTAGCGGGCCAGGCACACATGTGAGGCATGTAGCATCAGTTTCTGTAATTCTAGATTTGAGGATTACATACATGTTTTACCCCATGATGGGCTCATTAATGAGTATATTTCAATATACTCACCACTTATATTTTTACCAAGCATTGATTCACATAAAGATGTCTAGACTGTGGAGCTGCAATAATCATGAATATGACATTATCACTTTTCTTCTACATTGTTATATTTTACTTGATGAACTTTATGTTTGGAAACTCTAGCATGTAAATCTTTTATTAATTTGAACTCATGAGATCCTGTAAATTGTTTTTATTTTGGAATTGTTGAACGTTTTTATGAATTTGAGGTTTATTTGAAATTGCACATGGGGTTATATTTACTATTTAGGGATTTGTAAATTCATGCTCTTGTTACACCACATTAAAATATGTTAGGAAGTTGAATCGTTAAAAATAATAGTTGAATCATAATTTTCAATGTATTCTAATGTTGAAGATTCGAATTCCCTATCTATTATAGTTAAACTAAAAGAAAAGCAGGTGGTGAAAGCTCACCCCTTCTAACACACACATGCTGTATCGATTTAAATAATCATAATTTGTCTGGAATAAAATTTATTTAAGAAGAAAATTTTGCACCTTCAACGCAGCAAAGCTAGAAATTTGGTTAAAATGCAATTTTAATTCTTATGATTTGAAACTTATTTTACTTTAGTCTTAACACTTAAAAATAAATAAATCAAATCAAATAAAAAATCAAACTTTAGTTGTTGTATGATAAAAAATAAACTTAAAATTAGTCTCAAATAGATATGGAAGGAGGCTATAGTTCTTAAAATTCTGTTTTACAAATTAACATAGAATTTAAATACGTTTAATGAAAGGGTCGGTGGCCTGATGGTTTCATTGTTGGATTTGATTAATGGAATCGGTATTTGTAATCTTCTTTCCTCTAACTTGTACTAAAAAATAAATAAATACGTTTATAAGGAAGTGAAAGTCTTATTGGTTAGAAGTAAGAAAACAAGCAAAACTATTTAGCTTTTTTTGTAAATTAAACCTATAAATACCATTTCTCCCTATGAACTCTTTTGTTTTTTTTTTTTTTATTTAACAATAAAACTCATGATCTCTAATTCATAAATATATATTCCATGTTAATTGAGTTAGACTCTTATTGAAGAGTCATGTAATTTAAACTTATGTTTTCATAGTTTATTTATTTTCTGTTTTTTTTTTTCTTAATCTGACTAAAAGTTTAAATATTTTTAATAGAGATCGATAATTAAGGTAGAAAAATAGGAAGAAACTGGTAGTTTAATTCTCAAAAATAAAAAGTGAAATGAATGTATAATTTTTCTCGAATGGACATGAATATAAGGGGTCGTTCCGTTAATGTTAATCTAAAATTCTTATGAGATGGACATCTAGATTACCATGTTTATTTTATAATAATGGAAAAATATCTAGCTTGAGATGTCTGCATCCTAGGATGCCTATTTAACAGCAATTTGAATACCCTCTTGCAACATGGATTTTTAGGATATCCATATAGAGAGCATCCTTGAATGACACTTTTGCCCTTACAATTTTTTTTTTTTTTATAAAATTTTATATTTTTATCAATTTTTTCTCTATATTTTGAATGTAGTTTGTACCTTAAAAAATAATAATATATTCTTTTTTAGTATATAATTATTATATATTAACAAATATAATTATCTCCACCTTTTATGTTTAGCAAATTTTCACTTGCTCATCTAATAAATGAATTTTAAGTTTTTGTTAGGTAAATTTATTTTAAAATATAATATTTAAATTAATAAAAAAAAATACGTTTTGTAGATTTTAATTATATAAATTAATGTGTAAATTAAATTATGAGTGCATTTTAAAAATTTTCATAAACAAAACTTATAAAATAAATACAATTTTTTAAATACCCATAAAAATATCCAAAACAATGATCTAAAAATACAAATTCCGAACATCATAAAATTTCGATTATTTCCCCAAGATAAAAGCCCCTTAAAAGGGAAGGGAAAGAGATGGGAGAGTGATGGGTAGGAATTTTAATAAATGAATTAATTAGATGTGTTTTTATGTTTGGGTAAAAGTATATTTGATAAGAAAACGACAGTAGAAAATTAAGAGCACTATGGCCTTTTGTCAGTGTTCGGTGTTGAAATTAATGCTTCAATTTTGCAGTTTGCTCATATACGGTATGATCCATAATTAATGTGGGGCATGTTTTGCAGCTATTACCTCAAAAAGAACATTATTCTTTTAAGGAAAAAAAAAAATTACATTTTGGAAGGCTGTTAAGGGATGTTGGTTTGCCATATTTAAAGAGAATTTAAATACATGATTTATTAATTCTTTTTCGAAAATTTATATTCAAACCAGTTTTTATTAATTTTTCAATCTTTTTTTACTTTTAAAAATAACTTCTCATTTTTAATCATTCATTTATAACTACTCAATCATTTTTAATTACTCATTTTTAACCATTCCTTTTTTAACTGTTTATTTTAAATCTACATCCAAACAAGGTTTTGACTCTAACTCATCTATACAAAAACTACATCCAAACTAGTTTTTTACTACAATTCTCAAATTTTAACTACTCAAAATAATTTTTCAACCTAAGTCCTCCTTAAATTTGGTAATCAAACAGCCTCTTTTGGTAGGGTGACAAGTGATTAGAAAAATATACCAAAGGGTATAGGACCCACCATCCTTAATGTTGTGTTGGATCCGTTGGAAAACCTCTTTTTTTAGAAGATCATATATATAAAAAACTAATCAAACCGCCACAATTGAGCGAGCAAGCTCCTCAATCACCACAGAGACAATCTGCGGGGGGAGATTCCCCCACTCCAAAAAATAATCCAAATCAAGAACATCAGAAGAGTTAGAAAAACTAAAGCAAACTATCCCCTAAGGCGGATTAACCTTAGCAATGAGATCAGCTGCTCTATTGCTAGCCCTACCACAAAAGGAAAAAAGAAATATCCTTAAACAACGGGACCAAACTACAAATATCAGCAACAACATCGCTGAGTTCAAAAACATCTTGTGAAACACCTCTCAACAAATTTATGACAGGTTTAGAATCTGATTCTACCAAGATATACGGGAAATGGCGAGAAAAACTACTAATGATATGCCTCAGCCCATCCCTAATAGCCAAAGCTTCCATAATAACAGCAGAGGAAGCTTTAACACCGCTAGAACCCCCCCCCCCCCACCCCCCACAACACCAGGCGACCTTCACAATCACGAGCAATCCAACCAGTTCCACCTTCAGCCCGAGCCGCATGCCACGAACCTTCAACGTTGAGCTTCCAACAACCACTCGGAGGAGGACTCCACATAAGCCTACGAACATCCTTCAAACGACCCTGGGAACCTGCAACCAAAGAAGATTCATATAAGGATATGGCATTGGAAATGGCTGCCTCCAACGTCACTTTTAAAGTCTTTTTCTTATTATGCAACACAGAATTCTGAATACAACCAATTATTCCAAGAATTCTGAATACAACCAATTATTCCAAATAATAATAACTGCTTTAAAATATCATCTTTTGGGATTTTGTCACAAATGCCTTGCCAAAACGAATCCCCTGAATCCAAGGACCTAAAAAAAGACATACTATCAGATAAAAAAGGGAAAATAGATAACCAAGCAAGAGAAGCAAATTTGCACTCCTTCAATAAATGTAAATTTGTTTCAGTAGCTTTCCCACATAAAATACAACATTGGTTGATATTGATTCCTTTCGAAGCAATATTATTCCTCTTGGGAATAAAATTTTTAAGGACATTCCAAGCCTGTTAGCAAATGTTTAAGCACATTTCCAACTATCTAGCAATTCATGTCACCCCAACCGAACTCACAAAACAACAAGCGAAGCATTTTTTTTACGACACGCGATTTTATTTCTAGAATGAACCATTTCTCTATAGGCAATGCGCTGATGGACTAATATGTCGATGCGTAGCGGAACATGAAAAGAATGCAATACTAGAATTGTGCCATGCATCACCGTATGGAGGACATTTTGGAGAATGCGCACTACAGCTAAAATTTTTCAATCTGGCTATTACTGGCCAAGCATATTCAAGGATACGCATCACTATGCGAAGACATATGATAAGTGTCAAAAGAAAGGAACCATAGGAAAAAAAAAAAATATGAATGTCGTTGACTTCAATTTTGGAGGTTGAATTATTTGATGTCTGGAGAATCGACTTCATGGGCCCATTTCCTCCTTCGCACGAAAATATGTATATCTTGGTAGCAGTTGATTATGTGTCAAAATGGGTTGAAGCGGTCGCAACACCTTCAAATGATGCTAAAACAGTCATTAGATTCCTTCATAGGAACATTTTCACAAGGTTTGGGACGCCGCAAGCACTAATCAGTGACGAGGGCACACACTTTATAAACAGAGCAATGTCTCAAGTGCTGCAAAAGTATAACATCAAATATCGCATTGCCACCCCTTATCATCCACAGACCAATGGACAAGCTGAAATCTCAAACCATGAGTTTAAGAGTATTCTTGAGAAAGTTGTAGGACCTAACCGAAAGGATTGGTCCATACGACTTGATGATTCACTTTGGGCTTACCGAACTGCATTGAAAATGCCATTGAACATGTCGCCCTACAGAATAGTGTATGGGAAAGCATGCCATCTACCAATCGAGCTAGAACATAAAGCTTTATGGGCGCTAAAGAAGTTAAATCTTGATCTCCTGAGAGCAGGAGCTGTTAGAATAAGGCAATTACTAGATTTGGAGAAGCATAGACCCTTTTCATATGAAAATGCAAGGCTGTACAAGGAAAGATGAAAAAATGGCATGATCGCAAGCTGACGCCTCGAATTTTTGAGGTTGGGTAGCAAGTATTTTTATTTAACTCTCGACTTTGTTTGTTTTTAGGAAAGCTTAGATCCAAGTGGTCTGGACCATTTCATATTACGCAGGTAAAACTAGGAGGTGCAATCTGGATCAAGAACGAGGCAAATGGGAATGAGTTTGCAGTCAATGGGCAAAGACTTAAGCACTACTGGAATGAGGATGTCCAGTGCGAAATATCTTCATTCGCATTGACTGAAGAATAAGCGTGCAAGTATGCGAGTGGAGCCAGAACATATCGGTACCTTTAAATTCCGGTCCACGCATGCTAAGTTCAAATATTTCCTATTCTCATATGCAAGAAGACTATCCAAATTTACTGCTTATCTTTAATTTTCAATTACCATTATTTTCATTGCAATTTTAAATTTCAATAAGTTCAGCGAATGTCTATTTATAATCGTATCAACCATTAATTACAGATGAATATCGAGTAGTGGGATCATAGGAGTTTCGATCCAACGGTGTGTAGAAAGTGCATGGCCGTCGAAAGCCCGATCGTCGCCCTGATGTATGCATTGTGATACGCGATCGTCATACCCTTCCGTCCTGACTGTTAAAAACCCCTCCCCGAGTTTTCGAATTACCCATTCCTTTCAACCTAAGAAAAAAAAAATCCTACCTTGCAATTTAACCATAAAATTCACCATGGTGAGAAGACTCACAACAACCTACAGAAGATGGTGGCAAATTTGATTGGAACATGAAGGAGAAGTAGACCCCAACCAGATTCCTGAGCCAGTAGCTGCAGCAGTTGTGCACAGCGAAGACGGACAGTCACAAGCCGGACCACCCATGCAAAGGCAAGTGACTGCCCTAGTCGAAAGAATGGAAGAATGTACTGCAGTAGTGGAGGCATTTTCGACAGTTCTAGAGAGGAAGGGTCGTTACTTCACCACCACGTCAAGCGGTGAGGATTGCTAATTTCGAAACCTCAGGGTATTTAGAAGAATTACCTTCTTCAATGGAGAAGAGGGACTTGGAAGAATTTGACCGAAGAATGGAGGAAGAAAGAAGAAAAAGCGCCAATGCAGGCACCTCTAAACCTATTGAGGCTGCAGTAGTTCGTGCAGAAGAAGAAGAAGAAGCCAGAATGCATCGGGAAGGAAAAGCGTCGATGTTTGTCGATCAGCGAGGTACGGGAATAAGAGGAAATCTTGCACCGAAGGAACTGTTTTGATGCAGAATGAGAGAGGAAGCGGACGAAGCTGAGGCAAGCATCGCCAAGCGGCAGAGAGTTCGACTGACACCATTTGGGCATGATTGTAAGGAAGTGGATACAAAATCCAGCGCCTCATGGTTGAGTTTGCATCTAATTATGCAAAAATGACAAATGAGGCAGGCTCATCTGCACACCCCCAGGTGTCTACTAACCCAGCAAAGATGAAGAAGACAATGCGAGAAAAATTCGGGCGCAACCTCTGTTTGCTAGACAACAATATGAAGAAGATTGTGGACTACATGACGAAACAAGACAAGATAGTCTTTGACATATTTGCTCGTTGGGAACCACAACTCAACAAACCTATTCTCCCAATTATCCAAGAAATTGTCTCCTCCACCGACTCTGATAGCTCCGATTCAGAAGAAGATGAGTGAAAAAGGAAGTCTCTATCTATGCTGATCCTATCTTTAAATTTCTCTTATCTGTTCACTCAATTAGTAATATAATCTTGCTTTCATTTCACTCACTGATTCAGTTTATGCTTTGACCAATGCTGAGTTAAAATTTTTCTTTTTAATTTTGCACTTTCCAAAACGTTGCCTTAGATACGCTGATATTTAATCTGCCCCGAGATAGAATTTGCTAGTTTACTAACGAAACCATCTTGGGACGGATACTTGTGAACTTAAGAAATAGAACAATTCTGTGGAAGGAGACCGACTAGTTTGAAGTAATTTAGAACCTTAGAATCATGTAAGTTTGGGGGATCTAGAACTCATCTTCATTGAGGACAATGAAAACTTTAAGTTTTGGGGTGAGGAATGCCTGCCCTATACGGTGTTTTGTGAATAATATATGCGAATGTGCAATGTTTTCCAAAAGAAAAAAGAAAACTCTCAAGGCATTCTAGGTAAAAATGAAAAGGCAAGAAGAGCAAATAGCCGTGGGTTATCCAGGTATTCCGCTAGCATTACTACAAAACCAATTTGCAGCCAAGCAGAATATTTTACTCAAAGGAACCCAAATATACGAGCCTCGGACAGAATGTCTTGAACAGACTTAGATGATAGGGGTTAGTGAGTTACAATAAGAGCAGAAGTCACCAAACTAGGGGTTAAACTTTGGACTAAGGGAATGAGGAGAAGCACTGAAATGAGATTATTAGTACCTTAGTAAATAATGACTTGGAATGATTAAGCGTTTGGTTTATCAAGGCAATAGTACTTAAAGATTAATTTTTTTTAGCAAGAGGAAAAACGCAACATTGTGATTTGCACCACTTCAGCAGTTGTTACACCTAAATAGCATCACTCAAGACGAGCAATGATTCAAGTTTGGGGGTTCGATGACTCTAAAATAGAGTCAGATTTTAGCCTGACTTTGGATCATTGTTCGCGCTTATTAATTAAAATTTATTGCGAGTAAAGCGAAATTAGGAATAAAAAGGTGTAATTCGCTAATGCTTACGCATTGGGGGACTAAAATGAAAAATATCGATTATTAAGCTGAAAACAACCAAAGTAGCATGTTTAACATGGATTTCACAAAGCTTTTGTTGATTTCTATTGTCGTAGGGTTAGTGCTAGCAGAGTAATGTTATGTGGAGAATCAAGACGCGTGAGTGCAAGCAATAAAGTTCGGAAGATCAAGGCCAAAAGCACTTCAAGCACATAAGGAAGGAATTATCTGCCAGCGAGTAGTTGACTAACCAGACAATTAAGAAAAAGATTGCTGAAATCCCGGGATTCCTACCTTAGACAAATCAACACATTTGGCAAAGAAATTAAAAGATAAATCATCACAGAACTTTATTCTTACCATTCTGGAATATTCGGAGACTCGATAACCTAGTTTTATAAGTAGGGTGTTTTTGTAATAGGAAGGAGGCTTGGTCTGTCCCTGTTCTGTCTTCTCGGAGAAGTTCAGAGTCTCGATCAAGACGACGATTCACTATTTTTTTTTAATTTTCTTTTCTCTGTTAGACTCATTTACTTCAGTAATACAATTCTAATATGTTTTTCATATCTTGTATTGTGTTATCTGTTTGTATTATGAACTAAGTCCATTATGGTGAAATTAGGAGAAAGTGAATCTTAGTAGCATGTCTTAGGTAGAAACTGGAAGGTTCATCTAGAGCATGTAGATTAGGTACTTCAATATAACAGTAAGTGTTGATCGGCCATCCACACAAACTAGTAGGTTATAAATCGGAAGATGAAATAACCTAAGTCTATTTTGCATGTTTGATAGGTAGTGTTACATCTGTGATACTTTAAGTTGGAGTTTAGGAATAAACGCGTAACTATTACATACTTAGCGCCAGTTATAATTATATTTAGCCACAACGGAAGTTGGACAAGATGCTAAACAGAAACGGAAGCGGAAGTTTGTAGGTGTAGTATGATAGAGTCCCTTACCGCATGTTTCTTGGTTACTTCATTGCTGTTGAATTTCATGAGTATCTTACTCTAGCCTTATTTTATCAATATTACTTTACTCTGTTATTTGTTTACTTTTATGTTTCAACCTCAACCCAACTCAAATCATATTTGTGCAATTTCCATTCAATTCTAAACATCACCTTGGATAGTTTCCGGTTCCTGTGGAGATTGATAATTAACTTATACTTGCTGCAGACCACGTATACTTGCGCAAAGTGAGATCTATTCACACTTTAAGCAATTTGGCTATTCGTTATCACAGATCCACACATCACCTGGATTTCAATTTCAACCATGTTCCCCAAATCCAAATTTATCTAATAAGATATCAAAACTTATTTGGTCCATAAATTCAAATCCAAGGAAAATCAAACTTCTAACCCTCGAAGTTGCTTTAGAGTACAAGTTTTGTGTGAGTTGGGTTGTACTCATTTTCCTTCAATTTCGAACCTAAGCTATGACTATATATATATATATATATATATTGATTATACAACTATTTTTCTTCTAATAACATGAAATCGATTTCTCATTCATTCCTTTTAATTTACCAGCAAATTATTATTTGTCATGTCCTTTATTTGTTGTCAGAAGGCCATTTGGATGTTCTAAATTTTATCTTCAGTTTTGAAATTTTGAATGGATTACATAATATGCAAATATTTAAAGCATTCATAGAAAACCTGAATCCACCTGTGGGTTCAAGAGTATCCATTGATTGGATTGTTCATTGATTGGAAAATTTTGTGCAATAAATGCCAATTTATTTGTCTATTTGGTGGGATCACATTTCTTAGAAGATTTGAGAAGATCTCCTGGAATGCTAAAGCTCCTAATTCTGGGCCAATTCTGTGAGACATGGTCCTTTTCTCCCAATAACTTGCATTCAAACTAAATAAAATTATTGGTTTGAATTTATTTCAAAACAAAAGGCCAAAAGGATATGTAAACATTATCATCATTTATTGGTTTCTCATATTCAAGCATTCCAATATTAAATTAAAAATGATTTTAATAACTCTTGTGGTTAAGATTTGGTTGAATTTCAATTGCCCATCTCAATGAAGAAAAGATATTACTAAGCATAAAGCATGTTCATAATAGAATCATGATTGGTATTACTGTTTAGTTATAACATTACTAAAAACATTTATGAATTTGTAGCCTAGGTTACTAGGTTGGCTGTGTCTAAAATTACTATTTGTTTCTATTTATTACACATCATTCTTTTGAATTTGCAAAGGTTTTGATAACATTAATATTTATTTTCATTCTATCACTTCGAAATTATTATTTATTTTGATAACAAAAAAATCAAAGTTAGTTATCACAAATTATTGATCATCCTTTACTTACACTTACGGTCTCATCAAAGTATTTACTTGAAAATAATTTCTCACTTTTCAGAATATTTTATCTATCGACATTTTTAATACTTAATAAAAAAAAATTGTTCAAGTCAATTGATCCACACTTTCACTCAAACTAACTCTTAGAATAGGGTGATTACTTTACCTTGAATTCATTCATCTAAGCTGTTTTTTATTACATAACTTTAAACTAAATTAACCACTATCATATTACAAGAGGGTTTTTTATGAAACAAAGTGTTAAAGGGTTCAAGTAAACTACAATGTGAATTTCGACTTTTATGATTGAAAGTTGTTTATTTCTTCAAAGAGCAATATTTAGGTAAGGATGGATAAGTATTTTGAAAATACTTACCCACCTTTACAACCATACATTTTTACTTTTTTGCATTTCTCTCTTCATCAATCAAAGCTAATTTTTAAAAAAAATAAATAAAAATATGTGACTTTAAGGTGAGTAAGTATTTTGAAAATACTTACTCATCCTTACCTAAGTATTCCTCTTTCCTCAAAACAACTAAAACATTTAATACAATTAAGAATCAAGTTCTATTACAATTCAAAGAAATATAAAAAGAAGAGTAATATTTAGCAACTTACTTATGTGTACCGTGGCCACATAGGTGTATATTATAAGTCAAATCGTCCTTTATATATATATAATGCATTTGATATAAGTCTATATAGCACAATATTATCCTCATATATGGTAGTACGTATGTTCAAGGTACGCACAAATAAGTTGGCAAATAAGACTCTAAAAAAGAATCTAAGTTCAATAACAATTATACCTCTTTTATTGAATCGCCCCTTCCATTATATATTGGAGTTATATGTTGGAGTCACCAACAAGCGTAATAGTTTAACTGAAATAAATGTTTTAGTTATAAATTTGGTTTCAACTCACACTGGAACTAGAAAAAAAATACATTGGAAGGTGTTTTTGTTTCTTAGTTTAAGCTTAAATTTGATGGTTGGTTTTTCTTTTTTTCTTTTTTTTTCTTCTGAATTCAACAACAATTAGTGGTAGGAGAATCTGGCTACTCAGTCATACAACATTTCGCCGAAGTTCTACTCCTTTCAACAAATGGTTGGTTTATTAACTTTTAAATTCTCTGTGGTTGAACCAAAAAAAAACTTTTTAAGCTAACGCGTGAGTACATAAACTAAGACAAAATCTACGAAGAAACACAATAAGCTTGGGAATTTGTTCTTGAAATTTCCTTTTTCCTCTTTCTTTCTTTCCTCCCTCTTTAGTCAATCCCATCTAAGAAGATCATAGTATACCAAATATGAATGTACGAGTCCAATGAAAGCCTATATTACTTTTGCCTATTGGTGTGTCTATTTTCAAGGTAGATACTTTCATCGCCACTAAAGGAACCCATAAAATAGTATATGACCATTTTGCAATCCAGACTTTTAAAGAATATTTACATTACAAATACACGTTATTCATACACTCAACACAAAATATGCAGTAGATCTTCCAAAAAGCGACTCTCGGGAGGGGAAAGAACGTGTGAAACATTAACATATTCCAATTCATAGCATTCATTTTAATGCATTTGAAACATTACCTAGTCTTTATGGGCACGCCTAGCATAAGAAAAGGCTGAAATTACTGAACTGCTCGCGCTCATCGACTGCTTAGCTAGACCAAAACTTTTTCGTGCTGCAAGCCATACCACAAAGAAGAACCCAATCCAACCTGAATTTTGAAGATGCAAAATGTTAGAGCAAAGAAAGAAATTTAAATGGAAAGTCGTTGACTGGTGTATCTCTTTGTCTAATTGAAGGTGAAACTTCTCTGAATCCTTTCAGGGGGTGTTTGTTTGCCATATTTAAGAAGGATTTAGATTGAGAATTTACTAATTCCTCCTTCAAAAACTACATCCAAGTGAGTTTTTGTAACTACTCAAAATAACTCCTCATTTTTACTATTAAAAATAATTTCTCATTTCTAATCATTCATTTATTACTCAATATAACTCTTCATTTCTAATCAATCAAAATAACTCATTTTTAATCATTCTTTTTTTAACTACTCGAAATAATTATTCATTTTAAATCTACATCCAAACAAGGTTTTCACTCTAACCCCTCTACAAAAAAAATTACATCCAAACGAGTTTTTTACTACAACTCTCATTTTTTAACTACTCAAAATAACTCCTCATCAAAACCTCAGCCAAACACCCCCTTAGAGCTTGCAAGTTGTTGCAACATTTCCGTCCATACACATAAAAGTAAAATTCACACAAACGATTGGTCATAACCTCAACTGAAAAGAAAAAGAAAGCAGAAGTATAAAGCTAGAAACCCGAAAACTGCATGCTCATGTTTTTCCTTAAGAGAGACTGAGACCCAATCATGTCAAACCAATATGCACAGATTCATGTCAATGGGTTAATACGACAAGGTTGGATAAGTGTAATATATGATTTCTACCTGTGGTGATCACCACTGCTACAATTGCTGAGATTGTTGCAGTGGATATAGCAAACAAAGCAACTGTTAGTGCTCCGATGTATACAGCCGTCACGCAAGCAAAGAAAAGAGCCAAGAAGCCTCCAACTGCAGCCAACGAAACAAGAAGAGAAATAATAATGGCATTGAGAGTTGCTGCCAGAAAGAATAGCAGAAAGATGAACAATCCAGTCAATGCAAGAACAGCAATTGTCCCAACCTGCAGCAATTCTAAATGTGAGTAACAACTTACTGGGGAGCTGGCTAGAACATAAAAAGGACTTCAGTCTGTCTCTGTGTGTGGAAGATGATAGAGAGAGTTCTATTACAATGAAAATCTTATAGCAAATATAAAACAGATAAAAGCAGTCAGAGGATCAATGGCACAGTACACATCATTCATCTGTATGACCATATCGAAACTATATAGTACCCTTCACTTGTGTTTATCTTTTTTTTTTTCAACATTGTACCTCCTTGAATCGAGCCTCAAGAGCCAGAATTCTTTCTTCCCATTGTTTTGTTAGTAACAATTCCTGTCAACTTCTCCTAATTTAATTTTTTTTTTTTTTTTTTATAGATAAGATTGAAACTTTTACATTAACAGAAATCCAAGAGATGGGGCAGTGAAATATCACACATAACAATGCCAAAAGGATACAAACAACTCTTACAATTGGCACAAATAAAAAAGGAGTCAAAATCACCAAAGATCTTAAGAAAACTACAGACGAAATCCAGAAATTTAAAATCTCTCACACATCATCCCCAACAGTAAAAAGTACCATTTATCAATAAGATGCTATAACTCTTTTGTGTCGCAAACTTCCCAAAAGTAGACTGAATAAGAAATATCCTAGGATTAACACAAACCAATGGTTACGAAAAACATATCAATATGCTTCAGTTATAGCTCTTGTAAAAATGTACTACATTGATAATAAACTTCACTTACCAAATGCAAAAGGAAAGGAGTGAGAGCTTGTATCGTTATTGCTCTAAACCATACATTTGTCGCTTGTTTGGGGTAAGGTTAACATTTGAAGGTTTTTTATTTTTTTTGGTATCCGTGACTGTCAGCTCGCGCTAAACATTTGAAGGTGTTGATGAAATCTCTATTTCTAGAACAAAAAAAAACTCGATCTCACTTAAAAATTGGATGGACATAGTTTCACATCTTAAGGTGAAAAAAAGGTCTTAAAATGTTCAAAAAGTTATGTACAGTAGTTATAGAATAAATAGAAAAATGGGCTACATATTTTCAAGGTTACATATCAACTAACATGGGATCTATCACAAAGAGTTGCAACTATGAAAATAACTGATCTTATCAAAATGGATGGAGGAATTTATGAATCACCTAAGTATCACTCCAGTCTTAGGAGCCTAATACAGAGGATGGCCAAGGATGAAGAACACTAAAAGCCAAACAGCAGAAGATGGTGGGCTGAAAGAGTTAACACAAAGAAAAGAGTCTGAAGATCTTTCGACTCACAGCTACAAATCGGTGCAAAAATAGAAGACCATTGCCAAACGGATCAAAACAAAAGAAGGAAAATTATTTCAAGTTCAACAAATCCTTTTCCCCAATCGTCAAAAATACAGCCACTCGAGCACGAGCTCTCTCCACAGTTATCATCACAGGTCAGGAATTGCTTAATAATATTCATAACTAAGAAAACATGCTCCTGTTCACAACAAATCCAATTCAGATAAATCGGAATCTTCAGAACAAAAAAAAACAACGGAGAAAGTACCATTTAATAAATCAAAATCTCCAACAGTCAGACTATACAATCCACAAATTAGCAAAAAAAAAAGCATCTCAAACGCAATAAGAAAGTCCAAATAACTACAAATTTAGGAATTATTAGCAATACTCACGGAGATAACAAGAAGCGCTCGAAGAGGACTGCCCCTGCGAGTCCAGGAATGAACATAGCGGCCAAAGTTCCTGCACGCCAGTCCGACGGCAGGGCCATTCTCGGCGACGGAAACCTGAACGCGGTGAAACAGCGATGAACCCTTGATTTCATCGGGGAAGAAAACCTCGGCGATCAGACGGCGGAGGGTTTCATAAACGGTCTGATCTTCATTACACGCTCCTTTGGAGTTGTGACTGGTTCCATCATCTTCCTCAATCGGCACAGTTCCGTTCCGGTCACCGGAGTCGTACGGCTCCGCCATTTTTGAGGGGCTCCGGCGAACCTTGTGAGTGAAGTTTGTTTTACTGAGTCAATAACTCGGGTGTCGTCTTTTGGATGGATAGAATTATTGTATTTGACTGTGGCAATAATACAAATTTTCTGCAACTCCACGTGGCACGTGCAGATTTTTCGTATTGACCTGTATTTTAACACGTCTCATTTTAAATTTTTAGATAATATCGGTTATTTATAATGCATCTGCATCTGCATCTCCTTTTTACCATGTGCTGTCACGTGTATGCATTTTTTTTTTCAAATATTTTGTTGTTTGCTAAATTATCAAAAAAAAAAAAAAGAATAACAAAATCATTTCAAAAATATGATTGTCCATAAATTTGAATGAAGATTATTAAAATTTTGACCTCGAGTCAAAACTATTAGAGAATATGAAATTTCATCTTAAAATCAATTGGTAATGAAGGGAATAACTCATATCTCTTATAAATGCTTGTTGGATTCTCCACTTTTTTCAATGTGGGATAATTGTAAAATCCTAACAAAAATCGATTCTCAAGATCGAACATGTGATCGTAGTATTGAACTAAATTACTACCAAATAATTAAATCAACATGTCACTAACCATTTTATTGATTCTAGTAAAGATTTGTTGTTATTGTAGAATGATGCTTCAGCCATCAACGAGCATTTGCATCATTGTCCATAAGTCATTGGAGCAGATGGAGCAGTTTGAGTCTCCACAGCGGGAGCAAAAGACATGCAAGAGACATATATAGTACAAAAGGCATATGTCTGGCTATCCTTTGTCAAGATATCACTTATGCCAATAACGCACAACACTACGGTAACAATGAAAGTCGCGTTATTGGTCTATGCAATAATGAAAAGGCTCAGCATTGATATTGGCTCCTTGTCGAAGAGAAATTGATAAATATATCATTTATTAAGTGGAGCACAAAGAAACTCAAATGTTGCAACTAACCCTTTAAAGTTAAATTGGAGAGAATTTCACATGTGTGAAGAGGGTAAATTTGTCATATCAACAAAAATATTTTTTTTTCTTTTTAATTATTAAAGTTGTTTTACCGCTATGTTTTTCTTCCTTATTCTCTCTCAATAGAAACTCAATAAATTTGCAGAACTTGAATTATGATGGCTTCCAAAGATGATAACCTTGGCTTTAAGCCTTGGATTGAATTTTGATTCTCATCAATTACAGCTAAATCTAACCGTCTTGGAATAACGATCCATTTCCCGATATGTTGTTAGGGTTTTTTATTAGGAATTTCAAATTGAAGAGAACAAAGGATTTTTATAGGGTCTAGAATTGGAAATCAATGAGGAGAGGATTTCGTAGGTTTTATTTTGGTGGTTTTGAATTGTTTGATATTGATTTTGTGCGATGATTTTTGCAGATCGAACATCAAAAACCAAGAGATTGTTGTTGAGAGGAATCGACATGAACTTGGTGCCGCCGATGATTGATTGTAAGGAGAGGAATCTTTAGTAAGGATATCATTCATTCAACATAGAAAAATGAGGAGTGTTGAATACAATTCATTTAATTAAGATATGATTGATAAAGATGACAACCCTACCCGAATCTCCACATTGATATGATATTGTCTACTTTGAGACTAACCCTCATGACTTTGTTTTTTGGCATCTCCCAAAAGGTCTCATTTAATGGAGATGGTTGTCATCACTTATATATCCATGATCTTCTCCTCATCTAACCAATGTGTGAGACTTTATTTGCATCCCAACAATCATAATTAAATCATAAACATTATTTTAGTGGACAACCAGGATAAAAAAAAAATTCTACCTCCCAATTTTAATTGTATTGGAAAAGTGTTATTCTATATATCAAGAGGTATTCTATATTTTTTTTAATTCTCTTAATTTTAATTTTCACAATTCAAAATCTATTAGTTTAAATATATATTTAATAAAATAACAATATCATATGTATTAATATATTTAGATTTTTGTTGCACATACAATATTGGAATTTTGCTGTTAAATATGAATTACACATCAAATTATATTAACTCATATGATGAGTTTAATGAACTTGGGTTAGTCTTGGGGTTAGGTTAACTAACCATGAGGGTGTGTAAAATGAGCTAGTATATAAAGCTCTTTTGGGTTGTCTTCTACCTTTGAGAGAAACCCTAACCACCATTTGAGAGCTCTTAATCTATCAATGACAATTATGAGTGAACTCGATCTAAATTGATCGACTCACATTTTGAATAGTGGAGTAGGCTAGTCCGAACCACTTTACATCAGTGTGTTAATTTCTTCTTCATTCCTTTTACTTTTGTTTATGTTTCATCTTTATTTGTTTGGGATTGATCTTGGATTTGGATAGTTGAATGCATAAATCTGGATTTTGTTTTTACATTTACATTAGGTAGCAACTTTTTTACTTGTCTACTATAATTGGATAAGGTACTCTTTTTCAGTAAAAATTGTGGGAGGGGGACCAACTAACCCTATATAGAGGACAACTGCTCTCAAATAATATTCCATCAAATAATAAAGTACTTGTCTATTATAATCTTTATCCTCCACCCTTAATTATTGTAATCTAAAAAAAATAAAAAAATTAAAAGTATTTCATATGTGTATTTTATCTATATTCCAAATTTATCGTGCTCCCCAACACTTCGTTCTTTTTCTTCTTCTTCCATCAACCGCATCGTCCAATCTACCTCTCCAACATTCCAGATAAAGAAGAGTGAAATGAAATTTACAGAGCCCATAGCGAATTGAAAAATCAATTTACAACCTTGCACTCTTTAGCATAAATGTTTTTGTCAGAGATGGAACGAAAAATGGCAAGAATTGTCTCGACGTACTTGGGATCTAGCTTTGGAAAACCCTTCAAGTATGAAAATGAAGGTTCATGATCAGAATCGAAAATCGATGAATTTGGCGGTGGCAATAAAGGAAAATCGTCGAATGAGGACTTTGGTAAGAGTAGGGGAGTGGTAGAAGTGTAGCATCGGGTGGAGATGGAAGGTTTTAGTGGAGAAATTTGAGGAGGCGTTTGGCCGATTTAGGTCATTTCGTATAAGGTGAGTCCATCAAGACTGTCGAAGAGGTTGAATAGATAGATAGTTGGGCATCCTAGCTGATTGAAGGCTATTAGCAAAATCGAAGGCTACCAGCTATTGATTAGAGACTATCAGCTGAATTGATCGAAGGTTATCCATTGACCTGATTGAAAGTTATCAATTGAACTTATTGAAGGCTATCAATAACCTTACTGAAATTCATCAATCGAATTGATTGGAGGTGAGCATTTTGATCATTTTACATGGACAAGTTCATTTTTCTGCTATATATAAAAAAAATATATATTTTTTAAAATTTTGAAATTTCTTTCTTTCTTTATTTTTATTATTATTATTATTATTATTATTATTATTATTATTATTTGCTTACATGAAAAATCTCCAAAAATATTTATAGCCTAATAATATGTACTTCTATGCTGAAATTCAATAAAATTTAATAATCTAACAAGTTTATGATTAGAAGATTGATTATTTGTCAAAATGAACATAGTTCATCGGACATCTGGTACTAGTGGTTATTTGAGCCGTAGATAAAAAGGCTTGTTAATATGTGCTGAAATCTTAAATCCAATCTCGTTCATTCATTTTGAAAACCCTAGATTCATCTCAATCTCATAACACTTTCATCAAGCATTTTTCACATGATTACCTCTCTCAAAGTCGACCATCTTCCTCCCTTTAATCAAGCCTTTTTCTCTCGTAATCGACCGTTGACTATCATCAAACAAAAGGTATGTCTGCGGCATAAATTTTGATTTCATGTAATACACGACTTTATATGTCTTCCTAAACGTTTGTCCTAACTTAGATGGGATTTTGAGATGTTTAAATTAAATATTGTGTTGATTTGTAAAAGAACCGTTATAATTATTCACTGTCATGAAAAGGAATTGGGTTTTCCTTCATTTTCGTATACCATTCAACATTTGTTGCGTGAGTTTCATGTCTACAACACACAATTTTTGTACTTACACGCTTAAATTTAAGCTTTCTTTTCTTTTGTATTCTATTTTCTTTTTGTTTTTTTCCATATTTCTTATAAATGCTTATTGGATTCTCCACTTTTCTAATGTGGGACCCTAACATGCACACGATGACTCATTTTATTGGATCAAATATACGTTTTGGCTTAATGAGTTCTGATACCATTTAGATAATATGAAATTTTACTTCAAAACCAATTGGTTATGATAGGAGTAACTCATATCTTTTATAAGTGTTTGTTGAATTCTTCATTTTTCCAATGTAAGACAATTATGAAATCCTAACAGATTGTACAGTTAAGTGGACTCTATTTGGTTTCTAAGAGAATTAGATACAATATGGTTATACTGGTTTGTAATGTTTTAATGCTTTTGCCAAAAGAACTAATTGTCTTTAGTTTCTTAGAAAGTTTTGTGAATTATCGGTCATTAACATTTCTTTTTTAATTTCAAAAATTGAACATGGTTTTAAAATAAAACATAAGAGTATATAGAGAATGAAATACCTCTCTCACATCCTTAAAATGGATATTAAATTGAAATCGTTGGAAGTGTAGACATTTCATTAGTTCTTTTGAGAAAACTAGACATTTGTTACTAATACTCAATCTGAATTGTTAAAGTCCAATTTGATAACTATTTCATTTTTTGCTTTTTGTTTTCATAATTAGTTTTTGGTTTTATGTTTTTTTTTTTTTCGAATGTTTTGGTTTTATGTTTTAAAACATATAAATCTTATATGTTTGATAATTCATTTTAGTTGGTTTTTTATTTTAAAAAATCATATTTTAATTTAATTTTTCAATTTTTTTATTTTAATAAAATAAAATCAACAATTTTTGTTATATTTTTAATATTAATATACTACCATTATGAAAAATAATATTTTTAATATTAATATTTTTTAAATTCTTTATTTCCAGTGCTTTTTAAAAAAATAAAAACAAAATGCTATTTTTTGTTTTTTAATTTCGCATAGTTTTAAAAACATTTTCAAAATGAAAAAAAAGAAACATTTTTAAAATTTTAAAAACAGAAACTTAATTGGTTATCACATAAACATATTTTTTAAAATAAAAAATTAAAAAAAAAACAAAAAGGTTACAAAAAGCGGGCTAAACATTTGGGTTTCTAAAACCAACTTGAGGATCAATTTCTCCCAAGAAAACTTACCAAATTAGTCAAATTCAAATAATAATTAAAAATATAGTTACTTTTAAAAATAATTAGTAATTTTTTTTTTTTTGAATACAAGTTGTGGAAATCAAATTTATAACCATGAATTGAAAATAAATTAATACCAAACCAGATAATCTATCGAGCCATTGACTCATTCGATAAAAAAAAAATTTAGTAATCATAAACATAAATATTAATATTAATACGATATTAATAATATATAATACTCTATTAATACACAATATTATATTAATAATTATTTTATTAAAATAAACCATTCATTGCCATTTTTCATTTTAAATATGTTTTTTACTTAAAAAATCAAAACCTGAGCCGTCTTCTCCTTTACCTACCCTAAAACACTGCTCCGTATCAGCGTTCTCCTCCGAAATCGCCGAAATTCCCAGTCCCTCCCGGCGTACCGTTGTGAAAACGCCGCCGCTCTCTGTTCAGGTAACCTTCACTTCGAACATTCTTCTCATCTTCCTTCATCTCTTCTTATTCTCTGATCATCTCTGTTCAGGCAAGCTTCGCTTTGGATATATAAAATGGCTGCTTCATCGTCCCTTCTCTCATTGCAAGCCCATGTCTCCGCAGAAAGCACAATCAAACGCTGTAACTTACATTATTCATCCTGCTACTCCACCTCCAAGCTGTTCTTCACAACCCCCCCTAAGTTTTTATGCGCCAACAATCCACCAATCCTATGCCGAGCTGTGGAAGTTGAGAATTCACTTTCTCCTTTACTAACCAACAAATTCGAGCTTGATGATGTAATTGAGGCTCAGCAATTTGATAGACAGATTCTCAATCGTATTTTTGAAGTTGCGCTTGATATGGAAAAGATTGAAAAAAGTTCATCTAAAAGCCAAATGCTGAAGGGATATTTGATGGCGACTCTGTTCTATGAGCCCTCTACCAGGACTAGGCTTTCCTTTGAATCTGCAATGAAAAGGTTAGGTGGGGAGGTTTTGACAACTGAAAATGCAAGGGAGTTTTCTTCCGCGGCCAAAGGAGAGACCCTTGAAGGTCAATATCACTTATTTCAACTCCTTTTGTTTATATATATAATATGCACTTTATCAATCAATGCAGATACCATCCGAACTGTTGAGGGCTACTCGGATATTATTGTGATGCGCCATTTTGAAAGTGGTGCTGCTAGGAAGGCTGCTGCAACCGCTAACATTCCAGTTATTAATGCTGGTGATGGTCCTGGACAACATCCTACTCAGGTTTGTTAGTTACCACTTTTTTTAGTCTGAAAACTTATAATATAATGGTTGTATGAGTATGTAACATGTAAGGGTAGATAGTAAGTGTTATAAACATGATTATTGGTGTAACAAAATACAACAGAAATTTGAAAGCAGTAGCTCCAGTTGAGAGGATTTTATTGTTCTCAAAAGAAAATTCAGTATGTATAGACAATGACAAATTACTGACTCCATTGATCTCTTCTGCATTCATTAAGCGATATAAGTAAATAGTAAGTTCCCGTAGTACTTCTTGCATAATGATTTTAGAATCAACTAAAACTGAACAACCATTGCAACTCCCCATTGTTACATTCACATTGCATAGAATTTCTAAAGAAATAAATCAACTATAATTTATTGCTATAAATACCACTAAATACTGTTTTAAAAAAATGCCACTAAATACTAATGACTTTATCTCCTAAAATCTATATTTGCTTTGCTGGAGTTCATACAAAAGTTCAAACAAGTAATTTGAATGTGGTCTTTCAATGTTTACAACAAGTGATTACCATGAATATGATTAAAGGGTGAGATAAGAAGTTGGATCCAGACTCCAGAGCTTCTTTTCCTAAGCTGTATGACAACTTGAAAAAAATGTTGTCACTAATCTTTTGCTATGATGGATATTTGCATATATTATGTGAAACCCTGTGGCCTTCTTCTGGCAGGCCCTTCTAGATGTATATACTATTCAGAGAGAGATAGGAAAACTGGATGGTATCAAAGTTGGGCTTGTGGGAGATCTCGCTAATGGGAGAACTGTACGATCACTTGCATATTTGCTTGCCAAGTATCGAGATGTGAAAATATGCTTTGTCTCTCCAGATGTTGTAAAAATGAAGGTAACTCTTGAAGCAAATATCTAATGTTGTTGGCTGGCATTCCTTTTTGTGCCCTGCTGGTATTGGGATGCAATGTATAGGATAAGTTTATTAGGCTTTACATGATGCTATTTTCAAGTAAATTGCAGAAATCTTCTACATGAAAAAACTCAGGATTTTAAAATCTTTCAACCATTGAACTTGTTTGTTCATCTAGGATGATATAAAAGACTATTTGACATCCCAAGGTGTGAAGTGGGAAGAATGTGACAACTTGATTGAAGTTGCATCGGAGTGTGACGTTGTATATCAAACTCGTATTCAGCGGGAAAGATTTGGAGAGAGGATTGATCTTTATGAACAAGCTAGAGGCAAGTACATTGTGGATAAAAATGTGTTAAAAGTGATGCAGAAACATGCCGTAGTCATGCACCCTCTCCCTAGGCTTGATGAGGTAACAAAGATGAATCATAAGCATTGTTTTTAAATCTTTAGTCAGCCAAATACATGTTATGACAAGTAAAACGCTATTTTGTAGATCACTGTTGATGTAGACGAGGATCCGAGAGCTGCCTACTTCCGACAAGCAAAGAATGGTCTCTATATCCGGATGGCTCTCGTGAAACTCTTGCTTCTTGGTTGGTGAAGATTGCCACCTTTCTAAATTCTAACATTTTATGGATGCTTCTAAAGCTATTACATTGGTGATGGCTTGGGTTTTTAAGTTCTCTACCAGTAGAATAACCCAATCCTGTTTGCTACTTGGTTTTAGGATAGGTAAAATGTTGTTGCAACACAGCCATTTTTCTCTTAAGGGGGCTTTAGTCAGTCATTTGAATAAAGTCGAGATGACTTTCTAATTTTAAATCTATGTTGCTATGATAGCAAATAATTGGGGGTTCTTTCTCCATGTTGGGTGGGTATTTGAATTTCTTCTGACCTTTGGATTGAGAATATAAACCAAACCTTGAATTATGCTGAAGTTGGTGTCTTTGTTCATTCAATATTTGTCATGGTGTTGCATAGACTTGAGATGACCTTGTATGTTTGTGAAATATGTATTAGCGAACTTAAAAGATTGTCCTTTGTTGGGCTTAGAACAAGGTGTTCTTATTCATTTTTTCCCTTCTTGATTTAGCTCACGATTTAAGAGTATTATTTGATTTCAACCTTCCATCTCTATTATGTTGTAAGGGACCTCCAATTGTACCATTCTTTAGAGGTGTCCATGTTTTGGTTCGATTTTGACCAAAGACCCAACTGAACTCCTCATTTTTTAAGTTCTTAAAGTGAATAAATCGAGCTATTTTTTGTCATCGATTTAAAATCGTACCAGTTTACTTTGGGTACTTGGATCAGTTTTGGTTTTTAATTAAAAATAAATAAATAAATAAAATTACGAGTTGCAGTGACGCTTATCCAGTGTTAGAGTAATTAGATTAGTATAGCATTACTGAATGGGTTAGTGACGCAGTTGGTTATTTTGATTAGTGTTAATCTATTTCAACTCTACGGTCACAGTTCGAGTCTGAAAATCGGTATTTGACTTTTATATTATTTGAGAGTAGTTTGCCCTCTATTTAGGGTTGTTGGTTTCTCTCCCCCCAATATATGTACTCAAAAGTTTGAGGTGCAAGAAGATGAAATGAGATGACCGTTTCGGGTGTAGGAATGGAGATGAGATGTTAGGGTATCTTAAACAATTTTTATTTTTTTAACTACTCTTATGATATTTGTTGAAATTATAAAATTATCTTCAAATCTTTAGCTACTAATATAAATATGGTCAAAGAATGTCGTTACAAAAATGATTGTCTAAAGTGGAAAGAAACAATTTAAGTAGAATCAGACTCACTTTCAAAGTGTGAGGTTTTTTGTTATGTAGTCCATACACTTGAAGATATAAAATTTGTTGAATACAAATGAGTATTTATGTGTAAAACAAATAAAAAAAAAAGATCATGAGATATAAACGAGATTTGGTGCATAAGGATTCTCGCAAAGACTTTTATTGATTATGAGGAGACATGTTGTCTTGTAGTGGATGCAATAATTAACATTAAGATATCTAAATGTTTTGGGTTGTATAAAAAGATGATGTACATCTTATGAATATAAATATAAAAAAAGCACAATTAGAATTTATTATTATTGATGTATACGTTGATGATATAAATATAATAGAATTTCCTAAAAAGTTTTAAAAGTCAATAAAATATATTTAAAATAGAATTTGAGATGAAATATCTTGAAAATTAGGGGTGTACATGAGTTTAGTTGAATGAGGTTTTTAATCCAATCCAAATTTTCGAGTTGATCACTTTTTCAATCAAATCCAACACAATTAAAGAGACAATTCAATCCAACACAACTTTTATATTCTCGGGTTGGGTTATCGGGTTCATCAATATATTGCAAATATAAATATCTTTTATCAAATTAGTCATACAATATATATAAAAAAAAATACCAATGTCTAACCATTATCATAAGAAGGTAATGAAGTGAATATAATCCAAAATATTCAATCAAAAGTCAAACACCATTAGTCCTACAATCATAGTTCATATAAAATATCTCAATTATCGAACATAAAACAAATAGATGATTAAAACAACAATAATAGATGACATAATTCGATTTCTATAAAACAAATAGATAATTAAAGCCAACAAAAATAGATGACATAATTTGACTATATATTTTTATCATGATATATAGGTTATAAAGACTTAAAAAAAATATTAATATTGAAAAATAAAAAGTCTAAAATAATAATTAAATAAAATAAATATACGCACATATAATTATGTTATAGGTAAAAAATATATATTTTAAACTAAATAATAAATTCAGGTTGGTCGGATTTGGTTAGGTTAATTTTAGGTCAACCCTTGACCCAACCCAACCCATAAAAATTTCGTAACTTTGAACCCAACCCAACCCAACCCGTCAAATTGGATTTGGTTGGTTCGGGTTATTCGGGTTGTCCCGTTGTTTGTACACCCCTAACGAAAATAAAATGTTGCATTAGGTTGCGATTTGACTATCTAGCAGATGAAATATTTATTCTTCAAACTTTTTTATATATAAAAGATTTTAAATTAAATGAACAAAAACACATCCATCGAACATTTTGATGGTAGGTCCTTCACTTGAATTTTGGTCTAAAAGTACTATTGATACAAATTATTTATGAAAAACTTACAAGATTAGTCAAATTTAAAAAATAATTATAAATATGACTGCTTTAAAAAAAATAGCAATCATAGTTATAAGTATTAATAATAATATGATATTAATAATATACAATACCATATTAATACACAATACTATATTAATAACACATAATATTGTATTAATAATAAGTAATATTGTATTAATGAGTATTAATAATACTATATTAATTTGCATTTATGACTGTGGATGCAAATATTTTTAAATTTGACAACATTTGTAATTATATTTTTAGAATTGGTCATTCATTACCATTTCTCATTATTTATATAGGGAGGAATTGTTATATCATGAAGATTCTTAAAGTAGACTCTTACAACCATCTCTTCAAATTTTGTTGAATTTCTTTCAATTCATAAGCCTATTCGAGATGATTTATTCAACAAATTAATGAAATTTGTGGCTTGACTTGTATTAAGGAAAGTCCAAAAAAGAGAAAAAAAAAAGTATCGGGACAATACAACAAGTATAACGCAAATTCAAAGGATAATTTGGCAGACAACTTATTCACAAAAATATCGCGTACTCCAACATTTTAAAAGTTGATGCACAATATTGATAAACATGATGGCTTAAATATCTTAAATGATGTTTTTATGAGGGGAGGACAAATAGTGTACTCTTCCCTTAACTATGATTTTTTCTATTAATTTTTTCCTAGTAAATTTTTTTAATGAGACGGATGTAAAACTATAAATATTATACTCTTCTTCTTTCACTAGGTTTTTCTCAATTGAGTTTTTCGTGTAAAGTTTTAACGAAACATACATTTTGTATACAATGAATATCTAAAAAGAGTATAGTAAATAATTAGATAAGAAATGCTCTTCACCACTCTTCCACCATGTTTAATCTTCCCATAACATCTCTTAAGAATAGTCGTTACCTCTTCCATTTTTGGCTATTTTATTTATATCTTGTAGTAATCACTTATAAAAAAGTATAAATAAGTGTTATGAAAAACTTAGTAATAACGTATCAAACTGAATAAACAGTTCTCTACATCTTCATGTATACTTTTGTTATTTTTTTTTCTTCATATTTATCATTTTTTTAAAGCTTTTTCATATTTATCATTAGTTTCCTAATAACTCATAGTTGGTGGTGCAGTTTGTTATCTTATTTGGTGATAATCCATTTCAACTTTACAGTCACGAGTTCGAGTCCGAAAATTAATATTTGACTCTTATATTATAAAAAAGAAAAAAAAAAGTAGCGAACCGTTAATTATTTTCGCCATTACAAAAAAAAGGGGTAAAATATAAGTTTAGCTCATATGGTTTAGAAAGTTCGTCCTCATTGTTTGAAAAAATATAAAATTTAGTCCCTATGATTTTATAAACTAGAATTAAGTAGTTTTTATCGTTTTTAATCATTAACGAATTAAGTATTTGAAAGTTAATCGTTCATGTATCAATGATGAAATTATGAGTTAAGTAAGTGATATAACAAAAAAAAATCATATTATTTATGTATGACTAATGAGTTTCCATGTATTTAATACGCCAATAAATCTAATTTTTAAAACAATAAGTACAACATTTTAATTTTTTTTTCAAATCATAATGATTAAATTAAAACTCTTTTCAAATCATATGACTAAATTCTAATTTTTTGAAATCATATAAACTAAATTCTAACTTTCTTCTAATTATAAGACTAAATTTGTAATTTATTTTTTGAAAATTAACTAAATTTGTAATTTTTTTTTTGAACCCTAACAATAAATAGTAATTCTTTTTTCTGGAATAATTTCGCAATAATTTTTGTAAATTAGAGAATTTACAAATTGATCTAAATTGGAGTCTATTAGTGGGTATTTTTTCCCGTCGCGCAGAATTCCCCACATTGGACTTCTTCTTCATCTACACCGTATTCTTCATCCCTCCTCCCCTTCGGTACAACGCCTTCGATTTCTTCTTCTTTTTTTCATTTTTTTTAAGTACTTGTTCTTGCAATTGTTGATTTCTCCTCGAATTCATTTCCTTGATCAAATTTACGCAACAAGTTTTCCGAGGTAATTCACAGTTCGATCTCCAATTAGATTAATCGATACGGATCTTGAGGTTCTGGAATTTCTGTATTTCGAGTTCCAGGTCTTATTGATTAAACCCATGTTCTGGAATTTCTTCATGTCTGTTTTACGAATTCTGAATTTGAAATCATGTGGGCAAAAGGGTTGTTTTTAGCGTTGATGGAAGTCGTTGGAATTTTTCGGTTTGGATTTGCACGATATTTGTTAAGAGTTTGTTGTTTATAACTAATTTCATATTTTGCGTGAATTTCTATGAATATTAGGAGGTAAACATGGGTTTAAAGCAGACGATTAAGAGTTTGGATGCTTTTCCTCGAGCGGAAGAGCATTTGTTGCAGAAAACTCAAACTGGGGCGCTAGGTAAATAAGATGCCATGCTTCTCTCTTTGAATTCTTACTTCTATGATGCGTTTTTCAATAATTGTAGCTTCTTATAGTCATTATGGTGGAAAATTTGAAGTGTTTGTTAAGCGTGGCGTGGGGGGGAGAAAGTGTGGCCCCAAGGGGGTGGTGCGGTGGTCGAAGGTTTGTGTGCTCCCCAAGACTCACCTGTAATATTAATTTGTAGATGCCTTCCATATCTCAATTCCTTTGATGTCTCTCGATGTTTGGCCTAGGGATAGGCGTGGTTACCGCATGTGTAGTGGAGCGAAACTTTGATTTCCTCATTGCTGAAAAAAAAATGGTTATTGTTGGTTGGGGTGTCGATTGTTCTCTTTGAGGAGCTTTCTTCTACTTATTTGGTCATTTTCTAAAAAATATTATGCATAGCTCAGTTTTGTTCCTCCCTAATATTTTTTCTTATTTTTGTTATCAGTGTCTGTTATTGGATTAGTCATAATGGCGACGCTATTTTTGCACGAACTGAGATATTATCTCACCACATATACTGTTCATCAGGTTTTCATTCTCTCTATTTGCTTCCCCGTATCACATTTCCTATGGATTTTGTAGTTGTTTGATAGATAAACAAATACTTGTTGAAATGAATGATCAGGAAACTCCAGACTATTATTTCATGCAGTGGTAGCTTAACCCTAAAATTTCACCTAGATTGCAAAAGAATGCACACCTAGTACGGGACTACACTACATTCTCAATCTTTATTTACACATATATAGGAATGTTTAGTCAGAATGCATGCTCCACTTTCACCCATTTTGATCCCTAGCGTAGCTTCAAGGTCCTCTCTTTGCCTTTCCCATGTTCTCCAAGTACATGCTTATATGCGTTGCCACCTAGTTCAGTGCCTACATATATATATGTAAGAAACCTAACTTTCAATGGACAATTGAAATAATACAAGTGCATAAAAATAATGAGCCCTAAAGGAAAGGTAGCCCATTCACAAACTACAAAAAGGGACTTCAATAAAAAACAAGACCAAGACCATAATTAAAAGGCCGAGTGACTGATAACCACAAGGAAGCATTGAGCAGTTAGGATCTAAGGCCTTGTCGAACCTTGCTAGCTCATGCATTGCCTTGTTCTTAGGCTCCAAGCTTTGGCCTGGATATAACTTATATCCTGAAGGCACTTGGCAGCGTTGTAATTTCCCCGAGCTAAGTATCAAGGACCAATGATATAGTGTTGTATTTAGAGTATCATGAGGCAAATAAGTTCTTAATTCTACTTATCCACGAGTCCAACCAATTTAATGGTATACAACCACATCCATCATCATGTTATTTCTGAAAATATTGAACCAGTAGATTGATTTTATCATTTTATCAAATTATCGTTAGCTTTTCTTTTCTTATTCTCAGAAGTTAGGAGTTAGGACATGTTGTCTATAGTTTAACATTGTGCTTAACTTATGGCAGATGTCTGTTGATTTGAAACGTGGAGAAACTCTTCCCATTCACATAAACATGACTTTTCCTTCATTACCTTGTGATGGTTAGTATTAAATGTCTTTTTAATCATATGTTGTTGGTTTTGCGTTATTGTTTTGCTTATAATATGTTTCCAATTATTTAGAAGTGATAAAAGATCAAACGCTCAATTTTTCTGTATTGTTTTTCAGTCTTAAGTGTAGATGCAATCGATATGTCAGGCAAGCATGAAGTGGATCTTGACACAAATATATGGAAAGTAAGATAACTTCTGATTCAACAACAAGCCCCCACCCAAAGAAAAAAAGAAAGGAAAAATCTTGCATTAGATAAAGTAAAAAGAAATAGTGCCATAGTCCTTCAATTATTTCTAGATAGAACACTAATTTTAACTGTTCAGTCATTGTGAGGGCAATAACAAACCTTTCTGAATCCAATGTTGGAGATGAGTATGGCTCATGGAAGCATCAAATAAACAAATTGTTACAAAAGGCAGTTGTTTTTTTTTTTTTTTATCAACCTATAAACAACTAGTTGATTTATTGGACGTCATGTGGTTGTTGCATAACATCTCACGTGTAATGAATTTATCATGCATGTATATTGGTTAAAATTGAAATCGGTTGAGCGTGAGCGTGAATGTGAGATTAATTCAAATTATATGAATATATATCTGTTTATAAATGCATTCTATGCAAGGAAAATGGTTTTCATTTTTTGATCTCTGGTATTTATGGAACCTTCCAAATTCCGACAACACCCCTCTGTTTTGGGAGGAGATGAATCAATTGGCTATCACTTGTATTGATACTTGGGTCCTCGGGGTAGACTTTAATATAATAGATGGATTCATAAGAGATTTGCATACAGGTGATCACCATTGATACGCAAAGATTCAACGACTTTATCTCCAAGACAGCTTGGATAGATCTTCCCATGGCAAACAGGCTGTATACTTGGTCTGATTTCATAAGTCCTCCTATCCCCTCTCGATTGGACAAGTTTTTTTATCAGCTTTGACTTCCAGGACAGTTTTAAGGATGCTCATATCTAGAGGCTTAACAAGCCTACCTTTAGATCATTTCCCGATTATGCTCTCCATTGGGGTTAACAGTTGGGGTCCTACCCCATTTAGATTCCACAGTTGTTATTTGTCCCATAAAGACTTCTTGCTCATGATGGAATATTGGTGGATCCCCAACTCATTGAGAGGTTGGCTCGGGCACAAATTTATCCAAAAATTGAAGGCTTTCAAATGGGCGGTCAAATTGTGGAACTCTTCTGCATTTAGCAGTGTTGTTGACAGGAAAAATCAGCTCTTCCTAGAGTTGTCCATTCTGGTTAAGCTTAGAAGGAAATGGCTATTTGCAGATTGTTCAAGTGCAACAAAGAGCTTCTATCAGTAAAGAAAGAAGAATTGTGGAGGAAGGGCTGTCAGTTCAAAGGGTTGGAGCGAGGCAACTTACACATTGGAGCTGTGTTCGGGGAGCCTTTTTGCAAATGGGGGTTGAGTTATCATAGCTTAACCCACTTTTGGCCCACCAATTATAATAACCAGTGGGTTGACCCAAACCCAAGCGATCGTTTCACATAACCTCCATCGCCATTTCATATAACCCATGCCCTCGTTTGAGATTAACCATTTTACTCTTCCTTGTTATAATAACCTCCACTTCAAACATTGTTTATTACAACCCATGTTATAATAACTTGCACCACAAACACTGCTTATTTTTTTTGAAATCGAGAAATTGGAGCTTCGCTCCACTATACCCGGGGTAACCACGTCAGTTCCTAGGTCAAGCATCGGGAGACATCGAAAGAATGGAGACATGGGAGGTGTCTACAAATTAATGTCACTGGTGAGTTTCGAACCTGGGACGTTGAGGGGAGCACACTTTCAAAGTCCAAGCCTTCAACCACTTGTGCCACCCTTTAGGGGACACAAACAGCGCTTATTATAACCCCAATTATAATAATCAACACCTCAAACACTTTGTATCATAATACTCTATTATAATAGTTTGCACCCCAGACAAGTTTATAATAACTCACTATTTAGAATAACTCACTAGTGCTTAGACCTAAGGGGTGGCGTCGTTGGTTGAGGCCTAGGACTTTTCAAGGTATGCTCCCTCGGAGATCTCAGATTTGAGACCCACAAAATGAGCTTAATTGTAAATCCTTGGTTGTCTCTTGGATTCGAGCCTTGGAACGAATGAGATGCCCCTGGGCAGGTATAGGTGGCGGCTAGAAGAAGAAAGAATATTGTATTGGAAATTCTATCTTCCAATTGATCTAGCATGACTATCAAACACTCCAATGAGAGTGAATTTCTCAAAAACTTTGGATCTCCTTATACTAAGAAAGATGGACTTAGGTCCCAAAGGGGTGGCAGCTTCGAAGGTGTGCTCCCCTCAAGGTCCCAGATTCGAAACTCATATGTGACATTAATTTGTAGACATCTCCCGTGTCTCCATTCCTTCGATGTCTCACAGTGCTTGGCCTAGGGGCGGGCGTGTTTACCTCGAGTATAGTGGAATGCAGCTTCGATTGCCCAGTTTTAGAAGAAAAAAAGAAAAGAAAGAAAGATGGTTTAGGTTCCTCCACACTCTTCCAAATTGGGATCCTATTACAACAGTTCAAGCTAATGATCTTGGGAGGCCTCACTGAAGAAGAAATTTGGAATGCTATTAAAGACTTGAGCATGAATTAGACTCCTGGTTTCGATGGATTCATCGCAAAGTTTTATAAAAAATCATGAAACATTCTCAATTCTGACATAAAGAGAATGTTCCAAGATATTTTCAATAATCATTATAAATGCGTCTTAATGAAAACCTGTATTTGTCTTATTTCCAAAAAATTTTAGGCAAAAACGGTTGGCATCTGCCTATCAGTCTCATAAATTGCATGTACAAGTACATGAACATTGTTTGGGTTTTATCAGAGAAATTAGAAAGGGTCCTTCCTCACACTATCACAGAGTACCAAATCTGCATTTGTAGAAAATAGGCAAATCCTTTATGCCATACTTATTGCCAATGAGGTGAAACACGAGTGGCAAAGTAGAAAAAAGAAAATGGTGGTTATCAAGCGGAACATCGAAAAAGCTTTTGAAAAAATCGATTGGGGCTTTCTTGAAGAGATTATGGCAGACAAGGGATTCAAGAAAACATGGAGAAATGGATTCAAGGTTGTATTTCATCAGTCAATTCTCTATTATTTGTAGATTGTTGTCTCATACAACTTCTTGAAATAGGATTGGCGGTTTTGGTGTGGGATCACAGCTAAAGCAATGTTTGGAATAATCTCCTCAAAGTTTTTAAATGACCGGGCAACATACAGGATCCTCTCCTCTCCTCAAAGTTTTTAACTGACCGGGTAACAAATAGGATCCTCCTCTCCTGATACTTTGGCCACCCATTCAAAGATGAAAAGACGGTTTTATGGTGTTTAATTAGCTGCTTTTTGGTGGACAATATGGAAGACTTGAAATGACATTATTTTCTCTGATGGTCCACAACCAAAGGAAAGTCTCATGGAATCCATCAATTTCCTAGCTATGTCTTGGGCCCACACTACATCCCTTTGTAAGGATAGCTTAACTACACTTTTATCTCATTAGAGAAGTTTCTTGTAATGATTAATAGGATTATCTTTGGTAACTTTTCATACATCAACAAAAGTTTTTGTTTCCTATCAATGAAAAAAACTAGTAGCTTAAATATTACTCACATTCGCCAACGGTGCCCTTCTTTTTTCCACACACGATAGTGATGCCATCTAGGAACTTTTTAACACTACAACTTTTGAGTTGTGTTCAGGCCTAAACATTAACCTTCATAAATCTGAAATCATGGGCATTAATCATGAGGAACAAGCTCTACAGGGCATTGCTCTGGCATATGCCTAAAAAAGCTAGTTATAAGATGGAAATGCCCATCCGCAACTTTCTTTGGAAGGGGAGCTCGGCTGACAAAGGCTTGCATTGCACCTAATCAGATGGGACTCTATTGTCCTAACCTATTGATCAAGAATACAGCCCTCCTTGCAAAATGGATTTGGGGATATGTTAAGGAGAAAGAGGCTCTGTGGAGGTGCGTAAAAGATGCAAAATATGACACTTCTTACTACAACAAACCGGGTGCTCAAAATTTCAAAAAGGCCAAAGGACCATGGAAGAATATACACAAGTTTGGGTCCCTCATCTTTGATAACTTGAGATACAGAGTGAAGAATTGAAATAATAATCCATGCTTATCTAATAGAAAAGATGCTGCAGTCAGTATTGGAACTTGGAACTGTGAAGTACCCTTAAAGATGAGGAAAGTAAGGAACTGGGAGGGCTTACATAGTATCTTGCGGGGTTATCTCTCATAGAAACCCATGATGAAATCTCTGCTCCAACATTAATCTGCTCCATTGATGTCCTCTCCTGGGTCTTATTTTTTAAACTTCGGAACTGGTTTACAACACTCTGTCTTCAGTAAACTTGTGCAACCAAAATTAGGACTATTATATTTCAAGTGTAGTTTCAGAGTAATTCCCTTATTTATATCAATATGCATGCTGATCAGTTCTGAGTTTCTGGTTTTCTGCAGCTTCGTCTTAACAGCAATGGCCTGATCATTGGCACTGAATATGTGTCTGACCTTGTGGAGAAGGAACACGCTGATCACAAGCATGGTACTGCCTTTTCCATTATTCACGTAATTATTGGTCTTTAATGTTTTATTGTTTTCTTATAATTCTTCTGGGAACTCTTAAAAATCAAATTTTACTCCTAAACTTATCAAGTTGTACAAGTAAATTTTCAATTTCATCAAATTCAACGATAAAATTAGCAAATGTTGCAATCTTAACCTTAAACTTGATAAAGTTTTACAATTTTTAGTCTCGCACAAGGTTTTGTTCGATAGATCATCTAGAAAAGTATTCTCATATGCTTTTATTGAATTATAAGAACATATTTATTATATATGTATGGTACAAAATTGGTAGAATTCATTTTTTAAAAAAAGATGGTTCTCTCTCCAACTTCTCTCCTTCCCCTTCATTTTTGGATGAACATCTCTGCTTCAACTCCGGCCAACTCAGATGGCTCCTCCAACTCATTCCTCCAAGATTGACAAGAAGCATTTCTCCATAGAAAGAGATGCAAGGTTCACAAACCCCTTCGCATTATAGCATCTTACTTAGACAAGTTTCTCACTAGCCTTTTACAATGTGTTTCTTCCATGGATCACAGATTGTTTTGAGAAGTTGTGTAATATTTACCTAAACCACAAATTCTTTAAGAAATTGAAAAGAACCCGAATCAATTGCAATATAAAAGGAACCGAAATACAAGAGGCACCTAGAATCTCCCTCTTGGATTAACTAACCCAAGCTCTAAACCATTCCCATCCCTTATGATGCCCTCTCTCAAATCCTCCCCCTTTTATTCATAACCGAATATCTAACAAACTATCTTAAGTATTTACTAAAATGCCCCTATTATAGTGGGAAACCTTGGAGTGGTGCCTGACAAAAGAGGCAGGTATAAAAGAACGGGTCGAACCCAATTCAAACAACACAAGCAAAGTGTCCAAGAACCGGTAAAGTACTTTTGAAAATTGTGTCTAACTTTTCCACCTTTTGAAGAGTAGTGGCAAACACACGACTCTACTATTGGGTCGGCTTAATTGTAGGGGGCTTAACAACTTTTGCAACATGCGAAGATCCAGCTCGAGCACTACTTGGCAAAATGCCCCTCTTTGCCACATTGAAAACTAGCTCTCCGGGAAGCTCCACGCTGATCGTAGTGACCCTTGTTACAACTCCTGCAGAATACTGGCTGGAGAGAAGAACTCTACTAGCGACTTGGCTGGTGCCTTGACTCTCTAATCTGCAGCATTCTAGATCGGCGTTGAAACGCCCTTCAGACTAGGATGACGTGGAAGTTTGTTAAATTATGTTAAACTACCAATCAATCCAAAAGCCTAAGCTAATGGATTGGGGTAAATTTAATTATATCAATCAACACTCCCCCTCACTTGTGGGTTTTGAAATTTGAGAAATGCTCTACAAGTGCAATTTAATTTTAATTGGGGATGAAATGACTCGACAGGGGTTCGAACTCAAGACCTCCTGCTCTGATACCATGTTGAATTATGTTAAACCACCAATCAATCGAAAAGACTAAGCTAATGGATTGAGGTAAATTTAATTATATCAATCAACAAAGTTTCAAACTTCCTCTTTTGCCCAACACTAGGGCCGAAGCCTCCCAAAGGCCAAACTTTCATGTACTTCTCGTATAACATCTTTACAATCTCAACAACAGCGGCGTAATCCTTTGGATAATGTGCTCGCACATCATCCTCTAGCTCTACATGTAGTCTTGTCATGGAGAACTCTATCTTTTATGCCTCGATAGGAATAGTGCAAAGCGAGACAGTCGAGTAAACTCTTGCTCGTAACGAGAATCAAATGTTCCCTCTGCTTTAGTCCAAGGAACTGAGCTATCCTTTGTTGCTTGGTTGCAATAGCTTCTTCAAGAAAGACTCCTTGAAAAATTTCCAAGTTGCTCAGGTTGATCCCTCCGATCTTGCTTGATCTTTCGAGACCCACTACCACTTGGCACTGTCTCTCAGTATGTGCACTGCATACCTCGCCTTATGCTCCTCAAGGCAGTCTATATTGTGAAAGATTGCCTCTAGGTCAAATCTATTAAGTTCTGCCAACAATAGATCTTCTTCAAACGCATCAAAAGTATGAGGCTCTCATTTTCGAAAGTCCTTAATGTACCTCATTTCCGCCCAATCCTTGCCAACTGTTCCCATGTTGACTACGACCCTCTGCTACATTTCCTTACACCTTAACTTAGAGTGCAGCAACAAGCTTAGTTGTCCATCCAGCTGTAGAGGGGGGCTCTACCACAACGGATGACCCAGCTAGAGGTGCTACGTGTATTGGGTAACACAAAACTTGACACATTCTCATGAACTGCAGGAGCTGAAACTCCAGCTCTGAGATCTGCTGATCCACTGGCCTTACTCTGTGTGACTCGTCGATCCGCCATGACTTAAGAGATCTACTATCGAAACTAGAAAATCCTTAGTCAATGCAATGCTTAGGGCTAGCACAAAGCAGCCATATAAGATAGATATTCGTGTAAAACTAGATATGGCATGCTAATTGTATCCCATTAAATCCTTTTTCCCATATACTTGGCGACAGTCGGAGTGTTAATGATCTTGGGTACACAACGACTTACTAAGTAACCCAATCTACAAAATTTATGACTTTGAGCTCTGCTATCAACATTCCGATCGTTGGCATCGGTTACAAAAATGACGTGTTTGGTATTTAACTACGGTACGTTTTTATGTATATTCGGGGCATGCATGTAGTATAGTGCCATGTCTTTTAGAATTCGGATCTTCATATATTTATATTTTTTTATCACCTTTTTTTTTTTTTTTTTAATCACATAATTCCCATCTTAAAAATTATGCTTCTAAGAATATTGTTCTCAATCAGAGAACATGTGACTTTCCCCTCTTGATAAATTTAACTTGACCATGCTAAGCTTTAATATTTCATGAGGTGCCTAGTTGCCAACTTCATAAGAAACTATTAGAGAATATGGGGTTCCACTTCAAAACCAATTGACAATGAGGGGAGTAACCCATATCTTTTTTATATTGATGTTGGACTCCACTTTTCCAATGTGGGACAATTGTGAGATCCTAACATGCCCCTTTAAGATTGTGCCTATTTTGGGCTCTCCAATCTTGAATCGGATCTCAATTTCATTTTTATTGGACCGATACCCGTTTGGGCTTTGATACCCAATGATAAGGATGACAACCCTACCCGAATCTCCACATTGATATGATATTGTCCACTTTGGGCCTAGACCCTCATGTCTTTGTTTTTAGGCTTCCTCCAAAAGACCTCATATCAATAGAGATGGTTGTCATCACTTATATACTCATGATCTTCCCCTCATCTAACCAATGTGGGATATTTTGTTTGCATCCCAACAATCCTCCCCTCGAACAAAATTTCACCGAGCCTCTCTGTGGGCTCATCTTATTTGGCACCCGAGGATTCAACCCTTCCCTCGAACAAAGACCGAGTCTCCTCTTAAATAGTCAATCCGTCTAGATGCAAATAGACTGGATTTCTGCAACGACTATTATGTCTGACTAACTCCTCTTCTCTTGAGAGTACATTGCTAGTCAATTTGTCTAGTTCACATGCAGACCAAACTCCTCTTCTCCTGAGAGTACACTGCCAGTCTGATAGAGCTACCACAAATTTTTATCTCGGAGCTCCAAACGTCTTTGTCCTATACCGGAGCGTTCTACCGACATGGTTATGTTTGAGGCAAGGCTCTGATACCATATTAGAGAATATGAGGTTCCACCTCAAAACCAATTGGCAATGAGGGAAGTAACTCATATCTCTTTTATATTGATGTTGGACTCTCCACTTTTCCAATGTAGAACATTTGTGAGATCTTAACAGAAACCTAAATCTGTTGTATTATTAAATTGCAAATCAGGCATCTAGCCTAGGGACGGCCGTGGTTACCTTATTTCAAAAAAAAAAAAAAGAAATTGCAAATCAGGCATTTATTCACTGCGTTAATTTACTTCTCACTCTTTGCATCAAAATAACGTCATCTATAAATAACTTTTTGACAGATCATGACAAGGAGAAAGAGCAGCCTCATATACACGGTTTTGATCAAGCTGCTGAAAAATTGGTCAATAAGGTTAAGCAAGCATTAGAAGAAGGACAAGGCTGTCGGGTAATCCATATGCAAAATTCCTGTAAGATTATTTACCTGCTAGTTCATAAATAAAAGACAAATGCAATCTTTTTGCAGGTTTATGGGGTCCTAGATGTTCAGAGAGTCGCTGGGAACTTTCACATTTCAGTTCATGGCTTAAACATTTTTGTGGCCCAAATGGTCAGTTCACCTTATTTCACTTCTTTGGTGTAGTTTCCTTTCTTCACCGATGTGTTGCATTCTTTTCGTGACGGCTTCATGTATGAAGCACGTTCCATCTTACTGTTTCTTCCAATGATTAGTTGAACTTTTTCTGTTGTGTTGCAGATTTTTGGCGGATCTAAACATGTAAATGTCAGCCACATGATTCACGATTTATCTTTTGGTCCAAAATACCCTGGAATTCACAACCCACTTGATGATACAGTTCGGATTTTACATGACGCAAGTGGGACCTTCAAATATTATATAAAGGTAAAAATCCATGTTCCACCTTAAGATATATTTGGTGCATAATTTTTAATTTAATAGTTTCAAAGATGATATAATGTATATTACTGCTTATACTGGCATAGGAGTTGAGGACCTAATCCCCCAACCCTCTCTCCCTCTCATGGTAAGGGAAATTGAAATTTCTTTTCCATGGTAAGCAAAGGGTGTTATTTACCCGTGTTGCTCACATACTGTATTCAGAACTAATTTGTAAAATCAGGAAACCATACTAAATGGTATCTGAAAAATTAGATGGTAAACCTTTTTTTTTTTTGAAAAGATGGTATATACTGCATCTGAATGGTCTATTTGTTCCTGTTAAGAATCATCTTTTCCTCGATCGGAGTACTTCCTCTTGCAAACTATTATGGTTTACAATAAATCAGTGGACACTGGATTTAATTTTAACCTTATTGCATGTTTTTCTATTTTCATTGCAGATTGTTCCAACTGAATATAGATATATCTCAAAAGATGTGTTACCTACCAATCAGTTTTCAGTCACTGAATATTTCTCGCCTATGGCCGAGTCTGATAGATCATGGCCAGGTTGGTTAATGCAATTTGGTATTCCGTAATTTCCTTTGTCACTGATTTATCAGATGTTATGGACAAGACCAAAAGGTGTTTATTTAGTCACTCAAACTCCTTAAAAGGCCAGAGGTTGAAACTTACCATCGTTTTCAATGATGTGCAGCCGTTTACTTCTTGTACGATCTATCACCAATCACAGTGACCATCAAAGAAGAAAGACGAAGTTTTCTTCACTTCATAACTCGGCTATGTGCTGTGCTAGGTGGTACCTTCGCGGTGACAGGTTCGAAACATTATTGATGCAGTTTTGTGGTTCATTTTGGAATCATATCAACCAAGAGTACCATGTAGAATTAATTAGACCATATCATTCTGGGTTGTTGAGTTTTTAGCTCTTACTAGTAGTAGTTATTCATATTAATAAGACATTGTTTTAACTGTTATCCAACCAAAAAAAAGAAAAAAAAATGAATCTTCTGCTGCTAAAATCACAGGAATGCTAGATCGTTGGATGTTTCGGTTTCTTGAAGCTCTGACAAAACCAAAAAGAAGAAGTTCATTACATTAAGAGTTGTGGGAGGGAGGGGGTTTCAATCTCGTCCATGAATACATTTGTTCATCGGCTAAAGAAAGTGATGGCTGAAGTGCTGAGATTAGATTTGTAAGCATCCGAGTATGAATGGAAGCGACTGATGGAAAACTAACTCTGAAAACAGGTGCTCAGAACAAAAGTGCTTTGTCTTCAACCACCACTTTGTAGTAGCAAGTAAATTAGGGGATGCTTCTTTTCTTTTCTCTGGTTTTCAAATAACTATAAGGGGATGAGGGATTACTGTACACTATTATTTTGATTATTACTTTAATAGCACAGTCATCTGTTATTGCTTCATTGTCAACATACAACCTTATGGTTTTTATTATATAATCGCAAATACCCCCTTCTTATCAAATCTGGGAATGGATATTTATTTGGTCCTTCTGATTAAAATGGACACCTTTTGTTTTTTGAGTTTGAGAAAATATTTGTAAAGAGTTTTGGACTCCGTTGGTAGGAAGTTAATATTTAGATAGGTATGGTGGTGTTCAACAATTTAGACAATTTGAACAACTTGGTCTACCTAACTCTAACTCAAATGGGAGTTGGGTTATAATTTTATAAGTCGACTAATTTTTAGTTCTTTGGACGCAATCCAATCTAAATTAAGAAATATTATATGGGTAACATTAACTAACAAGATAAGTTCTTAATATATTAATATGGCGTATACACTGATGAGACAAGACAACTTGAGTATGCATTTTTTTCTTTATTTTTTTTACATATTTGTGGATTATGGGTGAAACATTGGAAAGGAAAAATAAGATAAATACAATTTGATAATCCAATTTTAAAATATGTGTTAAATTGGGTTGTTCTAATACATAATGTTCAACGAGTTGATGAATTGATCAACATAAAAGATAGGATTGATCCAAAAAAATGATGTTAACTCAATTTAATCTGAACTATGTACACTGCTAGATAATCATTCTTTTGTTTGATGGGAATTGGTCTGGAAATCAAGGTTCTATTCAAAGAATGACATTGTCGCTGTGTTGAACCTTTTTAAGGATTCGAAAAGAAAAGTCCATTCAGTGGCCTAACCATTGACAAACATGTTCCAATAAATAATGAGAACAACTGATTCATGTTGACTCTTAAAATTGAAAAGGCTTCAATTTTACTTCTCCGTATTTTAAGATTCTATGTTCAAATGTAATCAGTCTTTCATGCAAAACTTGAGAGATCGAGTCATTTGAAAGGGTATTTAGTAATTTGTAGACCTCTACCAAGCTATGCTTGATTTTTCTAAAAAAAAGCTGTCAATATACTATTTTGATACTCCAATATAGATAGAAATTACTGTTCTTTTCATCCATGAACGCCCAATTTAAGTCCATGTACTCTAAAATAACTTGAGAATGTTCCTTAATAAAAACTGGTTAAATCTTATTATTATTAATTTTGATACAAAAATGCATAAAATATGAACATATTATTAAAATTTATAGAGGATGGAAGAAAATTGAGAAATTTAAATATATATACATACACATATATATATATATACATAATTTAAAGAAAGATAAAAAATTGACATAATTTATCAGTTCAACTACTCGAATCATTCCAACCTCAACAAATAAAATTTAAAAAAAATCAACTAAATTTATTAGTTAGGTATTAGCTTTTACATTGAGTTTTGATTTCAAAAGTCTGGCATCTTATAAATTAAAAAACAAAATAATAATAAACCTACGATCAAAATTGTTAAGAATCTCACATCGAAAAAAAGTGGAGACCTCATAACAATATAAAAGAGATATGAGTTACTCTTCTCATAACTAATTGGTTTTGAGGTGAAACTTCATATTCTCTACTATGGTATCATAATTCATTAAGTTAAAAAATGGATATTCGGTCCAATAAAATGAAATTGAGATTCGATTCAAGATTGGTAGCCTAAAAAAGATACCATTTTGAGGAAACATGTTAAAGATCTCACATCAGAAAGAGTGGAGACCTCATGACAATATAAAAGAGATATGAGTTACTCTTCTCAGCCAATTAATTTTGAGGTAGAACCCCATATTCTCCAATAAAACTTAGCTAACCTCAACAAACTAGATGAGAGAGAGAACGACAACACATTGAATCGAGAAATTATTCACCAACCAAACAACCTTTTTAATGAGCTTGATGGATGAAAAGTTTGCCAAAGAAATAGACCCAAAAATACAAAATTTGACAATCTGACTTGAAATGACCATGCATATTCTCGTACATTCTCAAAGGTGACCGACTCCAACCATCTCTATTAAACAAAAAAAAAAGAATGAAAAAAACGACCAAAATACATTAAACTTATTTAGAAACGACACTTGGGAATCAATCTATTGGGGTATATTATAAGGGGTGAGTTCTGCCGAAGAATGTGACCTCCATTCGCAGGTCTAAAACTGATGACACTCGCAGGCATTACTAGAATGCTGAAATGGATCAATTACATGAAGTCGTAATAGTCGACATCATCGTACTTATCGCCAACCATGTCATCATCTGCCTTTTCGACATGGAGCTGCTTCTTCTTCACAGCTGCACAAGTGCCCCGCAAGAACTAATAATAGTATTATATATATATGCAGGATTAATTAATAAGATAGGTTTTTAACATATATCATTAGAGAGCATGCACTAACATAATAGGTAGCCTGAGTTTGATGCATTTTTTTCATTATTTTAACTTGATGACCCAACACGAAAACATATAGATTAGGTTAGGTTGGATTGCTCCATAGACTTGACAGATTAATAAACCCAAAAATTCGGGTTGGTCTAATATATCAAGCCCGAGAAAGAATCTACATGACAAAAGCAAGGCATATCTGGAAATCGCTATAGAACCAAGAAGGGAAACTGTAGGTTCTGTTTCAAGACTAAAAGATTCTTCCAAAAGGGAACTCTAGAACCATCTTACTCAAAAAGCATGATAAGATACAATGAGACACCGCCACCTATGGGTTTCTAAAGGTGCTTAAAAACCTGATCAAAATCCCAACCAAAGAGTGCATCCTCACCCAAATATTAAGGTCCCAATGAAAATGAGCGAGTCTTTAATTTTTGGTTGGGTGAGGATTCACCCTTCACTGTATGCACTAATTGAAGCCGCTTGATTTTAGACTTCTTGGTACCAAGACTCTCTGTGTGTTCCATCAAGCATCACTGAACAGAGAGTCAATTTAGTAGTTGAAATTCTTCTTGGCCACAATTTGCGTGCACGTTCTTTGTAGTAGCATCTCCTTTACATCAGTGTTGATTGATTGTTTGATTGCATCTACCAACGACTATGAGCGAGAGGACCGTGAGAGTTTTCTACACATACGTGCTTATACCGGAGATGTTTCTTCCTCTATATCCTCTTTTGGCTTCTGATTTGAGCAGAACAATGCTTAATCAGTAGCTTGTGTGCTCCGCCCTACTTCATTACACTTTCATTGTTCAACCACGTCTTTCACCTCTCGAACGTTTTCCAGGCACCTATCTCTCTCCCTCGAAAGTTCGTGATTCAGAGTTTCAACCAGTGTTTTTGAGGCAACTAGAAGATGATTTTCTTAAATCCATAAGAGACAAGCTATTGGCGGGCTTTGACACGCCTCCAAAATACTCTTCAAGGAATGAGATCTTATGTTATAATGGCAAGGTCATATTACCTCCTTACTCGCCTACTATATAACTCATTTTGGAAACTTTCTATTCATCTGCAATGGCGGATGCAATGAGAATTCTATTGGAAATGGATGAAGAACCGTATTCGAGCCTTTGCGAGTTAATCCACGCTTTGTCAACAAGCCAAATATTTGGCCCTAGCTCCGACGGGTCTCTAGCAACCTCTCCCAATTCAAGAAAGAATTTGGGATGATATTTCAATGAACTTCGTTACAAGTCTTCCAAAGTTCGAATCTTTCGCAACTATTTTTGTGGTTGTAGATCGTTTTTCTAAATACCGCATTTTATACCACTTAAGAACCTTTTCACTGCTATCTCCTTGGCTAAAATCATTATTCAAGAGGTAGTTCGTCTACATGATCTCCCTCAGAGTATTGCATCGGATAGGGACCCAACATTTACAATCCAATTTTGGTCCAAGTTATTTAAAGCTCAGGGACAGTTGAAATATAGCAAAGCTTACCATCCTTAAACGAATGGGCAGATAGAGGTGGTTAATCAAAGCATGGAAACTTATTTGAGATGTTATGTAATGAATTGTCCAAAGCATTGGGTACGTTGGTTACCATGGGCAGAATACAGCTATAATATGATAAGAACCAAATATATATTATAATAAAAAATAATATAGATACTAATTAACCCAAGTGTTAAAGTACTTGGACCCTCCCGATCTTGAGATATAGTCTAATATTCTTATCCTACTCTTAATAGGATTTGTCATTCCTTATCCTACTCTTAATAGGATTGACCATTTCTTGTCCTACTCCTAAATGGGTCTTATCATTACCCGGCCCCCAATATACACCTTGTCTTCGAGGTGTTCATTACAAAAGAATAACAAACCCAAAAGGAAACAAAAAAAAATCGGTGATTGGAGGTGGCACCAACGGTGGTGGTAGGAGATCGAAGGTGGCGGTGGCAGCCATTAGACGTTCTTGATCCTTCTTTTTCATCATCATGAACTTACGTCGTTTCTTTCGTTTCCTCATTCGTCGAATGAATTTTTTTTTCGCACATAATTGTATTCTTTGGTGGCTTCGCATTCGTCCATTCTTCTTTTTTTTTTTATTGACGATTTTATTCTTCTTCGTTCTTGGATTAACTTCTTTAGCGAGATGAATTCTTGCCTCAGTTTCTTTCTTCGAATTTTTTCCAAAACTATTGCTCCTTGTATTCGGCCTAATATTTTTTTAATTCTTTCATCTCCTTTTTTAAATCATCAACCCATCTTTCTAAATTTGTTTCAACATTGCTCCATCTTAACTCTTAATTTCTTCATCAAGATTTGATGCTCTTTCCATCGAAATAGCATAATAATCCTCAAGATTTGCATTACTCTCACCATTGCTTGTCGATTCACTTTCTTGATTTCTTCATAGAATTAATCTTTCTCACCCGAATAAGTGGATTCTTGATTCGATTTTTTCTCTCTCCTCTTTTTTCTTTAAAGATTTGTTATTTACCCTTGTAATACAATGCTTGAATATGATTTCCTGCTTTTCTTGATATTTCTTTTCCAACATGATGATTTCTTGGCTTGATTTCCTCACTTCATTCTCTTTCTTAGACTTTGCCACTAATATTGCCTTGTTATCTTCATATTAAGCCTCAACGATTACTTGCCTTGGCCTTTTTTTCTCTTCCTCTCTCTCGAAATTATCCTTAATGAAGAATTCTTCCACCATTATACTTTCTTTGTTGTATTGCTGATTTTCTTGATCTTTCTTACCCAAGCAAGTGAACTTTTTATTCAATTTCTTCTCTTTCTCTTCTTCTTCTAATGCTTCTTGTCTTTTGTTTTCGGCTAAATATTCCTCCCCTTCTTCCTTCATTTTCAAACTATTTTGAAGAGGTTGGAATGCCAAATCCCATGCCGCTTCCCTTTCTTTCTTCGTCTCATTCCAAGATTTCTTAAATGCCTCTACTACTTTCTGAGTAATTGATTCAATAAAACTTTTGTCACTTAATTTTTCGATCACCGCATCAAGATACGAGTCCCGATCCATGGATCGAAATACTCTAATACCAAATTGATAAGAACCAAATATATATTATAATAAAAAGATAATATAGATACTAATTAACCCAAGTGTTAAAGGTACTTGAACCCTCCCGATCTTGAGATCACTCTCAAACCCTAGATACTCAATATCTTCTTACCTCCCCATGCTCTCTTATTTATAGTCTAATATTCTTATCCAACTCTTAAGATTTTTCATTCCTTATCCTACTCTTAATAGGAATGGTCATTCCTTATCCTACTCCTAAATGAGTTTTATCATAATACTATTAAGAGAAATGTTTAGAAACTGCGAATCCCATGAGGAAGAGTTGGACAGGCTGCCCAACTCTCTTCCTCATGGGATTCACTCACTTTCTTCTTTATTTATAGAAATAAATTTTGAACTTGTTTTTTCATAAATACTTTTATTCCATTTAACATAATATAATCACTAAAATTAATATTTATTTTAAATTTAATTTTAAAAATTTGATACTAATTAATAAAATATAATATACTAAATTTAATTAATAAAATATCAACAAAAGCAATAGTTTAATAAAACAAATAAATATTCATGAACCAAAATGTCATGGGTTCAATTCCATCATTTAAATAGTTGTTAAGCTACAAAAATATGTAATATATCATAAAAAACAATTGAAATTTAAAATCAACTAATTGTCCCAAAATTTATTTGTGAAAATTATTCAAAAAATAAAAACATTCAACTAATCCATTTTTTTTTGAAAGACATCGAAAGAATAATGTTACAGCTGAGCCTCAAACCTGAGACCTTAAGGGGAGCATATTTTCAAAGTTCAAGTTTTCAACCACTGCGCCACTCCTTGGGAACTAACTGATCCCTATTTAAAATAATCTCATTGACTGACAACAATTTATTTTTTTTATTTATAGAAATTGATTGAATATATTTGATACAATAAAAAACAAAAACATTTTCATGCATCTATTAAAAAAAAGTCTCATTCAATTATGAGAACAAAGTAGTGATTATACTATATTTTTAGACCAATTCATCTAATATGAAGAGAGAAATTGAACTAAAAAAAATATAATAAATTCAAAATTAACAAAAGAAAGTACACTTTTATAAATAAAGAAACAAATGAATCCATCTTTCTAAAAAAAATGGGAAAAAACTAATAGAATGGCAATTAAGGGTTTAAATATGAAAAAATATATAAAGAGAGAGAAAATCCTATAAAAGAAAAAAATAAAGTAAAAAATGAGGCTAAATTTTTTCTCTATTTTCTTTAAAAAGAATTAATTGACATCTAAATGTCATAGAGTTATACTAATTAATTGAATTTAGATAATTATTGTTAATTTTGAGTGTTTAATTTTTTCGATTTTGTGAATATTTTTACAATTAAATTTGAGGATGACAAGTTGATTTTGAATTTCAGTTGTTTTTAACAAGATTTTAATACTTATTTTAGCACAACAACCATTTAAGAGATGAAATTAAATCCATGACAATTTCGTTCATGAATACATGTTTATTTTTTTGAACTATTGTTTTATTGATATTTTATTAATTAAATTTAATATGTTATATTTTATTAATTAGTATATAACTTTTAAAATTAAATTTAGATAAAATATTAATTTAGTGCTATTACGTTAGCTGAAATAAAAGTATTTTACTTACCTATGAGAAAGAGGGTATAGAAAGATAAAAAATTTCATAAAAGAATTAAAAAAAAAAAAAAAAAGAGGTCTGGATAGCTTCTAAACATTTCTCTACTATTAATACATCTTTCCATTCGAGAATGAAGACGTCTCCTAACGAGGTAGTAAATGGTAGACCTCCACTGGCATAGTTACCTTACCAGCCATCTAGCTCACCAACAAATTCGGTGGAACAATGTTACAAACAACGGTATATGACAGATTTAGCAAAGGGGAAGAGGCGTGATGTTGTCTACGAGAAAGGTGATTGGATTTATTTGAGGTTAAAACCTTATCGTCAAGGAACTTTGTATCATAGCATCAATGCTAAGCTATCACCATGCTATGTGAGGCCGCTTCTAGTTGATGACACTATTGGCAAGGTTTCCTACCGCCTTTAGCAACCTGATGGACTTAAAATTCATCTCGTGATACAAACCTCTCAACTACGACCTGCTATGGGTCCAACTTTTTCCATTGTTCCAATACCATCAAATATTGCATCAGATTTCTCATATGTCTTAGAGCCCAACATGTTTCTTGGCGTTAGACCTCTCACAACTCTGCTTCTTTTGAAGTTTTAATCCACTAGAAGGGAGCTACAGCGGCTGATGCTACAAAGGAAGAAATGGACGACATTAAAGCTACGTTTCCCTTGTTTCACCTTGAGGACAAGGTGAAATTTTAGTGGTCGAGTAGTGATAGGCCTCGTATTATGCATGTATACCAATGGAGGAATCGAAATGATACCAAATCAGTTGGGTTAGTGAGGATGGGACCATTAGAGACTCTAGTATATATAGAGTTGTGATTGTACTCTACTCATATATTGAATTCTTGTAATACTAAAAGAGTATCAAGTGAAGGGTGATTTCTTAGTTGTACTTGCGTTGCTCTATTATTCTGTGTTCAGGACATATCACTTTCACTACATAACATTGTGATCATCACAATAAAACAATTCATAAAATTTTCAGGTTAAAAATTCCTGCTTCAATTACTTCTTTTCCAAGATCTACAAAGAATACAAGTTAAGCTAAGAGTTTCTACAAACCAATGCAAATTAATATTACTTTTGTTGGCGAAGATTCTCGGCTAATGGATCTAGAGGCTGTTCTGGTTGTACCCCAGCAGTTTTTCCTTTCATTTCAGTAGTTTTTGCCTCCTGTTTCTTCAGAATGGCTTCAGGAAGAGGTTTAACTATGGAAACCTGTGAGACCAAAACCGAAAGGAAGAAAAGGAGTAAAAATAATCACAGATACATCAGGCAATGAACAAGTTAGTTAAACTAAAGGGTTTGAACTTTAAAAGAGTTTACATGCTCTGAACATTCATCTTCTCAAAACCATGTACTGATACCAACCCAAACCTTAACAAGAACCTCCTCCTGAAGGAAAAAACAAAGGGCTTCTATTTCCCTTTTTTCTGCCAATTTTAGGAAATTTAATAACGCTGCCTACAACTATCAATGATTTCTATCCTTAGAATTAAAGAAAAAAAAAAACACCACATTCTTAAGGTGTTGGACTGGTTTAGACCATTTAATAGTTTGTTGTCATCATTAAAAGTCACCCAAATACTTCACGTCATTATCTTGAGTCTTAACATTAATACTAAATCAAACAAACATTGTTAGCAAGAGAATCAATAAATTCTCACCGATGCAGGTTCATCTTCATCCTCCCAAGAATCTTTCACATCATTCTCATCCACATCCTCGTCATCCCATTTATTCTTTGGCTGCTCCTTCTGGAGTGGTGGAATGTTCTCATCTTCTAAAAGAAACATATTCATATGTAAGCAAAAAACTAGCTAGATGATTAAACTTAGAATCACACGGTTAAGAGCAAGATTAGATTATCTGGGATCATTTCATTAGGGCATTTTGTTGGAACATTTGGAATGAAATGAATAGACGAATCTTTCCAAACAAAGCTGCAACATACAGCCATTTATAGATAATATTATTCATAATATTGTAACTTGGTGTAAACTATCTCCTTTATTTCACTGTTATAGCTATGAGTCTATGACTCCCTTCTAAATAGTTGGAGATCCTTTCTATGAATTTTTTTTTGTAATCTATGACCCTATAGCGTAATTTCATATCATAATGAAATTGTTTCTTATCCAAAAAAAGAGTGAGAATATGAATATGAATACACCGGTATAAATTGTATGACATAAAGAGCCCAAAAAAATATAATATCAACAGTATACAGTGGAGAAGGATACAGAGCACTCTTAAATTACAGTAATTACGCATGCTTATTCTTTTTGGAAAGAATCACACTCTATATTGAATGGAGTCGGGCACTTGTGAGTTGTGAGTTATGCAAAATGAAAACGTCTGAATTCCAATAAATCAAACAACTATTGTACAACACATCATCTAGATCTTTTGATATCTTCATTAAGATGACTATTATTTGAACTCTAGCTATGTTGGGGTATATCAAGAACATTGAGGAACATTTATAGAGAAAAGAAAATATAGCAAAAAAGAAACTGATAAACTATTAACATCTGTTCAGCTATGTTTTTTATTTGCAATGACCATGGCCTAATTTCAAAAAATGAAACCCACGACTATGAATTGTCTTATCCATATCTGCAACTTTCATCCCATTGAAGTTCATTTCAAAACTAGTTCTCTTCCTCGCCTCCTTGGATGATAGAAAATGAACTCTTTCTCTCACGTCTTGCACCTCTATCCAGTCTCTCACACCACAACCATGTGTTAATTAGGAATTTAGGATGCCTTATAACATACACACATCCTTTTATTATTTATATTTTGTGGTGTACACATTTCTTAAGCTTATCCTTGTCCATTCTACCCTTGTTTTCAAGTATTGTCTGCATTTATAAACCAATAGTACAGAATATACGATAATAATAATAATAATAAAGAAATTATTGATAGAATGACCAATAAACATAAAATCTTTTTTGTATAGAGACTCGTTGCTCATCCAATCAGCCAAGAAAAATGAATGATAGACTTAATTACTATAAAGCATTCTTTTCAAAAAAAACAATAAACAATAAAGCATTACCCCAGTCGCCCATTGACTTGTCTTCACTCAGAAAACACTAGAAATTCAACTCTGTGCAGTCCAACCCTCCTCATAATATGAGAGATAAATATATCAGCAAGCATAACATGAGCAGTATATAAAACTAAAGGCCTAGGAGAATCCAAAGCTAATTAGACAAAAAGAATAATGTTAAAAATTCAGGATCATCTATGCATGTATATACAGGAGATTTTTCATGAGTAGCAAAAAAAAAAAAAAACTTATACAGATGTCAAAATTTTAGAAAAAAAATCAAATATAGCAAGAATTGATTCAATCACCTTAAATTGATTGCCACGAAATTGATAGGATTAAATCAAGTGGAACTTAAAACTGATATGTTTCAACAAATTTTCATATATATATATATATATAACCTAAAATATATAATAACTAACAAGTCAGCATTCAGCAATCAACACATTTGATCTCTTTTCCATTAAATTAGGTTTAAACCATGACTAAATTCAGACCATCTTATGTGCACCCCGACTAATCTCACGGAACAATTACCTAAAGCTCCTACATTGTTGACCTAGAACTAAATCCAAACAATTGCCCTCCATTTCCCTCCTTAGACCTATAGATCATCTCAGCAGACAGCAGTGATGCAGGTACTGAAATGACATAAAAAAGTAAGGCGCGTGAAACTACGTAGCTCAATTTCAATCTGGTCACATTTTCGATCCATCGGTATAAAATCTATAAAAAGTCGAAAAAAATCAAAGAACTTCCTACCGCAGCTACAAAAAATGATTAAATGAACCAACGAACAATTGACCAAAGTAATTAATCACTATAAAAGTTGAAGTGACGTACAATCTAACACAGAAGTAGAAACATAGTTCGTATAGAAACAAAAGAGAAATTTATCACCTGCAAGCGTCCGGAGGCCGGTGGTAGTGCAAAACAAGATTCTCTGTGCAAATAATGCAAGAGTTACTCAAATTGAGAAACCTAAAACCGGTTTCAATAAAGAATCTAGCCTTGGCAGAAAATAAAAGCAGGCAGTAGAAACGAAAAAGGCAAATACATACATACCTGGGAGAAATTGAGTCTTGGAGCCGAATTGAGCAATGAGAAGGGCAGAAAAACCCTAGAAGAAGAAGCTTGTATGAGAATTGAAAAACTGGAAGGAAAATAAAGCGAAAGAGAGGAGAATCTACAAGGTTTGAGCTAGAGCTTCAATGGAACGTGTGTGAGAAAGAAAGTAAAGGATAATCTTTGAATGATTGGGTTATTATTTGTCGCATACATACATACGCTTTGTCATAGAATGGGAATTAGGTGGTCACGTTCGCTGTCAATGTGACGCCCTTTTGAGTTGTCCACCGACTCGGCCCAACTCATTCCCCATGTAGTTTGTTTTCTAGAATCGGGATTTCCGTTCTTAAGCCAGGCACCGAGAGACATTGAAGGAATAGAAACACGGGATATATTTACAAATTAATGTCACAAGTTAGTTTTGAACTTGAAATCTTGAGTGGAGCACACTAACGAGGTTTAAAAAACTCTAACGGCGTTTAACTATTTGCATATGCATTTATGAAATTAATTAAGAAAATGACTATAGTAGTACCATAATTTGCCACCAACCACATCTAAATATCAAATTTATGGTGTGTTTGGTGGAGGGGTTAGTATTATTAAGTTAAGAGGGGCTTAAGAAAAATTGTGTTTTGTGGAAAACATTTGTAAGTTAGATTTTATTAAGCTGACTGTTGTTTAATAGATTTGTTAAGTAAAACTGAGAGTTTAGTTAAGTTAAGTTGAGTAATAAATGAAATTGATTATTAAGTTAAGTTGTGTTTGGTATGAATGATATGTTAAAACTGAGTTTTTTTTAAACTTATATTTGTCATTTTTCATGCATTTTAAAAATGATTCTACCTATTATATAGCTTCGGATATTCAACTTTTTCCTTAACAACATATAAAATGACATTCATTTTAAATAGTAACAAAATAATATTCATTCCTTAGTCCACTTGTAATTTTGACATAATACATGAAATTTATGTCAACATAATAGGAGATACTCAAGTTACACGTGCAAAATTATAAGATGTTTCATTCAATCATTTGTTCGGGTTTTCCATTTAGCAAAAATATGTTGCCCCATTAAATCTCAAAAGTATGACCACTCAGTTGCGAAGATTCATCCATTAAAGCTCGAGTGAGAGTAGCACCAACATCAACCCTTATTTGTATATTGTCATATGTACAATATCTTTCAAACTATTATATGTCCACAATCTAAACAATGAGTAGTTCACAGTGTTTTATCAAGCTTCCAAACTAATTGAGTAACTTTGTTTAATCAAACTTGTATTTTAATGCATTTTATAATAACTCTACCTAAGTATATATGTTTATTTCAAATAAAAATTAAAAGTGTTGGCAATAAAGTAATACTATATAGAGGAAAATATATTTTGTCATAAGCTATGAAGGCTCATAACAACAAAAGGAAAATTTTAGTTCATACAATTAGTAAATAAAGTCTAGAAAAAAGGCAATAAGAGTCTTCACAAAATAGAATAAGTAGGGTCAACATCAGAGCAATTTGGGGTCTCACTAAAGCGAATGAGTGGGTCATAATCTGTGCTTGTTCAATGTCTAGTTGTAGTAGTTGTGTTGATCTTTTGGAGGGATTACAAGGAAAGCAGAAGTTTCGTAGAGGTCTTATAAAAGGATGTTCGTGAGCACAATCTTTTTATGGACTCATTAATGACGGTGTTAATTCACAAAGAATTTTCACGACCTTGGCTTTCCTGGAGTCATTATCCTCGTTTGTCACTTGTAGGGTTATCGCATGCCAATCAACAATTCTCTTGATTTCCTCGTACTGCATGTCCATGCCAAAATGTAGGTCAATCATTGCTTGCTTGTTCAAAACTCTTTTTTCTTTTCTTTCCCACAAAAGAGGACGTCAGCCTCATTGTTTTGCTTATAGGGGTGTCCATCCAGGTCATCTTCCTCTACAACAAGAATCTAATATCCTTTGTGAACATCCTGCCTCATCCACCTGTGCGTTCAAATCTTCATCTGCAATATCTCTAATAGATTGAGATATTGGCCCACGTGCTATGTCCTTCCAAAAGACATAAGCTAGGTCACCGTAATGTGGAAAAGGCTTGTTGTTAAGGCCATTTGCATTAGGGTGCGTATGAAAATGGAAGATAGAACATAAAATTCATAAATATATTAAAATTTTATTTTATTATTTAAAAGTTGTCATTTAATACATGGACCTAGGTATCAAAAACAGCTAACTCCACTTCAATGCACTTGTATCTATCATCCCAACCATCATCCATCTACAATCTATGCATGATGGTTGGATAAATTCTAGTTTCTTGTACAAAATGTCATAAAAACAAATCAAAGAAGTAAGTATAGATTGAAAGAGATGTGACACTGTCTCATAGGATCTTGTAAAAATTTGTTGAATATTGCGATTTTTAACAACATGAGCCAAGATATGTAGGAACGATATGACTGTCATTTCGTCCACTTCAATGTAGTCCGTACATCGAAGTCCATTGTGGGTCCTTAGCATGTCACACAAGGTTTGGAAGCAACTAATGTCCATTCTAGTTGTCTCATGACAAACAAAATCACTTACTTTATGAATGAAAAAAAGATCGCTTTACGAAAATGGTGTCAAAAAAAAATTATGTTGTTAATTCAAACTCAACTTATTTAAGGCTAAGATAATGTTCACTTTAAATGAAGTTATACTTTTAATAATTCTATTCAATTGTTATTAAAAAAAAAAAGTATTAAGAAGAGTTGAATATTGGTTAATCATGTAAAAAGTTTTTGACTTAATTATATAACTAATGTCAATTTAAATAGTCACTTTGATACAATAATGAGTTTAATTTCAATTTCACAAACTTATAAATGTGTTTAATTTTAAAACTTGAAATTTGGTGTTTTTTCTAATTGGTGTTCGTTTAAATAGACTTACATAAAAAAAGTTTAAAATTTGTTAGAATTACTTATGGATTTAAAAAATATTAATGGATACAAATATTGAAATTAGTAAATTTAAATATACCTAGGTTATAGAAGTTTTAACTTTTTATGAGTTTAATTTAAAATCTTGGACATTCTTTTCATTTCAATTAAAAAAAAGAAAAAAAAAATGAATGTATAAAAGTGATACAAATGTTTACTAATTTTTAATGAGTGTATAGAAAAAAAATATTGATTATGTGTACGAATGTCTAAACTTTTTATGAGTTTAATTTAAAATATTGGAAATTCTTTTCCTTTCAATTGTGAAAAAACGAAAAGCGAAAATTCAAACATAAAAATTATACAAATAAGGAACTTAATTCATATGTAGAACAACTAGATTTGTCGAAAAATGTGAATGACATACCATGTGTATAGAGGAAAACAGTGATTTTGTTTACAAAATTTTTAACTTTTTATGAATATAATTTTAAATCCTTGACATTCTTTTCATTTCAATAATAAAAATTTAAAAAAAAAATGAAAATTCAAACATAAAAGAGATACAACTACCAAACCTAATTAATTTACCAAATGAAATTCAAGATTTAGTAAATTTAATTCATTTCCTTGGTTATAGAATAATCTAAATTTCAAACAAGTGTATAAATTAAAATATTTAATTATTTTTATACATATATCTTTTTATGTCTTATGTTGAAAAAAAAAACATTTTATGAGTTCTATTTTTAAAAAATCTTTGACATTCTGTTTATTTCAATAATTTAAAAAAAAAAAAAAAAATATATATATATATATATATATATATATATATATATGAAAATTGAAACATAAATTGATACAAATATTGAACTCGCTATTACTAACTTGAGAGTTATGCAAATTAATGAAGAATAATGTTGGTGAATATTAGATTTTTCTGTACAATATGAAATATGAAGTATGAAATATGAAATGCAGTTGAGCATAGGTAAAAATTACGGATGCAGAAGATGTTAATCATGCATTAGTGGCAATTAGATTTCTTGCTTCCCTAATCTAATAAGTACTCTCACACTTATTGATTTAAGCTTCCGTTGCGGTTATTCATACTTAGCTTAGGACAACGCAAGCAATAGTAAGGTTATTCCTAACTCTTTTAACAATGCGAGAGACCTCGCATTGAACCTATCGTAGCATGCTGGATCACCCAACAGTTCCTTCTCTCGAGTTTACTAAAGGTTAGCATGCATGGGTAACTAATCGACGCATGCATAGAATAAAATTCAGCAGTATAAAATCTAACAACCTACAATCTTAACAAGCACTCTACATATGGATTCTTACCAAAGCTCCTACTTAATAAAACACAGAAACGAACAACGAATGATAATGAAAATTTAGATATCTTATTATTAAAAGTTGTCTACAAATCTATGATCTATTCTATGATCTACTCCTAATTATAAAAGAAATAAAAGTTAGAAATGGTGCAGTTGTAATGGTGTGTAGATTCCTTATCATCGGTTCCAACGAACACCACCAGTTGCGTTTTGATTTGGATTGGCTGCTCACCAATTGCAGCTTTTTACATACTATATATAGAGTTGATTTGCTTGGCTAGTAAGTTTGGGTGAGCTGGAATATCTTTATAAATGCAGGAATCTCTTGTTATCACTGGAATTTCTTGTTTACACTGACTTTTAATGATTGATTGATTTCTCCATTCTTTCCTTGTTGGTGTGATTCTTCAAACGCGATTTCCTTATGAATGCGTCATGTTGCTTTTGCTTTTCTGCCATTCACATGCAGTTCGTCATTCTAGTATAACAGTTTTGCGTTTCCTGCATTGTATAGCAATTTAGCACAATTTATTCAATATTTATGCTTTAACCATAAATTTGTCCTTCTTATACTAATTAATGGATGCGTGCAACTTCTAACAGTTTTTATTCACAAATTACTCATTATAACTCAACTATTTCCCTTGAACCTAGAAAAATGCATACTAAAGTAGCCTAAATATGCTCTATTTGAAAGCTATCAAACCCCCAAACTTGAATCATTGCTTGTCCCGAGCAATGCATAGTCTACCTATTAGCATTTTTTGTTTATCTAAGTCAGTTTTTCTTCTCTTAAGCTTAACTCTAGAGGTCTTTTCACATTTCTTAATCTTAGCACAAAACTTCTTTCTCTTTTTAGTTTTGAAACTTTCCCAAACATCCAAGTTTTGCTTCAAAATCCTCCCTACCGTGACTGACAAATTGTTCCTCATTACTCAATCTATTGTACTCAACCACTTCTACAACTAAGTTTGGCCAACATATTCTGTCAAGGCCGCTATTTAGGTCCTTACCCTCCAAGATTTTTTTCTATGCTTTCCGCATTCCTTTCGGGTTGCATTCATATCTACAACTTGGTAACACAAGTTTAATAGCAATTTTTACATCTTTTGAGCCGTATAAATTAGAACTTCCTTATTTGCTTATTAATATGCATGAGTCAACATTATATACTGCATATTATTTTCTGTTCAGTAACTACAATCCATAGGTTATTAATTTTTCTTCTAAATGAGAGATAAGGAGATTAGCGGTACTAGGAGAGCGAGTTCACTAGGATAGCGAAAGCATTAGCAATAGCGCATGCTATGAGTAGGAAGAGATAATGAATGATCTAACGGATAAATCTGAAAGTCTAAAGCAAAGAAGTCAAATCTAAGATTTAAATAAGTTTTGGGGAACTAAGCCTCACCTTTATTGAGGACAATTGAGACTTTAAGTTTGGGGGTGAGGGCAAGCCCGCGGAGTGATGATCTGAGAAAAGAAAAATAGTGAAGTAAAATGCATAACATCTTTTTGTTTTTTTTTTAAAAAGGTTTAAGTGTATAAATAAAGATAAAAAAAATTCTAGGTAAAAATGGAACGTAGAAGAGCGAATGTGGGTATTCCAAGTATTCCGCCAGCCACCCAATCAAGCGCAAGCTTAAGAAATTTCAGTACTAGGATGTAGCATTTTATGCTTAAACGAGCCATGCTGAGACTACGAAATTGCGGCCATGCGAAAAATTTTACTCAAGGTACCCAAATAAATAAGCCTCGGACAAAATGTTTTGAACAAACTTAGGAGGATCAAGGAAATGATCAAGATGTCTTAGAGTCGTAGGCTAACTCTTAGAATGTTCAATCTGCCAGCCGAAAATAGATAAAGCTAGAGCTAATGAGAGAAGCAGACTAGTTTACATCAGGGACCTGGGTACTAATGAGATACCTTATGTTTTAGTTAGAGGAAAAGCATAAATTATAGATTATAAAGAGAATTCATTGTGAAATTTTGTATTCAACACTTTCCTACACAAGTAGGGCCAGTTGACTATTTAAGTATTGCTTAGGGTGAGCAATATTCAAGTTTGGGGGTTTGATAGCGCTAAATATTAGCACTATTTAAGCTTCCTAAACCCTACATTTTATTCAAAAGTAAGTGAGCAAACAACATGAAAAGGATAGTTAATCGACTACATTCGCATAGATAGTTAATCGACTACATTCGCATTTATCATGCATTAGGACCTACAACACGTGCATATTAGGAGTTTGAGAATAATGTAATTTTTAGAGGTAAAACGCACGCATAAGCGCGGAAACTATGGTTATTGCTTAAAACTCGTTGACGTGTTTAAATTAGCAAGAAGTGCATTACAAATGGGGACGACAAATGGAGCAGTCAAGTCAACGAAATAGAAAATGAAAGACTGGATGTCAGTCAAATTACGGAATCACTTGAACAAGGATGGAAAGAATCGATAAATGAATATTCCATACGGAGATCTGCGTAAAGATTGAACGTGATCAACAAGAAACCTTGAACGCTATAAATAGAGATGCAAACAGAAGAATTCGGTGTGCTGGTTCAAAAAGGATACTACCTTTGATTGGCGACGAAGTCACCGAGGTCTCTTGAGAGATCTCGGTGAATTCTGTTCATCTATAGCCCTAGAAGAACTCAGTACCACGCGGTGTTTGTAGAAGAAGGCTTCACTAGAAACAGTGATGACGATTACATCTATGCCATAGCTTATATCGTAGTTTAGTATATTGTAGTTCCTATTATGTAATATAGTGTAACTGCATGTTGTAGGAGTAGTTTGTAATGCTTTCTTGAGATTAATGCTATGCATCTTTTTATTTCAGACTTGATCTTCTGTTGACAATGGTTGGCTAGGATAATTATTAAAAAGCAACTATAGGGAGAAATTCATAGTGCTCATAACGAAATTGATTAACGATGAAAAGGTAAAGTAGTAAGGACGATGGTTATATTTATTTCTCAAAGGTCGATTGACAATCCACCTTCTAATGCTTATTGTTTGCCATGGAAAAGGGAATGTTAAGAGCTTAATCTAATCGTAATCATTAAGCAATGCTTAGTCTTAGGCATTTTAGAGGGGAGTTAGGAATAACCAACTCACTAGCTGCATATGTAAAACTTGTTCTTAAAAGTAAATCTATGGACAATGTACTGGAAGGTTGCGGTCAGGTGCTCTGGAAAAGGGGCTTAAAGTGAAGTTTACTATGTGCTATTTTTCTCATGACAACTTATCTTTAATCAATCTAGTTTGCATTTCGAGGATCTTCTCATTAGTTACTTAACTTGCATATAGGGATTTATCGTTAGATTTTGGGGTAGGATGTTAACAAGCATGTGGGTGAAAATGATCTTATAATGTTGTTTTAATGTTTAACACGCGTCGATTAGCTTTTCACGCGTGTTTACCTCTAATGGACTTGGAAAGGAAATTTGTTGGAAGACCTAGCAGGTTGCATTTAGTCTGATGCGAAGTTTTTTGCATCAGTAAATAGGTTAGAGTTAACTCTGCTAGCGCATGCGATGCCCTGAGCTTAACTTGTGCAAAATTGCAACGGAAGCTGGGTTGCGCACCAACTAATGCGGAAGCATTAGTTAGTTGGGAAGTATGATTTCTAATTTACTAATGTCGCACCCTTGTTACGTTGCTATCCTTGGCTTAACTTGATATCTTCTTAGTTTCTAGTTCTTAGATCGAATTGATCTTAGTTGTTTTCTTACCAATTGCACAAACCTCAAATCTCATGCTTCTTTAGTTTATTCTTACTGACTTTTAATATACATCTACTTATTACAAATTCCCTATGGAGATCGTTAATTTACTTATTACTTACTGCAGACTGCGTATACTTGCACGAGTTTGAATTATTTGCACGCGAGGCAATTAGATATCAACAGTCATGAATCAAAGGACCAAACAGCCTAAGTTTTCATGGAGTTTCTTCGCTCTTAATTGCTTTAGCGAAAATCAGTTCTACTACCTAGGCGTGCTGCTTTTCTCAAGTATGTCGCACTGGGAACTACAAAAATTTTAGCATGACAGTAGTAAAATGTAAGCGAGGGACCCTGTGAAAGCTGTAAAAGGAGAGCATTCACTTCGGCAAAAGAAGAGGTAACCAAACATAAATGGAGTGAAAAAGCTTAAGCAAGTGATTTTTCCACTATTAGGGAGTGAAGCCTTTAGAAACCAAAAGCAAGAGTTCTAGATTGAAAGTAGTTATGGAAACTGTGTCCTGGAGAGGAATAGTAAAATGAAAAACCTTGAATTTTAAAACATTGCTTCAGCATAGCTTAGTTATAAGATTTTGCTCTCTATGGAAATATAATTGATTTGCCTAAAGAATAATTTCTTGCTTTCGTAATGATGAATAAGCTTTGTTCCTCTGATGCAAAGTAAGATTGTCGTAAAGAAAGAGGTTCTCAATTGAGAATTGCGTTATTACTCGAGCGCGAGCAATAATTCAAGTTTGGAGGTGTGATAACTCTCAAGCATTGAGAGTAACTGTTGTTGTATTGAGAACCTACAATCTTAGCATGCACTCTACGCACCGATTCTTATCAAAGCTCCTACTTAATAAAACATAGAAACAAACAACGAATGATAATGAAAATTTAGATATTTCATTACTAAAAGTTGTCTACAAATCTATGTTCGATTCTATGATCTACTCCTAATTACAAAAGAAATAAAAGTTGGAAAGGGTGCGGTTGTAAATGTGTGCAGACTCCTTGTCATCAACTCTGATAACTCTTAAGCATTGAGAGTAAATGTTATTTTATTGAGAACAATTGAATGATCTTTCTAAGTTATTGAGTTGATTTAGGAGAAAATATGATGAGCGACAGCATTATGATTGTAACTTGTGATATTCTAGAGTTTTCTGAGTAGAAGAGGTTTTTGTGGTATTTTGTAGCATATTTGCATGAATGTGTGAAGCAGTTGGGTTGATAAGTTTAAACCCTTATTATCTTTATTTGCTACAATTAACATGTTGTGCAAGTTACGGTTATGTAAAGGGAAGCTTAAGCAAGGAGGGGAGCTGTAGAGTTAAAAGTAGTGCAAAGTGCGTGACTACTTTAGAAGGAACACGTGTCGAGCATCAAAGGAGGGCGTTAATTACTATGTCATGACATTTCATCTCAGTCGTTGATTGCTTAGGTGGGAATATCTGAAGAGATTATAAAAGCTGGAGCGATATTTAAATTGAGAGAGCTTTTCCATTTTTTCAATTTTTTAATTTTTGAATTTAGAGTTTCCAGATTTTCAATTAGAGAGATAGCTAGGTTTAGAGAGTAGTGTTCTTAGTTTATCAAGCATTTCCATTCCAATAAAGTTTGCAGATCATAGCAATTTCCATACAATTTTAGAAGTTTTACGATTGGAGTAGCAATAGAAAAGTAGAGCAGTAGATCGGAAGTTGGAAGCAAATCGTTGTTTTGACGGATCGTAACCAGGCTACTTCTCGCTTTTGTTATTTGATTTCTATGCTTTAGAACGTTGTTCTTGATTTGAACTGTTGGGAATTTGATTGAGCATTTTTTTACAATTGAATCTGATGAGCAATTACTCTATTTTTAACCTTGCTAAAGTTTCGATTATGAATATGAGTAGCTATATCTCCAATCGGAGGAATTAGGTAAGTAGGAGTGGAATTGCAATAGCATTGAGTAGGAAGATGTTGAGTATGTATGCATGTTGTGTTAATTCTAAGTAGGAATCGTCTGATCAACCATTTCTGCTTGTTGTGTTTCGATTTCTAGAGGAACGGACAGAGTGATCTTGCTTAAGCGCACATTAGGTTTGTTAAGCTCTACTTGCAATTCATGACTCTGTTAGAGATAACGAATCCACTAATGCTGTTGACTCTGATTATAATTGAATGTTATAACTCGAGAGAGGCAGTGTAATAGTAGATCAAGAATTCATTTCTTACCAGTTAACCTTAATGCTTAAGGAATTTACTCTAAAAATGCCTAATTCATTTCAATCTTATTAATCGATTAATTCATTTATTTTATCTCGTGTGTGATCGTTTAATTCGTAATTTAAATTACGCATTTATAATTCTTGTTGCTAGAGCAATTGATCCAATCAACTGTTTTAGTATTGCATTTTCAATTATTTTTAACCTGTCGCAACCACTTCTCCGTTACTATACTCTTATTACTGAGGATAGAATGAACTTTAACAACAAATCCCATGAGGAGATGACCTTTTTTAGTAGTAAAACTCGCTATAACAATGACTGTATACCCTTGCACAAGTATGCTCAAGAGTTTAGAAGATTAAGTGAATATTTGTTATAGCATGTCTTGAGTAGAGTTGGTTATCAAATCAACAGGCTTCTACGAACACCACTAGTTGCATTTTGATTTGGATTGACTTCTGTCCAAACGATCAGCTCACCGATTGCAGCTTCTTACTTGCTATATATAGAGTTGATTTGCTTGGCTAGCAAGTTTGGGTGAATGGGAATATCTTCATAAATGCAGGAATCTCTTGATTATCGCTGGAATTTCTTATTTACACTGACTTTTAATGCTTGATTTATTTATATGTTCTTTCTTTGTTGGCGTGATTCTTCGAACACGATTGTCTTATGAATGCATCATGTTGCTTTTACTTTTCCGTCGTTCGCATTTAGTTCGCCCTTCCAGCGTAAGAGTTCTGCGTTTTCTGCATTGTATAGCAATTTAACACAGTTTATTCAATATTTATGCTTTAACCTCAAAGCTGTCCTTCGTATGCTAATTAATGGATGCGTGCGACTTCTAATAGTTTTTATTCGCAAATTACTCATTATAGCTCAACTATTTACCTTGAACCTTAGAAAAAATGTAGAATAAAGTAGCCTAAAATATATTTTATTTGAGAGCTATTATTATGCCATAAAGACCTAGTAGTTTATAATTAAAGAACATCTATGTATTCAATTGTAATTAACAAAGAGTTATTAATTATTATTTATTATTTAACTATCACATTATCCAAACTGAACACGTTAATTAGATTAATGATGTTTAAACCTTGGTTATTATTATGAATGCTTGGACAAGTATGTTGGGCATACAACTGGATGTAGGTCTAAGTGAATAATCTAAAGATGTCCACAATAGAAGGACTAAGGTTGGGTGCCTTGTCTTGGTGATATTGTTGGTCTGACTCACTTTGCAATAGTTGCGGACAACCTGATCTTAAATTTTCATGTTAAGTCATGTTGTGAGGGTGATTATGTAAAAGATTTTTGCATAAGACTGGGACATGAAATATGTTATCCGTTTAAGTAATTCTTTTATAGACGTCGATAAATATTCACTAGGATGATTTTATGCTAGTATGATCTCAATGCTAAGTGAGTAAGAACAACCAAACAACATTGTTCAATATGCCTTCTCGTTGGAGATTATCGTGGTGAGTAGCGGAGAATGGAATATCACATGATTGAATTCACTCATTCCTTATAATTGTGGAAGTAGGGAGTTGCTCTCTCAAGGACTGATTTCGGGACTTGAATAAAGGGTATTCACATCTCATGCCCCAGAAGGACATTAATTCATGGTTAGACCATGAGAAGTTTGTTCATTAGAGGAGTCAGTGGCACCTTAAGGAGAAATATATAATTATAGGGGTAAATAAACTTTTGATCGATTGTGATTTATGAACAACTCGTGAAGGTTCATATAGCAAATGACCAATTATATCCGTGGATATAACTTGTCCTACATTACGAGAGAGATCTACGCAGACCTTTAGTGGAATAAGTCTGTTGTCTAATGAATAGGGATTAGATACTTAAGCTTTCAATCTATAGGTCCATTGGTCCCCATATTAGCTCACAGTTATCGATGCAGTGATATGTTTAACATATTAATTATGAGTGATTTAGTTTAATTTATTAAAATAATTCATTAATTAATGTAAGGACCCGACCCAAATCAAAGTCTGAACCTAAGTCCTTAACTCTAAATGCATGAAAACGGTGTTCAACACTTGGGGCATGTATAACTAAATTCGAAATACGATCTTTATGAAAACCATTGAAAGGACAAGTTTATAAAATCGTGAATTCAATAAAAAAGTATCATTGGGTACCCAAAAGTCAAAACATAAAAGCTCGAGTAAATATGTACAATTTACCATGCCCGTAAATAGTTTATGTAGAAGGGATGAATTAAAAGACTCTACACAAAGTAATGCAGCAAGTCCCATGGTCATTTCTAGCTCCGTCGATCATCCATCTCGGTACAATCTAGTAATACCTGTGGGGATTCCACAATGAAAAGGTGAGTTTTTGCAAACTCAGTAAGGCTTCCCCAGCTCGGGGACAAGCATGCACAAGAATACAAACATCAGCAAACAAGTATGATCAACAACATAACCGAGGGGTGTACAAAACCCAAGCTTCTAGATACTAGGTCAAGAAACCTCGTCCTTGACGAGCACCACGTAGAGCAGTCTAAAGATTGAAGACCCCAAGACCAAAAGCTCACAAGAGTCTCTGACTCGAGAGCAATCTGGCATCCTACTCTAGAGGGAACCGGTGAGTCAAGTAACCTGTTGGCCCCAGGCCTCGTACTCACGGCGAGAGGTGGTGCCACACCAATCACCAAGGAACCATAT
>JBBMKA010000030.1:1546127-1599431 GCA_037833695.1 Sechiopsis laciniata
ATGTTTTGTGATAAATATATATTTTTTATTTTTTTATACATGGTGCGCCTTTAAGATAAAGCCCGCGCCTTTTTTGCACCTTGCGCCTCAGGCTCTAGAGAGCCTTTGCGCCTTTGTGCGCCTTGCGCCTTTAAAAACACTGGTTATTACAATGATGTAAACGTCCAGTATTTGTTTGACACGCATCAAACACTTGTCAAGTATACTAAATAGACACGTAATAATAAAGTTTGGGAGTGAAATTGAAATACATCAAACTCTTTTTGAAGCATATAAATGCATAAACTTGTATTTGAATTTCCTTTTGGTATATAAATGATATATATTTTAAAAAGTGTATATTTTAATAAACCTGTCCTTGCTGTGTCCTATGTCCTAGATTTTTTAAAATGACGCGCTGCAGTGTTTGTGCCGTGTCGTTTTCGCGTTTCCTATTTGTATTTGTCTTCGTGCTTCATAGCATATCACTAATACTCAGGTGACATGTCTTGTAAACTTTCAAAGTAAATAAGAAGGTTTCCACATCAGAATTCACCACTTCCCGTCATAGAGAGTGAAAAGTTTTACATTAGTTGCACCCATACAAGTATTTTTGATTTTAGGAGATATGAATGAATTTAGAATGAGACACTAGCACATTAACTATTCTTCTCACTCCCTTTATCAGCCCAAACGACAACAAAAATTATTTAGGATGGCTATGATATGATTAATTAAGGGATATATTAGTAAATAGTAGGAAGATGGTTAGAGCATTTGGTTATAAATAGAGGGGTTGAGGAGAATAAAGAAGGCAGACAATATTTTGGTGGTGAATTGGGGCTTGATAGAGATTTGAAATTAGGGAGGGTCCAAATGCCTCTAACACTCGATAATTGTTGAATCATGTTAGATCACCAATCAACCCAAAAGTTTAAGGTGATGGTGATACGTTTTGGGCCTTAACATTATTAAGGAATAATATAGGGGTATGTTAGCAATTATTTGGGGAGTAAGTTAGGGTTTTATTATAAATATGAGATGTTAGAGTAGGGTTTAGGCATCCAATTATTGAGTAATTATCTTGTAGGGCTCATAGAGAGTATTCTCTTGAGAGGGGAGGTTCCAAGACCTATCAAAACTTGGGTTATCTTGTATTATTTTACCTTTTGATATAATCTAGATCTTGGATCATATCAATTGGTATCGGAGCTTTTTTCAAGGCCACCATCAAACTTTGCCACTCTTCTCGAATTAAATGAAGAACTTTTTGATCCATCTCTACCACCAAGAATCGAATGGCTCTGATACCAATTGATATGATCCAGGATCTAGATTATATAAAAAGGTAAAAGAATACAAGATAACCCAAGATTTGATAGGTGTTGGAACCTTCCCTCTCAAGAGAATACTCTCTGTGAGCCCTACAAGATAATCACTCAATAATTAGATGCCTAAACCCTACCCTAACATCTCCTATTTATAACAAAACCCTAACTTACTCTCCAAGTAATTGCTAACATACCCCTATATTATTCCTTAATAATGCTAAGGCCCAAAACGTATTAGCTGGGTTGGAGCAAACTTAATTATATCAACTAACACTCCCCTTCAGTTGTGGACGTTGAAATTTGAGAAATGCCCAAGTAGAATTAAATTTTAATTGGGATGAAATGGCTCAATATCAACTAAATTTTTAGGGATGAAAAGATATATTTTATTATCTTGTTACACTTTTACAAGTGAAGGTTGAGTTTCTTATATAGAGATACTTCCCGACAAATAAGGAATGGTAAATAACAAATCACCCTAAAATACACACAATATCTCTATATACCAGGAAATAACCTAACACTGTAGCTTCGTCATTTTATATTTCAATATATTAGGACTGTTAATTTGGTACCATAACTGGTCGGTTATGGACGTAGCGTTTGTTGTTGGGGAGGTTTTGATGCGTGATATGCAATTTCAAAAAGAAAAACAAGTTTCTTAAAACTGTTTTGTATTTTTCAAATTTGGTGTAGATTTTTATAATTTTTTTCTTTTAAAACAAAAAAAAGTAGACAAAAAACACAAAAGTGAGAGTAGTGTAAGCTTAATTTTAGATAAATTAAAAAAAAAAAAAAAAAAAAATGGCAATCGAACTTTGTTGACAACTTGACATTCAATTTTTTCCTAAATCACCACATAATTGGAAATTTAAATAATAAAAAATAAAATCAAAATGGCACTAAAGTTTGTTGACATGCAATCTTGCAGGTTTTGCTCTTCCAAGATTTGCTCAACTCACGGTAACATCTTACTATGCCACCTCGAGTGCTTCTCATTATGGAGTTTCCCTTCTCACTCGAAGAATTGAAGAGAAACACACTTCCGGAACTCAGCAAGAAAAGGCCCAATGATTCACAGGTTTCATAATTTCACGCAAGGAATTTTCTTTTCTTTTCTTTCTTTTCTCCTTTTGGAAATTTTTCAAAATCCTCTTTGGCTGTAGATTTAGATTATCTGATTTGTGCTTGCTTTTGTGAAGACACCTTATAATATATGCAAATTTCAGAGAGTTCCTGTATATAGATACTTATAATGTGCAAATAATAACGTTTTGGTAATGGTTGTGCCACTTCCAACCACCCTGGATTATTGAAAATTTTGTATAATGTTGTTGATGATAATGATTATTTACAACAGTAATGCAACAAATTTAGTAGTTTATTCAAGGCATTCTTCCCTGTTTTGTAAAAACCACTTTCCCAAAGCAAGAAAAACTGGTAAAGGTAGGTTATTCAAACGAATCGCGAACTGTTCAATGAATGTTTGAACAAGGGACTGCTCGATTAATTTTTAGAGAAGTTTGGGTTGTCCCTTTGCCTTTGCTTACCGAATCTTGGGGATGATTGGCTTTTAGAAGCACAAATTGGGCCCATTAGAGCCCTTATTTGGCATCTATGGAAGAATGTAACTTTTTAAGTTAAATCCCTTCTTTCGACTCTTCACCGTCTTTGACCTAGTGACCAAATAAGAGTTTTAGAATGGATAAAATGCTTAGAGGGAATGAGTTCTATGATGACTATTTGCCTAAACAACCAAATGTAATAGTCATGTTATTGTCTAGTGACAAATAGTAGAGGTGTGAATAACTGGTCCAGATACTCACAGATATAAAAAAACGAGTCTTTTGATCATCATTGACGATTTGACGACTTTTTTTTATAGCTGAGGGGCCGGGTTTATTTTCTCTATCCTTGACCACCCCCCTTAAGTTGTTCTTATGCACTTCTGAATGGCCAGTTTAGAATTGAGCTGTTTTGCATTATGTTGGCAAGAGGGAATCTTGTGGTTTGAGGATTCAAGCTAATTTACTCTTTCCATATGTTGTGTAGTGCAGGAAGGGCCTGGCTGGTTGGCTGTCTCCTTTCCAGCAGTCCAGGTACCTTAAAATTCACAAAGGGCACACAAGGAGGGGTAAAACTTCCCTGCAGGAAGTTCTGAATATTGATCTGCAGACCTTCCGCGTGGCCCATATAGAGTATGGCACGTTTTACATTTTATTTATTTTTCTTTCTTTGAGCAATACTTAGGTAAGGGTGGATAAGTATTTTAGAAATACTTACCTACTTTAGAGTTACATATTTTTACTTTTTATAAAAAAATTGGTTTTGATTGATGGAGAGAGAAATGTTAAAGTGGAGAGAGAAATGCAAAAGAGTAAAAATGTGTGGTTGTAAGGGCAAATACTTACCCACACTTACCCGAGTATTGCTCATTTTCTTTACTTCACTGAGATCGACCTCTGTTTGCTTTTTATTTTTTTCAATTTTTTTATAATCATTTCAAATATTTTCTTTCGTTTTTTTTTCTCTCCTCTCATTCCCTTCGTCTTCTCTTTTCTCTTCTCCATCTTTCTCCATGAATTCTTACTTCTTAAACTTATCCATCAAACAAAAACTATCTTCATACTTCAAAATTCCTCTATTTTTACTAAAATCCCACATTAGAAAATTATTTGAGATGAGTCTCAATTTTGACTTTAAAGATTCTGTTTGAAAAGCAATATTTAGTTCAAAATAAGTCTCAAATGCCGAAGATTGAAGGACAATAAAACCCAAAAAAAAGAAAAGTAAATTGTACCTTGTTTTATATTTATTGGTACAAAAAAGTAAATTGGAATGAATTTTACTGACCCACCCTTACCTGCAGGAATAGAATTTGAAGAAGATAGAGAAAGAAAGGGAATTGGGAGAAACCCAGTTGCATTGTTTTTTTTTTTTTTTTTTTTAAATCAAGTGGAATAAACTTAGCAAACCCTTTTTATTTATTTATTTATTTTTATCTTTTCATGCGTCAAATTATGGGGATTCTGATTAATTCCATTCTTTTTGCTATGGTTTGCATTAATAATATAATTTTCTTTTCTGGTGGTGTCTCATCATAGTTTTCTTCAAGATGAGATATGGACATTGAAGGACAAAGAACACTTAGAATAGAGCTTTTGCTCTCAAACCTAAGAAGAAAGAAATCTTCATAAGTTTGTAATTATAATTCATGGAGAAGATAGAGAAGTTGAAGAAAAGGAGAGGTGAGGGAGAGAGAGAGAAAGAAAGAAGAAGTAATAAGGCGTGCTTGAAAATATTATAAAATAAAATTAGCAAAAAATAAAAAGCAAACGGAAGTTGATCTCCGTGAAGTAAAGAAAAAAAAAAAAAAATAAAAAAATATATATATATATATAGAGAGAGAGAGAGTTCATTGATTGAGCTGTGGGGGGCACTAATTGGCCCAGCAAAAAGGGTCAGGGCTATGCTTTTTGAGTACAGCCAGCAGTGTCAGTGGCTCAGATGATTGGATTCAATTAGTTTCTTGACTTTTCTTTTTTCTGTCTTTGCAGGCTCATTTGAATCTTGTCTTTTGCCAATAACTGTCAGGTATTGATTATGTAATTGTAGATGGAAGGTTATGATAAAGGATCTCACCAGAGCGCCTTCTACGGCCGAAATTGATCATATCAGGCCACGTGATAAGCTAATCAACTCGAACCTTCTACAACTCTTAAGAGCTTCTTTCAGATGTTATGATAAACGGTGAATTATAATAAACAGCGGTTGAGATGCAAGTTATTATAAGAGGGTTTATGATAAACAGTGTTTGGGGAGCAAGTTATGTAAGAAAAGTTATGAAATTTTTTTCATAATATTTTTTAATTACTTAAATTTAAATTAAAAAAGTTAACAAATAATTAATACTTTTTTTTAATAAACTTATTATTAATATTGAACATAATTTTTTAAGTCTTCAACTTAGGAATTTGAAGGGAGTATACTCTCAAAGTCTAAGTTTTCAAGTCACCGGACATTTATTATTATTTTTTTCATATTCTATTTTACTTATATATTGATGTAGTTATGTATTAAAAATTAATTTTTTAAGTTAATATTGACCTCATGAAAACAAATTTTAACTTTAAGTTTTATTTTCTTTATTCTTCACAAAATCTTTTCTTTTTATAGATTCTTTTTTCAAAATCTTAATCTTTACTTAGTGAATCAATTTGAAATAAATAAAATATATTAATTAAAAAAAATGATAAACTACTCTAAAAAAGAAAAATAAAAAATTATATACTATTAATTAAAATAATTATTATTTCAAACAATTACAAATTAATTTTGTTAAAAACATCATAAAAAATTATATACTTTTAAAGAAAATTTATAGTCAATATTTAATAAAAAATATAAGGTTTAGATAAACTGCCACGTAGGTTTAAAGCACACAGGTTTAAGTAACTACCGTTTATAATAAATGGTGGGACAAATACCGGTTGAGTTATTATAACCAAGCCGGCCGTTTACATAAACGGAGGCCCAAACATACCCCAAGTTTTTATATTTATCTACTAGTCATTATTGGTTTCATTGACTAAATGCTCTCAACCATAGTAAAGCTTTCTGAGTTTAGTAATATAATGATATATGTCTTAATTTCTCCTAATATCATTTTGTACTTTTTTATATATCAATGAACTTTTTTTTTTGTTTTTCGTAAAAAAACAATGATATATGTCTTAATTAGTTAGAACTAAGGTTAAGATGACATTAGTTTTTCATGGAGGATTTGATTATTATGTTTAAGGGAGTGTTTGGGCCATCGGTAATTATTCCTTCCATAATCACGTTTTTTAAAAATTACTTTTTTTCATTCTCTTCTTAACTATTTTTTATTCTTTCTCTAACAACTTTTTATATATCACATAACTGTTTTTTACTCACATCATGTTCATTATTATTTTTTTTCCATAATCATTACCTTCACCCTAAATACAAATAACCATTCTCTCCATAACCATTACCTTCACTCCAAATACAAATAATTATTCTCCTCTATATTCTCCTTCTCATTCTCATTCCTCACTTAATCATTCCCAAACACACCCTTGTTTTCTCTTCTTGTTGGGTTTTGTTTAAACACCCGAGCACACTTCTTTTACTTGCAATTGTCATTTATTTTGCAGTATTAATTTCACTCATTGTTCGAGTTTGGAGTTTAAAATTAATAGTGACTTACTCACTTATAATCAAAAGGACTATAGTTCTAGTGAGTTTAGTAACTATGAGTTTATAGGTCTGAATCTCCTTATGATGAATTAATAATAAAAAAAAAGACATGCTAAGTTAAAAGACTTTTATATGTTATTTGGTGGTGATGGATAAGATATTTGAATTTCTACCACTAAATCATTTACATGAGTAGCAAATTTTGGATGTTGAGGAAAAATGCTCATTCATACTTTGAACCTAATGAAAAAGTAAGTCATGAGCAGTAGCTTTGCCTCACTGTTTTCTCTATTTTATTTTAAGATTTGTTTGACCATCTGAAAGGAATAATATTGACTATCTGTTGAGACAAAGGAGAATCCAATCTACATTTGTTGCCCAACATTTATACTTTCTTGTTAGCTCTCTTTCTTCTTCATTCAGCATCATTACTCATTTTTTATATTATGAATTTGGTATATTAGGAAATTTAATTGGATGAGTTGAAATTAAATAATCCAAAGATGTGTAAGATAAAATTTAACCTCCTATAAAATGAAAAAAAAAAGGAATTAGACCTAGGACGATTCTAAATAGAAAAATTTCAATACTTTTTAAGTTTGTTAAACTATATTGCCGAGGAATCTCAATACCAAAAATTAGAAAGTCAATTGATAATGTAAAGAACTCTACCATATCAATATATATAATATACTAAATACCACAAAATGTTTCTTATATATATATATACACATATATATTTGAAATCGAATATATATATATATTTATTCGACGAGTTCAATTCTCTCACCTCTCACAAAACTCAATTAAAAAAAAAGAAATTGTAATGGATAGTCTATTTTAATAAAATAATTACAAATGTAATAAAATTCTAAAATATTTGCATATGATGTATTATTAATACAGTATATTTATTATTAATATTGTATTATTATTAATATTTATGAATATGACCGCTAATTTTTTTTAAAAGTGACTATTGATCTTTAGGCTTTTATCAAGTCAATTAACAGTAAAAAAATAGGGAGTTTAAGCTTTTCCAATAAAAAATCTCTATGATCAAACCCATGGTTTTACTTTAGTTAACTTTTGGAAAATTGTATGAGATAAGTTATTCTCACAAAATAATTATAAATATAGACAAATTTTAAAGTATTTACATTCATAATTATGATATGTTTTAATATTATATTATAAATACTAATTAATACCAGTATTCATCATTAATATATTTTGATATTGTATAAACACTCATTAAATACAAGTATTATAAAAAAGTATGTGAAAGTACTCATTAATACAAATGACTATTATTGGTAATTTTTTGTGAAAATGACTTTATTTGTAATTATTTTTTAAATTTAATTAGTATGGTAAATGTCCTTTAATTTTTTAACTAACAAAAAAGATTATTATAATTCAAGCAAGGGTAAGAAGTCAAACTTACTGTCTCCAAAAGTCCAAGATTGCAATGGCTTAATAAACTAAGTTGTGCTCAAATTATCTTTATCTAAAAGCTCTTAGATCAATTGATAGTTTATCTTTTTAACTCAAGTAACAAATATAATATTCACTTTCAACCTAAATGAGATTATGTTGCGCTGAAAGAAAAAAAAAGGAAAAGAAAAACTAATTTTGGCCATTTAAGTCCTTTCATAATTACTTAGGTTCTGTTTGATAACCATTTAAGTTTTTATTTTTGATTTTTAAAATCTAAGTCTACAACAACTATCTTATCCTATATTTTTTCTTATTTGGATATCTATATTTTACCTATATTTGTAGAAACTAACAAAAATTTAGAAACAAAAAAAGTAACTTCCAAAAGCTTATTTTTGTTTTAGAAAATTGGTTTGTATTCACATACTTTCTTAAGAAAAGATGGTTACATTATAAGAAATGTGGTATATTGTAGGAAACTTGAATAAGAATAGACTTAAATTTTAAAAACAAAAAATAAAAAATAAAATGGTTATCAAACCGGATCTTAGATTTTTGTTTTTGATTTTTAAAATTTAAATCTACAACTATTACTCAAATATATGATTTTCATTATTTTAGTGATTTTACTTATGTTTTTAAAAATTAAAATAAGAATTTAAAAGTTATTTTTTTTAACTTTCAAATTTTGGTTTGATTTATGGAATTTCCTTACTATTCACCTACTTTCTTAGGAGAAAATGAAATCATAAGTCGAGAATTTGAATAAATACAAAATTAAAATTTAAACATAAAAAAATGAAAAATCAAACAGTTATATACCTTAATTTCTCAATTTTAATTGAAAAATTAGATGTCAAACCAAAAATACCAAAGTCATATTGCTTCTGCTTTGGCTTCTTCAAAATACTCTCCCACACCATTTTTTTTTCTACAAAAGCAATATAGAGATTTAAAAAGTTCAAACTCAAGATAAAAAATTTAGACCAATTGATCTTTATCATTGACCAAGTGGCAAATATCAACTCAAATTATTGGATTTTTTTGAAAAATAGAAAAAAAAGGGCAAAAAGAAGAAGAAGAAGTGAAGAATGGTTGCTGAGTATCAAAGTGGAAAATGCCTTAATTGAATTTTATATTATGCACTCGTAGCAGCACAGACAGTTGTCCACAAAAAGTAGGGAATCATCAATTTGTTTGTCCAAATAATAATAATAATAATAATAATAATAATAATAATAATAATAATAATAATAATTATTATTATTATTATTCACCTTCACTATATATATAGTACTAGTAATTAAAGAGATTCATAAGGACAAGAATAATTTTATCATCTGTCATCATGGTGGTATAATTCTATGGTTAAGAAGAATTTAAGAAATTAAGAAATATTAAGATTAATTTGTGATAATTATCTATCTAAATTTTTTAGATTTTTTTTAATATTTAAATATTGTAAAATTTATATATTATGTGATATATACATACATATACATATACATACATATACATATATACAGACACATACATATACATACATATACACTTCATCATCTTTTATCATTATTTTAATCTCTATCTTCATAGAATTCTTTGTTAAATTTTGCCCGAATTGAAGTGAGAATTCTCTATGGAAAATTTGTGGGAATCAAGTTCTCCATCACAAGTTATTCCCCAATATTTGGTATATTTTCTTTTTTTAATTGCAATTAAATCAAATTGGGTTTGTTGATAAATATTTCAAACTTCATTTCCATGCATTACAATCAAGCCTCATATGGGAATATCAGATTTACACTAAGATCATGTAACTTAATCTCATTTCCACCAACCAAATACATTTATTCACTTAATGGTTAATAATGTCTTAAAAAAAATTAAGAGATGATGAATTCAATCTATAGTAGCAATGAGAACCGCAGAATATTATAAGAGTTATTGTTATATTTTAGGGATTTTTCATGTACAATAAAAAAACCGAAAAAACCCTATGAACAACTTTTTAGAAGAAATTCGTGCAAGACACAAAATTGGGACGAACCTAATAAAAAGACGAAAAAAGTTCAAAATTCTTGTATAATCAATTTTCAATTAGTGCCACAAACAGAACTCAATCAATGCCACAAATTAGTCTTTAATAAGTTGTCTTCAATCTAAGAGACGGTGAATGAAAAAACTAGAAAATGAAAAAAAAAACACCCAAAATTCTGCTATAATTGAAATATTTTATGAAAATGATTTATTTTTTAAGAAAGTTGTAAATGATTTAGTTGAATAAGGATGATGATTTTGTTTGTTGGAGTGACTTAATAACAATGGGGGCATATTAGGGATTAGATTTTTTTTTTTTTTTTTTTTTTTTTTGAAGTAAGGGGTTTGATTTATTTGTTGAGTTGAAGATGAGAAATTTAAACCAATGGCCCCTCTTGCTACCACCCCATCCTCTTTTTTGCAATTCTCTTCACTCCACTTTAAATTCTCTCTCTATCTCTCTGACAATACAAAACATGAGAAAAACAAAGATGGCAGAACTTAACTACCATACACGTTCACATGTTGTTTCAAAAGGACCAAATTCAAGACAACTTTTTTTCCTTGTACTCTTGCCATTTTTATAGCATTTATGTTGTTCTATCCTTTTAATTCCACCTATTTGGAAAGTTGCTTAAAATCAAGAAGCAACAAATAGTTACCCTAGCACATTTTTGTTTATAAACATCAAAAAATGCGAAAGGGTTGATAACGAGTTGATTTCGTTGTTTGGTCGTAATCCAGTTCAACATTACGATCACGGGTTCAATCTTAAACATTGATATTTGACTCTCATTTATTCGGGAGTAGTAGGAGAAAAGAGATAAACTTAATAGATAATTCTTCATATTAACAATAACTAGAAAAGAAAATTACAAACTGAATTAAGAAACTGAACAATAGAACGACGCGAACAACATACCGGGTGAATTCGAGAGTATTGAATCCTCTCCTCCGAATCCTATGACTTAACCCAAAATAATATCTACATTTCTAAACCTCTCCTTATATGTTTTTTTTTTTAAATGAAAAGTTGCCTAAACAGAAAAGTTAATATAAGAAAGTAACAGTAACGATCTATAGTTACCAAACACATTTTTATTTATACACATCGAAAACTTTTTGAGTTGCATGGTGACACAGATTCGCGACGTCGGGCACTTAGAAGTGACCTAGGCCAGCTTCTCTGTCGTAGAATCCCTTCAATCAACCAAATTTAGTAATTATTTTTTCTTTTTCTTGGTTTTGTCATTCATTCTCATCTCACTACCTCAATGTTTTTCAATCTAATATCACAGCCTATATATTCCAATATCTTTGCTAAGCTATCAGCTTGGTTATGGCCCCCCCATATCCAAATCTACCATTCACTTTTCAGGCTTATATGCTTCTCCTTCTTCCAATTCAACACACATTCATCAAGATTCCTTCTTCATTTTCTTTTCTTTTCCTTTTTCTTGCCCCTTTTCAAGTTTCGACTTCGAAAACGAATGGCTTTCAGTTGGCCAACACTATCCTCATCTTCGAATGACGTTGATGGTTGAGCGAAAGCGGTCCCGTGCTTGGAATAAAATCCACACATGCAGGAGCGAATTCAGAAATTTTCTTAAAGAGAGACAAAATTTTATTGTCTACATAGGCATGTGTTTGGAATTGCTCGTTGTCATTAAACTGAGTGATTACATTTAAAAAAAAAATGAAATAAAACTTAGGGTTGTTGATCAATAGTTGTATTATTATCAAGTTTTGTGGACAAGTCAACTTTTGTTTAAAGTTTATTTATTTATTTATTCTTTTAGGATTACTAAAATAAGTCATATCAGGTGTTTGGCTGAAACCTCTCCAACATTTAAAGAAATAAAAGAGGGGTGGCTACAATTTATTGTTCCATCTGACCTAAGAGAGAGGAAATTGGAGAGACCACCACAATTCTATTTTCTTCAACAGCTCCAAAGTTTCTTCAATTGAATATCATAAGAACATGCTAATAATAGAGTTTGCTTTCTTCTTTCAAAAAAAAAAAAAAAAAAGTTTGCTTTCCCATTTTGATTGGGAGTGTACATGATGATATGAATTGAGTTTGGTTAGGGTTGGTTCAATCTACCAACACATGCATCTAAACCATTATTTGAGCAACCCAACCAAATCCTATGGATTTCATAAACTCCTCTTTTCTCTTCATTAATTACTTTATCCATTATCCTCAAGTATGTAAACAAAAAGAAAAATGGAATGATATTAAATTTGAACCCAAGATATTTATCTTGTTATAACATATATGATTAGTTAATCTTATACATATATAATATAATAGAGGATTTTGGATGTATAATAAAAAATGACAAAATATTTCCATCTATAGCATAAAATCAAAACGAATTCATTTGTAGGAGAAAATCCAAAATTCAATCAGTCATAAACTCATTCTATCACTGGTTGAAATCTATCACAAATAGAAATCAATGTGTTATAAATGAATTATTTTAGAAATTGTGATGCAAATATAATAAAAGAGGTAAAATGTGCTACTGAGAGAAATTCTCTATATAATATTATTCTTACTTCAGGTTGGGTTTAACGAACAAAAAAATTGGACAACCCAAGAACCGACCCAACCAAAGTAAATCATAAAATTATAACTCAATCCAACCCCAAAAAAATTATAATTCAACCCAATCCTCACAGTTTGGGTTGAGTAGTTTGGATTGTCGGTTTTTTACACCCCTAATTTTGTTTTTGAGTTATTTCCATTTTTATTTTTATAATCAAGAAATCAAAGCCGACCATATGTAAATAAATCATTTTATTTTATAGTTGACTCCACTTGAGCTACCTGGCTCGTTTCAAGATTCAAATCAGAAAGATAATAAGAGAATTTATCTTAAGTTCACTTGCGAAATTTCGATCCTAAAACCTTCGAAAAAACATATCTTAGACATTACACAAAGACTCTTCCAAGTTTCAACTTCTATTTTTTTTGTTGCAGGGTTTAAATGGTCATTACAATCAGAACTTGATTTTTACTTTGTGGAAAAGGTAGAAAAAAAACCCAAAGTGTTAAGAACCACACTAGCTATAATGTGTTAGGAACTTGGTCTCCAAATCCAATTCCTTTTAGATCCTAATATATTTTTTACTAATGAAACAATCTACTTATCCTAATTATTCAATGGTTGTTAATCCCTCATCCCTAAATTGGCAGAGCCCAAAAAAAAAAAAAAAAAAATAGAGATCAAAAGAAATGCAACCATTTTTTCCCTCTATTTTAAAGTAATTTATTTTTTTTCTTCCTCAATTTCTAGAAAGAGAAGGGAAAAAAAAAATTGAAAAAAAAGGAAAAAGAACAAGAAAGAAAACATAGACTCACATATATACGAGGATGAACAAAAACTTATGGTGCTCCTTATTTGATGTCTCAATTCAAAACACATCAAAGAAAATTGTATGTTAATGAAATAATTCACGAAGTTAAAACAACAAAGAACTTGAAATGATTTGGTTTTTGAATTAATATTGTTGGATGTGATTGGAAGAGAGGTCAAGAAAGATATGGATAAGAAAAAAGCACAAAATTTACAGAGAGAAATTAAAGAAACAAATATTTCATCGATCAGTGTTATTAATCGGAATTTGTCTCATTTTTTTTTCATTGCAAATCCAATTAAAATAGAAGAAAAAAGTTTAAAAATTGATGTAAATTAATTAAATTATTACAGATGAAGATCCAAACTCACTTGGTCTGCGGATTTTACATCGTATACAAACCGGGTTTGGTGCGACCCGGCTGACCCACCACCGCCCACAGCGGTGCCGCTGCTGCCTTTCCTCATCTCATCTCCAGAAAACAGCGGCAGCGGGTTCAGCAATGACCGCTCCCGTCTGCCAAATGACGGTACATTATTTTGGGTTGCCGAGATTCTCAACATCGCCAATGGACTCCCGTTTATCGGCGTCGTGGGGGAATACGAAGCACCGTAAAATCTCGTGGTGGCAGAGGCGGTGGCAGAGGGTGAGTTTGTATTCCAAGAAGGGTAATTGTTAATGGGTAGGGTGGACGGAGCGGCGGCAGCGACAGCGAGACGGTGGTAGTTCATGAGGCCATAGACATGAGCCCCATGAGAGAAGGGTCCAATTCCATGTTGAAGTTGAGCCCTTTTTGCATGTTGACGCTCTCTTTTGTGGGCGTTTTGGTGACCTCCCAATGCTTGTGAAGTAGGGAAATTTCTACAACAATAATGACACTCGAATCGCCGGCTACTTTCATCACAGTTGTTATTGTTGTCGTCGTCGTTGTTTTTATTAGCATCTTCACATGCAATTATAGTGTCACCTAACTCCGATTCCTCTACGGAGGAGACATTAACAACGTTTCGACTGCCGAATTCTATTCCAAAAAGTTTGATGCCCTTTTCTTTTGGAGTAGACCAAATGAAGGGAAGTTGAGGTAAAGACTCGACGTTCATGAAATCATGAATTTTTCGTTCCTTATTATCCCTGTCCATGAAATCTTCTTGCTACCGAAGAGATTGTTGATCAACTTGATTGTAGGGTGGAGGAAGAAGAAGAGGGAGAATATTGGAAGAGTTGAGTCGAGTCGAGTCGAGTTGAGTCGAGTTTTGTAATATGAAAGGAAAGGGGAGAATTTGTGGGGTCTATATAAAGGGTGTGGGGGTGGGAGTGTTGGGGTGAGCCATCTGAGAGTAAACCCTAACAAAGGCCTCAAGGCAGGCTTTGGCTTCTCAAAGTACCATATTGGCTTCCTTATTTTTTTTTTTTATTTGAAGTGGAAATTTTTTTATTCATTTAATGCCTAAGTTAATTAGAGAGAGAAAAAAAAAAAAAAACTTTACTAGAATTAAGAGGGTTCAAAAAACATGATAAGTGGAATAATTCAAATAGATGAGTTGGGTTGGATTATCAATTTATTTAAGTTGGGGTGGATTGAAATCAATGAAATAAATCTCTCATTTTCATGAGACTTGAAATTTTCATAGGTTGGATTATTAGTTCTTTATGTGATATAAAGTTAGTTTAGGTTTACTCGAATTAACCAGAATTTATTATTATTATTATTTTTTACCTAAAACAAAATTATATATACATATATTCATTTTATTCAATTATTATTTTAAAAACTTTTTATCCTCCAAAATTATTTGATATTTTTTTTAAGTTTTTAGATGGTATATATCATGATATAAATTGAAGTTAAATTGTTAATGAGACAATTACATAGTTGATGATTCATCAACCCAAAAATTTGGGTTCATTAAAAAAAATCTCCACAATTTATCTACACTCCTAACTAGAACTGTGATTTTTTAGGGTTAGTTTTTAGGAAATTTGTTGTTGATAACAAATTCTAATCCATTTTTAATTATAAAATATCTTTAAAAATATTTCATAAATAACAAAATATGAAATATTTATTTATTTTTTAAAGAAATGATACTTCATTAATCAAGTATGCAAGATCTCCGAGTGATAACTATAACACTATCATCATTATCTATAAAAAAGAGAGCAATTTAAGTAATGCCTTGATATCACCTAAATATTAGTCCACCTACGAAACTCAATGGGAGCCATATTTCAATTTTCTTTAATTTTGTATTTTTATTTTTTTAAGTTAAAAAAAAAAGAAGATGTAACTCTTATTGAATTACATAGATGAACTTCAATATTTAACTGATGTCTTGACGACATCATCTAAATTGCTCTCCTTTAAAGAACTTCGACTTTTGACACCAAAAAACAACATTTATCACAAAATCATCCCATATATAAAAATAGTTTTGCGAGTCTCTGAAAATTCTTCGATTTCTTTCTTGCCAAAGAAACTAGATCACAACGCCAAACAAGTTGGTTTGCAGAATGAGCTACCAAATTTGATTCCAATGAGAGGTTTATAGAAGGATTAATATTTAGTTTAATTCCAGCCCATTAAATTCAAGTTTCACTTAATTGAAAATTATCAATTTTATTAGATGACTATCAAATATGATTGAATCAGTTTTTAGTGTATTAAAAAAAAATTATTCTAAATATTTGACTTTTTTTTTCTTCGTATTTTTATGGTTCCTGTCTCACACGATAAGCTATTTTTGTTTTTTAAATTTTAGGAGAATTTTTATCTTAACTAAATTAAGTAGTGATAAAATTTTATTGGTATTATGTACATATAATAAATCTCCGTTTGATAATTATTTTGTTTTTAGTTTTTAGTTTTTGAAATTTAAACATATAACAACTATCTTATCATACGTTTTTCTTACTTGTATTGCTATTATCTATATTTTTAGAAATCAAACCAACATTAAAAAAAGAATTTAGTTTCAAAAACTTTGTTTTTGAAATTTGATTAGTATTCACATACTTTTTTAAGGAAAAATAGATATGATATTGTAGGAAAGAAGAACACATTATAAAAAATTTGAATAAAAATGATAAACTTAAATTTTAAAAACTAAAAATTAAAAATAAAATAATTATCAAACAAAGCCTAAAAGATTACGAGTTTTAAGTCTCTTAACATTGAATATTTATTGAATTAAAAAAACGTATAACTTTAATCTATCAATCAAAAGAACACAATTTAAATATGTTTGGAGCCTTCTAAACACCATTAAAAAAACATTACAAACGTGGAGATACAAATAGTAATAGCCTACAAACCTAAAATGGGATAATTTTGTTTCGTTAAAAACTGCACCCTAATAATTTAATTCATTTATAAGCATAGTATTCTAATTATCGATATGTACTCCTTTTACTGAGATATATTTTCGTACCTCGACAAATTATTTAAAAAAAAAAAAAAAAAAAATCGTACCTCATATTTGTTGGATTATTAAAAAAAATCATTTAGTGTATTTACTCGAAACATTTAAAATTCATAATTTGTTTTTTGTTTTTCAAAAAAAGATATTTCATTGATTGATAATATGAAAATTTCATATAATTACAATCTAGCCTCTAGAGAAATCTACCAAGACGGATTAAATATGATATGTTCCCATAACAAACCTAGAACTTTAGGTTGACGATTCACCAGAACCATATTTAATTATGAGCTACTTTTACCCAAAAGAGAGGCGATGGGTTAAGAAAAGAAGATTTTTCTTTTTGAGAAAATCTATAATATTATCACGATTTGACCTCTTCAATTAATGAAGTTTAGAATAAAAAAATTGATAGTTTGTTGCTTTCGTTGATTCATTGTAATTCAATTCAACTTTATAATCACAAGTTTAATTTTGACAATCGATACTTGACTCTAATCAACTTATTTGAGAATAATAGTACCCTCTATGTAAGATACGTGGTCTTTGCAATAATAAGACAAAACCATTTAACTAGGAGGAGGTGGTAAAGAAAATAAAATCTTGCAGCAGAAATATAGATGGGAATTTTATAAGAACGTTAAAGTCGATCATTAATTGTTAAACAAGAGTAGTAACTTAATCATATAATTTCATAACCAAGAAATTACAGTTCGATTTGAAATCAAACTAAGAAAGTCAATAATTAATTATCTACTTATCTACTTTTACCAAAAAGAGAGGGGATTTAATGCTTTAAGTCCAACAAAATTATTGCAAAAAAAGGAAGAAAATTTTTATCCTTACTTTCTTAAGTTAGATAATAAATTCTATTTTGAAGGTTATGAATCAGAAATAGTAGTATATCTTTTGTAGCTGTTTCCTTTTTTTTGGGAAGAAATATAAAACATCTTTCGAAACAAAGAAAAGAAAAAGATAGTTATAAACCCCTATATAAAAAATCCTAAAAAAACCATATTACTATAAAATTAGAGGTTGAATCTCCCAACTCATATTCTTACATAAGAACTATTGTTTTTGAAATATTAAAAAGCTGACTTGTCATAGTTTTATTTTAAAAATAAGGAAAAGTTGGTCACATTAATTAACTGTTCTATAAAACAAATGGGAAAAAGGAAGGAAAATAATTTCGATCTATGAGCTAAGATTTAGTGATGTCATGTAATGTCACCCATTAATCAACAGAAAAAAAAAAAAAAAAACTAACTATTCATAGTTTCATTTGATATGAAAAGCAACTTCATATATTAAAGGATAATGCTTGCATGATTAACCAAATGTGTCTGATTGAGAAAAACCACCTCAATTTCATAATGAATAGGAGATCCATTGTATTAATGCCACGATGAAATAAACATTAGATAAATAATGAGAAGAATTTGGGTGTAGCCCCGGCCACATCCCTATCATGATGTCTCTCATTTGGAGCTACATGTCTTCTTTCTTTCTTTTTTTTTTTTTTATAAAAGTTTTTAATAATAAATATAAAGTAAAAAAAGAGATGAGATGTGTGGCACCAAATGTGCCACATGGATGACATCATACTAAGGGTGCAGCCTGGGCTACATCCAAATTCTTCTCATGAATAATTTCACTTTCTTAGGGATAAAAATTTTTCAAAACAAGGCAGTTAGGTGCTGCCCAATGTCATTAGCAGTATGATCTAATATCAACTTCAACGGCTTTCCTAGTCCGTATCAAACAATCATAACTTAAGGAGGAAGGGTGTGTTAAGGATTGTGCCTTAAAGGCCTAGTAGTTTGTAATCAAAGAACATCATTTATTGTATTCAGTTGTAATTAATATAGAGTTATTAATTATTTTTATTGAATATTTAATGATCACATGATCCAAATCGAACGAGTTAATTGGATTAACAACGTTTAACCCTTGGTCATATGTACCCTTGGACAAGTATGTTGGACGTACAAGTGGATCTAGGTCCAAGTGAATAACCTAAAGAAGTCTACACTCATCTTGGAGACACTGTTGGTACGAACAACTGTGCAATAATTGCAAATAACCTGATCTGGTTGTTCATGTGGAGTGGGGGAGCGTATGCAATTTTTTATTTATTTATTTTTTTTGCATAACATTGTGACACAAAATATGTTATCCGTCTAAGTAATTCCGTTATAGACGTCGATGAATATTTTACTAGGATGATCGTATGCTAGTATGATCTCAATCCTGAGTGAGTTGTGAACTCCTACTTATGAAAGTGTCCATTGATGTGCATGGGTGAGGGCATCTAAACAACGCTTTTCAATATGCTTCTAACGTTGGGGATTGTCGTAGTGAGTAGCCGGGAACACAACGTCACAAGATGAAATTCACTCATTCTCTATTATTGTGGAGGTAGAGGAGGGATTCCATTAAGGACGAATTCCAAGGCTTGAAGAAAGGGTACCCACCTCTCGTTGGTCGGGCAGGACAATAGTTCCATGGTTGGTGACAACGCTCAAATAGAGTAATATTTAGCATATTTTAGAATCCTTGTATTACTTTATTTCTAGATTCAAGTGCGAAAGAAAATAAAAATGATAAGTTAAAAGGTGAAAAAGGCTAGTGCTTACGCATTAGGGGAATAAGCGAAGGATGAGAATTATAATGCGAAAAAAGAATCAATTTTTAGTAAAAATGCATAATAAAGGATAGCCGTGCACTAATAAATGATTTATGTAGGAACAATGGAGCAATGCAGAAGATGAACGTCAGTTTGCGAAGCAACGAACGCATTGCGAATGCTGAAAATAGAGCTGCCTAGATACGAATCCAAAAAGAAGGAAAGAGTCAGACGCGGAACGAACGCCAGTTAACAAACAGATCGCCAGTTAAACAAACTGCAATAATCTTGATATTTTTTTTCCTTAGTCATCAAAGATGTGATTGAAGACTCAATCAAAGGAAGATCTGCGGCTCAAATCAAAACCCCAACCGTCATAAGAATTCACTGTTTTGCTGAAACTCTAGGAGGAGCCTAAAAAAGGAGGAGTCGAGAACCAGTGGAGATGTGGAAGGAAGTGGAGAGCAGTGAGCCCACGATGAAGTGCTGACACCACGACATCAACCATATCAATCTACCGATAGTATTATTGTTTTGTTTATTTCGTAGTTTATATTATAGCACTTTTATTTGCTTAAGACACATTTTGCAACTGATTAATACGATGTTCGACTTCTTATATTCCATGTCGTTTGTTCTATTCTTTATTTTCATCATGAACTAATTCTGTTAAGATGATGCCAAGGAAAAATGGGCTAGCTTACGCATGTGATAAGAGAAACCAGGGGAAAATAACTAAAGCGTGTCAAGTTAGGGTTTAACTTAACAGTAAGTGTTGATCAGCCATCCACACGAACTAATAGGTTGTTGAATCGAAAGATGAAGTGACCTAAGGCTAATTTTCATGTTCGGTAGGTTAGTATGAAGTCTTTTATGCTTTAAAAAAGAGTTTAGGAATAAACTATTTACTACTGTATGTGGTGCATGAGGTATTCGTATGCTACTCGCAACTAGAGTTGGTTTTAGTGTTAACGAACGCAAAAGTCGACCTTAGATTTGTGAAGTATGATAGTTATTCCTTACCTCATCATTTCCCTAGAATCAGTGAACCCATCCCACGCGTACCTTAGCCAAGTCTTTCTATTTATCTAAACTTTACGCAATTTCAACTCTTCTTTGTTTGTGCAAAGAAATCAAATCACCAATCCAATTGTTTATTTTCTGCACTTAATTCTAAAATACATAGATTGGTAACATCACAGTCTTTGAGGAGAACGATATAAATTTTACTTATCATTTGCCGTAGACTGCATATACTTGCGCAATTGTGGAATTCAATTTACACAATTATAAGAGCACGGTTATGCATGATCAGTTGGACCTTGAACACTTTGTTCATTAGAGGAATCAGTTGTACTTAAGAGAAAGATGTAATTACAGGGGTAAAACAGACTTTTGACCCAATTGTGAATTACGAACAACTCGTGAAGGATTGTATAACAGATGTCCAATTATAACTGTGGACACAATTTATCCTATAGTGTGGGAGAGATCGCATGCCTTTAATGAAATAAGTTTGTTTTCTAACGAATAGAGATTGAATACTGGGTTGTTTGGCTTTTAATATGTAGGTCCATTGATCCCCGAGCTAGCTCACAGTTACCTGTACAGTGATAAGTATAGAGCATTAGTTTGAATGGTCTAAACTAAACTAAATTCTTCGTAATTAATATGTTGGACATATTAATTACTAGGAATTTAGTTTAATTTATTAAACTAAATAATTAATATATTGGATATATTAATAGATTAATATTTATTGGATGATATTGTTGAAAATGACCATTCATAATATATTGGATATATTAATGGATTGAATATTAATTGGATAAATATTAAAGGGAGAATTAATTAATATATTAGATATATTAATTGAGAAATATTTATTTAATAAATATTCATGTGAGGAGATAAGTAATATATTAGATATTTTAATTATAAATATTTATTGGATAAATATATATTAAAGTATTTATTAATATATTAGATGTATTAATAATTAATAATTAATTAATTGATTAACTACATCTTTCTATTAGATGGAAGAAGGCAGAGAAGTCTAGAAATAAGGACCTTAGGTCTCGTACATAAAGAGCAGTAGCCATCAATGTACATTCAATGACCATGAGGTCATGAGTTCGAATCTCTTCACCCCCAATTGTTGTAATCTAAAAAAAAAGGATCCTAGGTCTTTAGATTTCTTATCCCAATACTAGTTGACCTAGTGTCTTGAAGTGTTCACTCATTCCTCTCTATAAAGGCTTCACACCAAGGAATTTTCGTTGAAATAAAGAATAGCTTGGAAGATCAAATGAGTTGATTAGAAAAGTTACAGGGATTGATCCATCATAGCTGCTAGAGACTAGGAGTGTAAGGACCCGACCCAAATCAAGGTCTAAATCTAAGTCCTTAACTCTAAATGCATGAAAACGGTGTTCGACATCTAGGGCATGTATAAAAGCAAAATGGCTTCAAATCGACTGTTTAAAAATAAGTTTATAAAACAATAAATCCATTAAAAGAATCAAAGGGTACCTAAGAGTCAAAACATAAAAGTTCGAGTAAATATGTACAATTTATATTGACCATAAATTGTTCATTCAAAAGGAATAAGTTAAAAGACTCTATACAAAGTAATGCAGTAGGTTCCACGGTCATCTGCAGCTCCGTTGATCATCCATCTCGGTACAATTTAGTAGTACTTGTGGGGATTCCACAGTAGAAAGTGTGAGATTTCGCAAACTCTGTAAGGCTTCTCCAGCTCGGGGACAGACATGCACAAGAATACAAACATCAGTAAACAAGTATGATCAGCAACATAATCAAAGGGTGTACAAAACTCAAGCTCCTAGGTGATAGGTCAAGAAACCTCATCTTTGACTAGCACCTTCTAGAACGGTCTAAAGGTCGTAGACCCCAAGACCAAAAGCCCACAAGAGTCCTCTGAATCGAGAGTAATCTGACAACCTACTCTAGAGGGATCCGGCGAATTGAGCATCTTGTTGGCCTCGGGCCTTGTACTCACGACGAGAGGTGGTGCCACACTAATCTCCAAGGAACCATATCAGGCCCATACCACATACATGGAGAGTACCTAGGCTACTAGTAGAAACCATCCAAGCCCGTGAGCCTGGCCGGTCGACCATCCACCAAAGTCCTGCGGAGCGAGAGAATATCACCTCAAGTTAGGGTATGAGCCCGAATATCATCGTCCACACCCACCTACTAGTCTCCTCTATCCAGTCTCCATGACTCGTTTGGGTCCAAACAAGGCATCAAGCCGTGCATCAAACATCATGCAAGTCCATATCAGGACAAACAAACTACATGCAACTCGACCATATCAGGCAGATATACATGAATCATGCTTCACTAGTCATACAAGAGACAAGGCATGAAATGTATATGCTCTCGATGCATTCACATGCAACATACAATGCACATGGTTATGCTACAAATAGATAAATCAACTAATGCAAGTAAAACGGCACATGTATTAACCACAGGTCCTCGAGAAGGGGTAAATGGTCCCTTACTTGGAGGAATCCTCTAACAGCGCTCTAAGAATCCACTAGAAGCTTTAAATAGTCAAACACAACTCCGATCCCTGAAACGAACAAACTGGTCAAAACTAGAACCTCAGACCATCAAAATTGTATCAAGAATATCAAATTTATCGAATAGGTAAGAACCTTGAAAACGTGTCCCAAAGGCAGCTGATGGCTACATGCGCCTCATAAACTCGACTCAAAGAATAAAAAATGGCTTGGGTTAAATCTGGTCAACAGAAAAGTCAACGAGTCAATTACTTGCCATTTAACCCACAATCAAAACATCCATGAACCCAAGCAAGCACTTTTAATGCATAACTTAAATAATTTTAAACCACTAGCCAAATAACCTCAAATCACAACTTAAATGGCTTTAAACCATAAACCAAACAAGCATAATCCATTATTTAAATAACCTTAAACCAGCAACCAAACACTTCCAATCCACAACTTGAATGGCTTTAAACCAGCAAACAAACACCCCTTATTCCTCATTTAAATAATCTTGCACTTGCAAACAAACAACCTTTATTCTTAATTTAAATAGCCTTAAATTAGAAAACAAACACCCCCAATCCACAATTTAAATAACTTTAGACTCTACCAAACACCCACCTTCTTCTGCCTTGGGATGGTTCCAAATTTAAACCCAAATGAAACAAGGAACTTCACATGAACTTCAATGGCGGCTGAAGCTCGCGATGGCAGCTCGATCTACTCCACTGCAGTGCGACGACGTTCCTTCTCAGACTAACCCACAACCCACGCGAACTCGGTATCTCCCGACTGACGAACCCACGACGGCTTGAACTCGCAACTGAAGCTCAACGAATGGCGAATCTGTAACGATGCAACCCACATCTGCTCAGCAACGACCTAGCCAGACCCGACGGCAACGAACGGAGCAGCTCGAACCCAACTTGCACAGAACTCACATTGAAACCGCTACCCACGCTACTGCTGGACAGACCCGAGAACGGCCCACTTGCGACAGCTGAGACCTCAACAAAGCCCAACGACGAGCTTCAAGATGAACGACGGCGAAACAATCCTTCAAGCAAGGGGTTGGGTTTTGAATTTCATGAAGAAAAAGGTGAACAGTGCAAAATCAAACCTAGGGATTCTAATTTGGAAAAATTACTTAAATATCTTAACATAAAAAAGGCCAAAATGCCCATTTTCTCTCAATTAATCACAAAAATGCCATCAAACTTCTTGATTAAAAGAAACCCAACAAAATGGAGTTGTTACAATATTCCCCCCTTAGAAAACTTTCATTCTCGAAAGTTGACTAAGTCTCAAACAACCCAGAATAACAAGATCGCATAACCATATCCACTACACTCTAACAAGAGCAACTTACTGTTCCTTAAAACTTTATGATCTCGATTCAAAACTGAACAAGTTTCTCCTCAAAAGTCAAATCCTCTCGGATCATCGAAGGCTCATGGTCAACAACATGGCACAAATTGACACATATATCGACGAAGCACCAAACATGGAATACAAAAGCACTGCAAACAACAATGGAAGGAACTGAACGACACTACATTTCACCAACTCACTTGTGAATCACAAACGACCAAACAACTCATACCCAACCTCATTCTGACCTCAAATCTCTGTATTCCCTGAATCGATGCCACTTTAAGAAACACATGACTTCCAACCAAGAATTCTGATCTCTGCAACGAATATCTGCACCACTTTTCTAACGGCCTTGAGTGGTAAGCATTCTAGCACGAATCTCATGAACTACCTCACTGGTCAACTACAGCAACTCAGGTTTTAACAACTCTCTCTTCAATTTTATCCCAATGGACAAGAGATCTACATCTTTCCATACAATGCCCCAAATGGTGCCATATGGATAGTGGACTGATAACTGACATCAAGCAAGCTCCCACAGATACATCAACCTATCCCAACTGCACATGAGGCATAACTTACCACCACTTAACATGTCCTCCAAGATCTGACTGACTTTCTTGGTCTAACCATCTGCTTGTGGATGAAAAACTGCACTGAATTTACAAGCAGTACATAAACCTTCTTGCAGGCTCTTCTAGAAGTGCAAAGTGAATCGACCATTTCTATTTGAAACACTACTTACAAGGACCTCATGCTACTTAACAATCTCTCCCAAGAACAACTATGCCCACATCTCACCAAAATAATCCAGCTTCCCTGGAATAAAGTGAGTACACTGGGTAAGTCAATCTACCAACACTCGTGTGGTTGTGAACCCTCTCGGCGTCCTAGGGAGTCTTGTGATATAAAAACCATAGAAACATCGTCCCACTTCCACTTCGGAACACTTAACTGTCGCAACAACTGTGTGGGCTCCTACCTCAGCACTCTCTCACCCGCTGACAAGTAAAACAACTGATAACCCATCAATCTTGCTGCTCAACACTCCATGGCCACAGAATGCTCAGATCTGCATTCAACTTGGTACCCTCAGGGTACCAAACAAACAACGAACTATATGTCCTTGACAACAACTCGAGCCTGATTTCAGCATTAGCAGACACATAGAGCTCTATCTGAACTGTCACTCATAAATAGACCCAACAACTACTGTCACCCTGCTGACTTACTGCAAGTCTTAACCAACAACAACTACACGGACAACTGAGCCAACTGAGCTGAAACCTTTCAATCAACACAACCCTGCTCGGTCGAGCTAAGGCCACAACAAAAATAGAGAACAACAAACGCAACTGAAAATGAACTTCTCTACTCTGTGTAGGAGCAACCACAAAAGCTTTACCAGGATGGTAGAGAACCTCGTAATCGTGATCTTACAAGCTCCAACAATTGGCGCTATCTCAAATTCAGCTATTTCTAGGCGGAGCAAACTTCTGACTCTTATGGTTCACTAACAACTGTATCCTCTCACCATACAAGTAATGTCTTTTAGGGTCTCTAAGCACACACCACAAATGCTAACTTCAAAACACGAATAAGAGATCTCCTCATACCGCTTAAGCTGTCTGGCCCCGCTACACTTTCCTCTATCTTAGGAAGAACACAACACAGACCCTCTCAGAAGCATCACTACAAGCCACAAAGCCACTGACCTCTCAGGTACTGACCAGATGATGCCGAAATCAAACATCTTCTCCAAATACTGAATCGACCTAACACTAACTGATCATACAACGCGTGACCTCTCTCTAGTTAACTGATGTTGATCTGACCCAACTTCTCACTACATTGATCCTAGCAAAATCCACTGAAGTTTCTTGACGTGTTCTTAAAATTTTTCTCAAATTCTCAACTTGATCCAATACTAACTTTTAACAAACTCTTAAATCAACTATGAACACGATCACCAACCCGTTAACTGGCATTAACCTTAAACTCATCAAATCTTTAAACTTGCTACTAACTCTCAAACCCAAACGATCTGGTAGTCCCAAACTTTCTCATTTTCCTAACAACACAATCAATTTCTTGCCAAACCTTGCAAGTCCAATAAATTTAACTTATAAACTAACACTACATCATTCCCCTACTGAAAGTAGGTGAACTGAGCTAGTGCCTCTTCTTATCAACATCGGACAATACTATTTAAGGAACGGCTTCTTAAGGTCACCTAACTAGAAAACTGACAAACCGGCTGGCTCAAAACTCAGCACAGACTGTCAGTCTTGAACTCTCAAGCGAAACATCATGTCGAATCTTCTACCCCTCTGAGCACACCTTGTGGTTGAAGATCATCGCAAACAGTGACAACTACACCTCAGCTACTAAAGAGAGTTTAGACTGTCCAACATAGTGGTAAGGATCCCACTTCTTAAATTCTTTTGAGATCTTTGAAAATTCTGCAATTTTCTCATTGCTCCAAGCCTGAGTATCAGCAACTAGTGTAGACACCTGAGCAACATCTTGCTCGATTTGAAGCTTACAACCCAACTCTTGTAACTGCAACAATGGTTAATAACACTAGGTGTCTCTACTGCTCCAACTCTAGGCTTGCACCTCATGCTGACCTCTAGAAGACTGCAACTCAAGACCGGTACTTCTCTTGAGCTCAAAAGCCCACACCGCTCAACTGCTTTTGAACCTTTAACGGAACTTCTAGTAACTCTACTAGGCATCTTCACTGTACAATAGTCTCGTGGACATCTCAATCCCCTCCATAAACTTTAGGCTAGCATGCAAGTGACACAATGCCATAAAAATGCAATACAATGCAACAATGCTGATCATAAGAAACATGCTACAAAACTAGTATCTCAAACCATCAAAATTGGATCCAGAATATCAAATTTATCAAACAGGGAAGAACTTTGAAAAACGTGCCCCAACAGCACCCCGTGGCTACATGCGCCTCACAAACTCGACTCGAAGAATAGCAAATGGCTCGGGTTAATATGGTCAATATAAAAGTCAACGGGCCAATTACTTGCCATTTAACCCACAATCCAAACATCCATGAACCCAAGCAAGCACTTTTAATACATAACTTAAATAATTTTAAACCACTAGCCAAACAACCTCAAATCACAACTTAAATGGCTTTAAACCATAAACCAAACAAGCATAATCCATCATTTAAATAACCTTAAACCAGCAACTAAACACTTCTAATCCACAACTTGAATGACTTTAAACTAGCAAATAAACACCCCTTATTCCTCATTTAAATAATCCTGCATTAGCAAACAAACAGCCTTTATTCTTAACTTAAATAGCCTTAAGTTAGAAAAAAAACACCCTCAATCCACTATTTAAATAACTTTAGACTCTAACCAAACACTCACATTTTTCTACCTTGGGATGGTTTCAAAATTAAACCCAAATGAAACAAGGAACTTCACCTGTACTCAAGTGGCAGCTGAAGCTCGCGATGGCAGCTCGATCTACTCCACTGCGGTGTGACGACGTTCCTTCTCAGACCAACCGGCAACCCACGCGAAATCGATATCTCCCGACGGACGAACCCACGACGGCTTGAACTGACGGCTGAAGCTCAATAAATGGCAAATTCACGCTACGCAACCCATATCTGCGCTGCAACGACCCAGCTAGACCCGACGGCGATGAACGGAGTAGCTCGAACCCGACTTGCACAGAACTCACACTGAAGCCGCTACCCATGCTAGTACTGGACAGATCCAACAACCACCCACTCGGGGCAGCTAAGACCTCAGAAACGCCCGACGACGAGCTTCAAGATGAACGGTGGCGAAACGATCCTTCAAGCAAGGGGTTGGGTTTCGAATTTCATGAAGAAAGAGGGTGAACAGTGCAAAATCAAACCTAAGGATTCTCATTTGAAAAAATTACTTAGATATCTTAACATAAAAAGGCCAAAATGCCCATTTCCTCTCAATTAATCACAAAAATGCCATCAAACTTATTGATTAAAAGGAACCGAAAAAAATGAGGCTGTTACAAGGAGACAAAGAAATCCAGATTGATCAGAGACATCATTCAATATAAGCTTCTTTGGTTTATGAAACAACTATCCCCTAGGGAAGGTTGTTGGTAGATTAATTGAATTAATCAACTAAAATAAACAACCGTTAATATTTATGTACCTATTGACTTCTGTTGTGCACGTGCACCCATTCCCAATAGGATGCATCCAAGAAGAAAATATATGACTCCAAGAAATGTGTTTGTTCATAACATCGATAAAGCTAATAACGACACTCTAGGGAGCACGCGAGCTGCTATATCTACTAAAAGAAGGAAAAAGAGAGTTGTTTCTAGCTTGATACTTCGCCGAGACAAGTGCCTTCCAAAGAGACTCATCTTCATTTAAAAATCTCCACGACCATTTTTCCAAAAGCGTATAATTGTGATTCTGGATTTTCATGATCCTAAGCCCCCCAAGCTCCTTAGGACGAAAAACCATATCTCATATAACATTGAAGGATCCACCATTGTTGTCCACCATTCTGAATTTGAAAGTTTTGACAATGAATCTCAACTATTGCAAACTAGAAGTATTGACTCCATAAAATAACAAAATGTCTTTTGCAAACAAAAGGTGAGATAATTGGTCTAGTAATAAGTCTCATTTCTGATTCCAGTTCGAAAAAAAATCTTGGAACAGCTTAAAAATGTTCTAGCAGAGGTAATGGATTATTAACCTAATAAAGTAATTAAGAAAAAAAAGGCAATCATCCCAAGTTATCTAAGAGGTGTTTGGATGAGATTTTGGATGGAGAGTTACTTTGAGAAGTTATTTTGAGTAGCTAGAAATTGAGTGTTGTAACCAAAAACTTGTTTGGAAGTATTTTTTACCTTTTTCTTTTTGTAGACGAGACGTTAGAGACAATAATTTGTTTGGAAGCGAATTTAAAATGAGTAGTTGTTTTGAATAGTTAAAAAATAATAATTAAAAATGTGGTTAAAAATGAGTTATTTTCACTAGTTTAAAACAAATGATTAGAAATGAGGAGTTATTTTAAGTATTTATAAATGAATGATTAGAAATAAAGAGTTATTTTTAGTAGTAAAAATGATAAGTTATTTTAAATAGTTACAATAATTTATTTGGATGTAATTTTTTGAAGAGTAGTTAGTAAATACTCATTTTAAATCCTTCAAAAATTCAACAAACAAACACCCGTCATAAAAAAAAAATCTTACAAAAATAAAAAAATTTTAAGTTGAATTTATGATATCCAACTATTTAGAAACTAAACTTTTATCCAATTTCTGGACAAAAGAAAATGCTCACCCACATTAAGAAAGAAAAAGAAAATGGAAATTTGACATTTCCTCAACCTGAATTAAAATTTGTCAGCCAAATGGCAACTTTAAAGATATTTTTGGGAGTGTACCTACAAATACACAGACTGGTTTTGCAATTATTCTTTCCCAACCGCCTCTTCATAATTCTACCTTTCTTTGCAACCATCATTTTCCCATCTGTTATTTCTCTCTCATATGTATGATATCTTGGCTTTTGTCATCAATTTAAGATGTTGTTACCTTCTACATCTAATCTTAAAGGGATTGTAGAAAATAATTTGGGTGCATCTATTTTTGTGTCATCTACTAAATTGTTTAATCATAATTTGCCACATATAGCTTGTTGAAGACTGCATAAATATAAATGCTGCTCGAACTGTACTTAATAAAGATGTACTATGAACCATCATAGAGTGACTCAAGTGGTCAAAAAGGATTTTGCCTCTTTGTTGTAATCTCTTGTATGCATATTTTGTTATATTTTTCCTTTCTTAAAGCCTTATCACTGACATGATATATAATATGATAATCAAGAGATTACGGGTTAAATCCCTCACTCCAATTATCGTTGAATTAAAAAAAAAGGTGTCATATATATTGTTGAACTCTTTTCATACCTAACACTTCATCTTTGTCTCCTTCTCAATCTCTTCTCTTTAATTCATGTGGCATTTTCTGTTCTAAAGTTTTGTAGCATTTATGTTTTGATTCACATTGGTGAGTTTATATGATTTGATATGTTGTAAAAGTTGCTTAATTATGTTTCTGGGTTTATAGTAGAAATCAGGAGTCTTACACTTCGTTTGACATATTGACATTTTTTTTCAGCCAATTCATAATCATGAGTTTGACATAAGATGTGAAGTAACAATTTCCGCCCTAATTAATATTGATATATATAGTTAATTGATTTTGAGAAAATTTTTCAAACCTAGAAATGATAGTGGGAGTTAAAGAAAAATGCATAAGTAATAAGTGTGTCTTATTTTATTGGCCTTAAAATTTTGGTTTAACATTGAATTTATACCAAGTTTATGAAAGAGAACGCATACTTGAATCTCTTTGTTTTAAATATTGTTGAGTATCTAATAAGAACAATAACTCAATGACACTAAATCAAGAGGTAATGTTTTGATTTTTCTTTTTTTAGATTATTATTATTTTTTTTGAAAAGCTCTTTATTTTATTATTTTTTTTTTTTAAGACTATGTGTTAGGATTTTAGTTGGGGTGGTTTGAAAAATCTTAGGTTTCATTCTAACGGAAGAAATTATTACAAAATAAGACCAAATACATATTTAGTCCTTAATTTGGGATTTAATTTTGATTTGATCTCTATATTTGAAAATACTTTTACTTTTGATATTTTAATAATGACCACTTTTAATTTTTCACATTATTATTTTAGTTTTGAGTTAAGCCCTTGAAATTATTATTATTTTTTTTAATAAAAAAATTCATAAAGCATTGGCATACAACTTCAAATTATGTACTAAAAAAAAATACAACTTCAAATTATTCCACTAAACAGAAAACTAAAACTAAAATCATTTTCAAGAAAAATCAACATATGTTAATCATTCCATTTTATAGTGGTCACTTAAAAATCAATTTTTTACAATATTTTGACATTCAAATATCATAGGATGAAATTATATTTTCGTATAAATAGTCAAAGTGCGCATACGTTGACCTTGAACACTCACAAATATGAAAAAAAAGAGTAAAGTAAAAAACTCGATATATCGACATCGTATACATGATGAGATTATGTGAGGAACTTGCTCTCGAATTCACGAATCATAAGTCTATCTCTCATTGTCTTTCCTTTTCTCTTTAGAGGTAATTTAGGAGGTAGCAAAGCAAAGCATTGTCTTTTGTGGCACAAGAGGAGAAGGGTCACTATCCTTCTTGTTCCTGATCTCTATCTTTCTCTTTGGCAATATATAGCAATGGACAATGAGATGGCTTGAGAGTGACTTTCCCTTAGAGAAAAACTCATCTCCAAAGCTTACTAGAATGGCCTTGTTCCCACACAAATACTTTTAAATTTAATTTCTATTTTCCTTCTTTGTTAGCAAATGTACATATGTTTCCTTTCGTGGACCATATGAATAGATTTTTATTCATACAACTTTTTCTTTGTAATAATGTCTTTTATTTTTCTTTTCTTTTATTTTTAATTTTGTATGTCTTCTTTTGGATGCGGTATTCTCTTATTTTTTGTCACTTTCCTTTTGTCTTTTTGACATTCTTTTAATCTCTATATTTGTACGTGTTAAGTTATGTCTTGAACGCATTAATGCCCTGCGATTAGTAGTCGGGAGTCTCGCTGCTCGATCAGGTAGTGGGGGTGCAGGGGCAACGCCCACGTTGTGCAAACGCTTTTTCGCATTGCAAGCAATTGCATCGCGCATTGTAGCAATGCGTTCCGCATGCATTTTGTGCAACCCGCGTTGGCACTCCGCAACGTAAGCACTTCCGCATTCTGTTGCGCGTTCCGCATGCGCTTACGCATCAGCACTCTGTTTTATGCTTATGCATTCTGTAATAGGGTTTAATTGTTAGGAATTGTGTCTTCAAGGCCTAGTAGTTTATAATTAAAGAACAAGCATTTAATGTTAGACATTTAATTTAATATTTCAGTTATTAATAAAGGTTATTATTTTCATTAATTGCGCATTTAATATACAAACGTTGTTCAGCTTTATTGCATTAATTGGATTAATAACGATATTTCCATGGTTATTTGGATGTACACTTGGACAAGTATGTGAGATATACAAGTGGATCTAGTTATAAGTTAATAACCTAAAACGTCTACAGCATATGGACTAAAGTTGGGCGCCTAAGTCTTAGTGACAATGTTGGTACGGCCTGCTTTGCAAATGTTACAAACAACCTAATCTTGTTTGTTCATGTGGAGACATGTGAGTGGGGATGCCTATACAAAAAGGAATTTTTTCATAAGACGAGACCAGAAGTTTTATGATCGATCTAGTAATTCCGTTATAGAATCGTATCAACTACTTCACTAAGGATGATCGTATGTTGATGTGATCTTAATCCTGAGTGGGTTGTGAACTCCTGCTTTATAAAAGCGTCCTTTGATGTGCATGGGTGAGACCAGCCAAACAACGCTGGGTCAATAAGCCTCCCACGTTGGGGATTGCCGTAATGAGTGGCTGGGAACGCACCATCACAAAAAGGAATTCACGCCTTCCTAAAATTTGAGGAAGATGTAGGGTTGTTCCCTTAAGAACTGATTTCGCTTGGAAAAAGGGATCCTGCTTCTCATTGGCCCGAGAGGACATTGATTTATAGTTGGACTATAAACACTTATTCATTAGAAGAATCAGTGGCGCTTAAGGAGAAAGATGTAATCACAGTGGTAGAACAGATTTCTTGTCCCAGCTGTGAATTGCGAACAAGCTCGTGAAGGATCATATGATATATGACCGATTATATTCGTGGACGTTAACTTGTCCTATAGTGTTTAACTTGTCCTATAGTGTGAAAGAGTTCAGCACATGCCTTTAGTGGAATAAGCCTGACGTTAACGAATAGGGATTGAATCCCGGGTCGTTGTAACTTTTAACCTATAGGTCCACCAGTCCCCGGGCTAGCTCATATTTGCTGGTACACTATTTTATTAGAGAGTGAGTTTGAAGAGTCCAAATTCACATATTAATCATGTGAGACATAATTAATATGAGCATAAAGTTTAATTTATTAAACTTGCTAATTAATATATTGGTTATATTAATTTAATATTTATTGAATAAATATTAATAAAGAGAAATTAATTTATTTGAAAAATTAATTATAAATAATTATTGATTAATTATTTAATTAAGAGATCACAATAATTAATATGTTTGACATATTAATTGGTTTGATAATTATTGGATAATTATTAAATGGAGAATATTGATTAATATGTTGGACATATTAATTGGGTTAATAATTATTGGATAATTATTAAAGTAGAGAATTAATAAATTTTTTATATTAATTAGATATTTATTTATAATAATGAAGGACTTGGGTGACGCTTCGTACGTCATTGGGATCTAAATAATAACGGATCGGTGCAAGAAGCCTTGTCTCAGGCATCGTTTGACAAGATGCTTGTCAGGTATGCGATAAGGGATTCTAAGAAAGGTCATCTACCTTTTAGGCATGGAATCTCATTGTCTAAGGATAATAGTCTTAAGACACCAGATCTGACATTTGTTATGCGGTAGGGAGCTTGATGTATGCTATGTTGTGTACCAGATCTGACATTTGTTATGCGGTAGGCATTGTAAGCGGATATCAGTCAAATCCAGGAATGGATCACTAGATTGCGGTTAAGAATATTCTCAAGTATCTTAGGAGAACGAGAAATTATATGCTTGTGTACAGTCGTAAGGATTTGATCCTTACTGGGTACACCGACTCTGACTTTCAAACTGATAAGGATTCTAGGAAGTCCACATCAGGTTCATTGTTCACCCTCAATGACGTAGCTGTAGTTTGAAGAAGCATCAAGCAAGGATGCATCACAGACTCCACTATGGAAGCTGAGTACGTAGCTGCTTGTGAAGCAGCAAAAGAGGCAGTATGGTTGAATAACTTCCTAGCAGATTTAGAAGTGGTTCTAGGTATGGATAAGTCGATCACGTTATATTGTGATAACAGCAAGGCTATGGCTAACTCCAGAGAACCTAGAAGCCATAAACGAAGGAAGCATATAGAGAGAAAATACCACCTCATCAGAGAGATAGTGCATAGGGGCGAATTTATTGTCACTAAGATTAACACGGTTGACAATGTTGCTGATCCTTTTACAAAGGCTCTCCCGGCTAAAGTGTTCGAGGGTCACCTAAAGAGTTTAGGTCTACGAGAGGCGTCTCCTAAGGTCTAGAGCAACTGTGAGCTTGATGTTTGGCTTTACATGTAACAAGTCTTTCTAGGACTTTAATGCAAAGGAGATTGTTAGGGATTGTGCCCTGAAGGCCTAGAAGTTTGTAATTAAAGAACAAACATTTAATGTTAGACATCTAATGTTATATTCCAGTTATTAATAAAGGTTATTATTTTGATTAATTGCGCATTTAATATACAAACGTCGTTCAGCTTTATCGCATTAATTGGATTAATAGCAATATTTCCATGGTTATTTGGATGTACACTTGAACAAGTATGTGAGACATACAAGTGGATCTAGTTCCAAGTTAATAACCTAAAAGTCTACAGTGTATGGACTAAGGCTGGGCGCCTAAGTCTTGGTGACACTGTTGGTACGACTTGTTTTGCAAATGTTGCAAACAACCTGATCCTGGTTGTTCATGTGGAAACATGTGAGTGGGGGTGCCTATGCAAAAAGAAGTTTTTTGCATAAGACGGGCCAGAAGTTTTATGATCGATCTAGTAATTTCGTTATAGAATCATATCAACTACTTCACTAAGGATCATCGTATATCGATGTGATCTTAATTCTGAGTGGGTTGTGAACTTCTACTTTATGAAGGCGTCCTTTAATGTGCATGGGTGAGACCAGCCAAATAGCGCTGGGTCAATAAGCCTCCCACGTTTGGGATTGCCATAGTTAGTGGCTTGGAACGTAACATCACAAGAAGGAATTCATCCCAAAATTTGAGGAAGATGTAGAGTTGTTCTCTTAAGAACTGATTTCGGGACTTGGACAAAGGGATCCCGCCTCTCATTGGACCGAGAGGACATTGATTTATAGTTGGACTATAAACACTTGTTCATTAGAGGAATCAATTGTGCTTAACGAGAAAGATGTAATCACTGGGGTAGAACGGATTTCTTGTCCCAGCTGTGAATTACGAACAAGCTGGTGAGGGATCATATGACAGATGACCGATTATATCCGTAGAAGTTAACTTGTCCTATAGTGCGAAAGACTTCAGCACAGACTTTTAGTGGAATAGGCCTGATGTTAATGAATAGGGATCGGATCCTGCGTCGTTGTATCTTTCAACCTATAAGTCCACCAATCCCCAGACTAGCTTATACTTGCTGGTACACTGTTTTATTAGAGAGTGAGTTTGAAGAATTCAAATTCACATATTAATTATGTGGGACATAATTAATATGAGAATAAAGTTTAAATTATTAAACTTGCAAATTAATATATTGGATATTTTAATTGAATAAATATTAATAAGGAGAAATGATTTATTCGATAAATTAATTATTGAATAATTATTGAATAATTATTTAATTAAGAGATCACAGTAAATGAATATGTTGGACATATTAATTGGTTTAATAATTATTGGATAATTATTAAATGGAGATTATTGATTAATATTTTAGACATATTAATCGGGTTAATAATTATTGGATAATTATTAAAGTTGAGAATTAATATATTGGATATATTAATTAAATATTTATTTATTTATTTATAATATATTGGATATATTATGGAATTGAAATTTATTGGATAAATATCAATTAAAATAAATAAAAATATAGTTTTTTCAAAAATTAAATGGGAAAAATCAAATGGGAAAAATGTATAATGTTTTGTACCACATCGGAAAACTCTAATTTGGAGCCTCCACCACTCCACTATAAATAGGAAGCCTTGAAGGCTTTCATTCTCATCTCACTCACTTTCAGAGTAACCTTTCTCATAAGTTGAAAAACCTCTCTGAAAGCTAAGATCTCTTTTCTCCTCCTTAGTCAGACTATTCTGACAAAGTTTCTAGCTCCCTTCTCTAAAGGCTTCCCACCAAGCACTCAGTGGTAGCAATGAAACCATAGCCTGGAAGAGCGGAGGAGATCGTTCAAGTTTTTTCCACGGAGAATAATCGATCCTACTCAACATAAAGACCCGCCAGATTAGATTAGAGGCGACAGTTAATGAAAGTATTTTTTTTCAATAACATGTCAATCACCTAGGGTATTGCATTTAGATTAATTTGATTAATCAAAGATAATAAATTGGATTAATTATTGTGAAATTTTTATTATTCACTTGCTTCCGCCGCGCTAAATGCATGCTTCTACCCAATATTCCCAACATCATCAACTATCATAAAGTGAAGGTTGTGAAAGATCAGAATCTTCAGAACTAGGTATAGATTAAGACAATTTTTTTTTTTTATAATAGGTGGTAGGATATAGGTAGATGAGGGTGAGGAAGAAGAACTAGTTGTAGATGTGGATGTGGTTTTGTAAAACGAAAAGGTTTTTTCATTAAAAAAAACTACATTCCTTTGAGATGTAAAACTTGTTGAAAATTGGTTCATAAGAAAGATACCTTTTATAATCAAGAGGATGGCCAACAAAACACATTGACTAGACCTAAGTTCAAGTTTATGATTATTATAAGGTCAGAATAGTGGATAGCATGCACAACCAAATTTTCTCAAGATCATATAGTCAAGAAGTGTAGAAAACAATAACTCATAAGGTGATTTGTTATTTAATGTTGGAGTTGGAAGTCTATTAAAAAGATAAGTAGTCGTAGAGAATATAAAAGGCCAAAAGCTAAGAGGTACCTTAGATTTAGACACTAGAGAGATAGTTGTTTCTGTTATATGGCAATTTTTTTATTCAACTATGCCGTTTTGTTTAAGAGTATATGGACAAGACTTTTGATGGGCAATCCCTTTAGGCTCAAAGAAGGTTTTTAGTCTTTGATTCAAAAATTCTCTAGCGCTGTCACTTTTAAAAATTTTAACCTTACGAGACAAGGAGATTTCTATAAATGTATGAAAATTAATCAATATAGTAGAAACATCATATTTGTAAAAAATGAAACGTGTATAATCATCTATAATAGAGACATGATATCTCTAACCTTTAATAGAATTTTGAGGGAAGGAACCCTATGCATCAAAATGTAAGAGTTCAAGAGGATAAGTAGAAGTAGACAAAGAAGTCGAAAAGGATTTTTTCCTCATATTACCAACAATACAATCAGTACAAGAGATATTATCAATAGATATAGATTTAGGAAAAGTGCGAAAAACAGTGTATATTACAACTATTGAAGGATGTCATAATCAATCGTACCAATCAAGAGATGACAAAAATAACTAACATGTGCTCGAACATGATTTGATTCCATAGAACTACTACTGATAGGATAAAGACCATGTATGCTCGGTCTTTCAAAGAGAATCCGGTTTGTTTTGATTTCTTGTATCATAAACGAATCAACGTGGAAAATAAATTTCAAATTATTATCTTTACACAACCTATGAACAGAAAGAAGATTAGTAGATATATTTGAAACATGAAGTAACTGATTTAGCATAAAAGAATAATAAGGAGTAGGAAAATACCAAAACCCATGTGAGTGACATTCAATTGATTGTCATTTGCCTATAGTCACACCTTCATTTCCAGTATAAGAAGAGGACTGAAGGTTAGGTGAGAATTACATCCTAAATCTAATAACCAAACACCATTTTCTCGAGCCATGTTTGAACAGAAATTAGAAAGGTAGGAAGAGAATTTGGCAGCCATAGCAGCGAGTCTTGAAGCAGGTAGATGCCCTTGGAATTATCATCTTATGATAAAAATCTAAGGCATTGTGCCCGAATTTTCTACATATCTGACAATGTAGCTTATATGGGGATAAAGAAAAGAATGAAAAGTATTTGTAGAGGAACCTAAACTGGAAGCTGCAGTATTTAAATTTGCAGGACTTGAATTGTATCCACGACCACAACCACCAGAATTTCGACCTCGTCCTCTGTTTGATCCTCTCCAATTTCCACAGCCAGCGTCATTGTAATTTGCTATCATTGCAAGAGGAGTAGTGTTATTTATATCTTCTTTCTTGATCTCACTTTCAATTGCACTATCTACAGTTTTTAATAGTACATGAAGCTCATCGAAGGAGGGGCTTTGAGCTCTTGTTCATAAAGATGTTTTTAGAACATTGAATGTAGAGGGGTAAATCACAAGACTTTCTTTATCAATTTTGACTTCAACAGTAGCCTGTCGATCAACTAAAGTCTTAATTTGTTGGATATATAAATCAATAGACTCAGTAGCCTTTTTGGTAATACTTTGAAGTTCTATTTTTAGACCAATGCTGTTGATTCTTGAAGATGAAGAGAAATGTTTTACAAGAGTTTCTTATACCTCTTTAGATGTTGAACATCCAAAGACATATGACAATGCTGTTGGGGAAAGAGTTGCATTTATGAGCGTGATAAGAGCCTGATCCTTTTCAAACCAAATTTTGTATTTAGGAGTAACGCCAGATAAAGAAGAGTCTCTTTTAGCTATCTTCTCGAGATCAGCAGATAGAGTTCCATCAAGAAAGCCGAAAAGCTTATGAGCCTTTAACAAGAGTGAAATATGATATTTCCACAATTCAAAATGGGATGAATCAAAACGGATTGAAACCATATTGCAAATCTTGGTGAGCAAATAAATTGAAGAAGGTTGAAGTGAATAAGTAGAAGTCATTGATTTTCAATAAGAAACAAGAAGACGAGGAAGAGAAAAATTAGGGCAGAAATCGAATTAGAGATGAATGGCTCTCATATCATGTACAATTCTTTTTTTGAAATCATGTCATGTACAATTCTAATGAAAAGAATTGTGGGTAATTATTATTGAAAAAGTGTAAACTCTTATACAAGATGAAATGGGATTAAAGCCCAAGGATCAAGCTACAGAAGATAAAGAACCTAACGGCTACATTATCTGACGGGGGGACTAGGCGGCTAGTGAATTTTGGAATAAAAGAGGTATGTTAAAATTTATTTAAGTATAAAACTAGCTTACCATGTTTGATATGCAAACACTAAAGATTTTAAAAAGAAAACTAAACCACGACCACAAGTGACAGTTAATTTACCTAAACAATTAACAAATAAAAAGAGGACTTTGTCAAAAATAAAAATCAAAAGAGGAGTGTTAAAATTTCCAAATCAAAGTTTTTGTCACAAATGGTTTTTAAATTCTCGTCTTAAATTATTTTTTAAAATGAAGTGTCACATTATATATTAAAAGTTAGAAGGTGAGCTTTCACGCACTTTTTTTATGATCGGAAATCAGAGCTTTGCATCTCTAATACTCGAGGCATCACTAGCCCATCTCTAAGACGTAACACTGAAATACATCAGAAGTGGAGATACAATTGGAGGGTGTTTACAAATTAATATCACAAGCAGATTTATCCTAAGATCAATTTACAATTTTTAAAAAAAATTTAAAAAAAAATCAAAACTACTTCAAATAGTCTGCCCACACTTATATTATACAGGCACTCCAAATACTGATTTCAAGTACAACTCTAATTATGTCTGCACTCACCGAATGGGTCGATGACGCATGGTTATTTTGTTTGGTGTTAATCCATTTCAACTCTACGGTCACGAGTTTGAGTCTGATATTTGGCTCTCTCCAAATAATGACTTCTTATATACCACTCTGCTATACATGCACCTCAAACACTAATTTTCGTGCAATTCTTGAGTCTCACACTCAAGAGAGAGAAAAAAAATAATACTCAAACATCTTTGACTTTCCCTTTATTCCCTTATTTATTCTGAACTCTCTCTCTTTTCTGCCTTATATTTCTGCATGCCTCTGCTGAAGAAGACCAATCAAACCCATAACCTTTCTTTTCTTTCTTTCTGCAAAAAAAAAAAAAAAAAAAAAAAATCTTCCTAAACAAAACAAACTGAAAACTCTTTTTCATTCCACCTTTGTTTTTGAATGATTTGTTTCCTTTTTTTGTTTCTTTATCAAAAAACCCTTCTTCACTTAAATTTAAAAAAATGCCCAATAATGAATCTTCATCTTCTTCTTCAATCCCATTTCTTGATATCTCTCTTCAAATTAGTCCACCAAATAATTCTAGCTTTTCTAGTACTAATGAGAGCTCTAATGGAATTGGGGCTGATCATCATAATCATCAAATGTATACTGATAAAATCAATCAAATAAATAATGGGGATTGGCTTTTGAATCATCATCATCATCATGGCTTCCCAATTCATCCCAACCCTTCATTTTGTTCACGGAAAGACTCTAAACAAATTCCTACTTTTCCTTCTTTCTCCTCCTCTTCTTCCTCTCGAACCTTGTACTCGAAGATCTCTGGCTTCCCCATGTCATTGTCTTATCTTCGGCGGCAATTGGGTCCTGGTCGGGCAACCGTGGTTAGAGGACGGGGTGTGAGAGCGCCGAGGATGCGGTGGACGAGCAGCCTCCACGCTCAGTTTGTTCATGCTGTTGAGCTTCTTGGTGGCCATGAAAGTAAAAATTTGAAGTTTCATTTTCATAACCGTTTTTAATTAATTAAAGCTTGTTCTTTTTAATGTTTATGTTCTAAAATTGCTTTGGTGTTGTGTGGTTTCAGGAGCTACACCAAAATCAGTTCTGGAGCTTATGGATGTGAAGGATCTAACATTGGCTCACGTGAAAAGCCATTTACAGGTTTTTATTTTTCCTTTTACTTTTATATTCAAAATATTTGTTACGGAGAGTTATTTTTATGTCATCATATGAATTAAATTTGAATTTACAATTTTTTAAAGAGATAGAAATGCTTCAGATTTTACGATGTTATTTATTTATTGTTATATATTTATTTACTTTTTTAATGTTAGCTGAGGTTTATTCATATTCTAGTGCAATTTAGATCTATAATTTTCTAATAGATATTTTTTTTTTTTGAGAAAATTTTCTTATAGATCGATGCTTTAGTTATTAAATTTTGCCTGGATTGACCTCATGAACAGTAAAAAATTGGTATCTCAGAAAGCAATATGTTCCACAACTAAATGAATGCATAATAAATGCCTGTCCCTTCTCACAAAATAAAAGATTGTTCATAATTTGGCCGATCAATAATACACCGCCAATATTTATCACCGTAGATTCACTGTTTTTCCAACTTCAAGACGAAAAAAGTGAATAAAAATAATAATTCAACTGAAAAAAGTGTTTATAACGAAGAGATTATGAATTTAAATTCTTTAGAATTAAAAAAATTGTAAAGACCAAAGCAAACAAGAAAGGGGATGAAATTATTCATATAAATCGTTATCACGAGGTTGATAATTTCGGGAAGTCTCAAACTAATTTGGAGAGTCTTTCATATAATTTCGCTTTTATGTGGTTATAATTGTAACTTTAAATAAAACTATTTTAATTAACTAGCGCAGCCACACTTTGACGACAAAATTGGCCATCAGTTAGTTAAGCAAAATATACCAAAACAAAGATTTAAAAAAAATTTCTTTAAACTTTAGTCTCCCTAATGAAATTTCAGCTCAAACCCTTTATTATGCACAATACAACTTTCTACAAGATAATTATTATAATGCTTTAACATTAAGAATCCTTAATTATATATCTCTCTTTATTAAGATCACTTTCTGCATGTTAATTATAATTATGCTTTAACATTTTGAATCCTTAAGCTTTCTGTCTCTTTAATTGTCAGCTTTATATGCTAAGAAAAGCAAATGCTAACTAAAAATTTTGAACAACCTTTTTTTTTTTCCTTCAGATGTTTCGGGCTCATAAGACGACCGACAAGTCTGCAGCTTCTCCAGGTAATTATCAGTTGGCTTATCCTTTACCCCTTTTCTTTTTACCAGCCTTTATCTTTTTTTTTTTTCACTAAATTTACATATATACGAAATATATGTCCTTTATTTTTCCAAACACGGTCCTGAGTTTAGGACATGTACCTTGTACGTCTATTAATTATATGCATGATGGTACTCGGTAGAGTAGATATCTATACTAAAAATTAATTGATAATAAAAAGAAGTAGTCCACGTAACTTATAAATGGACATTTATTTGCCATATTTATGAAGTATTTAAAATGAGTATTTACTAATTTTTCCTCAAAAAATTATATTCAAACGAGTTACTGTAACTACTTAAAATAACTCATCATTTTTACTATTCAAAATAACTCCTCATTTCTGATCACTTATTTTTAACCATTCATTTATAACTATTCAAAAAAAAATTCTTAATACTAACCACTCATTTCTAATCATTAAAATAACTCATTTTTAACTATTCATTTCTAATCATTCTCTTTTTAACTATTTAAAATAACTATTCATTTTAAATCCACATCTAAACAAACTATTGTTTCTAACTACTTTACAAAAAAAGTATATTCAAAGGAGTTTTTTGCTACAATTCTCAATTCTTAACTACTCAAAATAACTTTTCAAGCTAACTTCTCATTCAAAACCTCATCCAAACACCTTTCGAAGGACTTTCTATTTTTTCAATGAAATTAAATTAAGGTATAATAGTGAAATCTTAACATAAATGCATTATTAAATTTATGTTTTTCAATCATCTAAAAGCTTGAGCTGATAAAGTTAGAATAATGTATTTAAATTAAGGTGGGTCAGAAGGTAGTTTTAACTCTCTAGAGGATGATCATATGTTGTCGATCTCCATGGGGAGGGCAATACAAGATGGAAGTTTAGGGCTTTTTTCTACTCAAGAATATATGGGCTATGCTTCCTCAAGGTAACTTTAATTATTATTTGTTTAATCATATGATATTAAATTTTTAATGTATATGATAAACTAATCATATGAAATGTGAGAGTAGGCATAGGTTGTTCCTACTACAACTTTGGATTCACTCATGAGTTGCTAATAATTAGTGTATTCGACGCCCTTCTAAAATAGATTACAAGATAAAGAAAATTGTTGTTACTACATCATATAATTTTTAATCTAGTTTTTGCTCATAATATTCAAATTACAATTCTATAACTAGGGATGGATTCGAAAAACTTAGCTGAACGGGCAAATTTAAATTATTTTGAGAGATCAAATTTTATATACAAAAAATCACAAAATGAAAAGCAACCATGAATGATATTAAAATATGGATGGAACCTACTTTCAAAATATAATAAAATGAAAAAAATAATAAAAATAAAAATTGGGAGAGGCCATGCCCCCTAGCCCCTGATTATATATATATAGCTCACAAAAGAAGATAAAATAAAGTGGGAAGCTTTCTTTTTTGAGTCATTTTGCAACTTGTTTGAACTCTTTTAGAGTATGTTTGGGACAAGAGGAATGGTAATGATTAAGGAGAGAATGAAAATGATGAGAAGAATATGGAGGAGAATGATGATTATTTGTGTTTGGAGTGAAAGTAATGATTATGGAGAGAATAATTATTTAAGTTTGAGATAAAAGTAATGGTTATGAAAAAAATAAAATAATGAATATGATGTAAGTGAAAAATAGTGATGTGATGTATGAAAAGTTGTTGGAGAGAGAATAAAAAGTAATAGTTAAGGGGACAATGAAAAAAATGATTTTTGAAAAATGTGATTATGGGAGAATGGTTCTCGGTGGCCCAAACACGGAGAATCATCCCTATTCTCATTCTCCCCTTATTCTTGGTGGCCCAAGCACCCCCTTATAATTTCACATCATAATTTTGTTCACTTACAACACTTCCAAAGCATTATTTCAAAGAGTAGAAACAAAAAGGTTTGATGTGTGTTGATTAAAGGTGCAACAAAATCCAAAGAATGCTCTCTTCTGACAATATATCAATGAAAAGCATAGATTTTACACTAAAAAAATCCATAATTCAAAGATCTCTGTTTGTTTTGGTTTCTGCATGGATATTGCAAAAAGAGTTTTCTTGTGTTTAGTTTGCCTTTTTCTCTTTTTCTTCTATTTGATTTTGGGTTTTTCCCTTTTTCTTTAGTCTTTATCTCTTCATTTCTTGAAGATTTTCTTTGGTTCACATTACACAAATTTTGTTATCAAATGACCTAAAAGAAAGGGTTCACAAACTAGTAAAAGCAACCTAAGGCTTCCTTGTTACTTTTTAGGTTAAAACCATAGGGAAAAGATGAGTTTTAAGTTTGAATTTTGTTATAGTTCTTTTGATCTTTTTACATATTTGTGTTTGGTTTCTGAACTTTTATTGTCATATTTTTGTTGAGTATATATTAGGAAATATCATTTTAGTTTTTGTCAAATTGAGTTTGTTGAAAAAAACACGTTTTTCTAAATATTTACCTAAACTTTTCGATCATATGCACACACTCATGTCATCGGTTGAGTTGTTGCCTTGGTTGACGAATACTTATCCAAACCTTAAATACTAAATATTATATACTAAAATTTAAACATTAAGGCCCCGTTTGATAACTATTTTGTTTTACCTTTCAAAAAAAAAAAAAGATAACTATTTTGTTTTTAATTGTTTATTTTTGAAATTTAAGCCTACAACAACTATCATACCATATGTTTTTTTTTCTAAATGTCTACATCTTATCTATATCTGTAGAAACCAAACCAAAATTTAGAAGAAAAAATAGCTTCCAAAAGTTTATTTTTGATTTTAAAATTTGATTAGCATTCGCATAATTTTTTTAAAGAAAGTTATATACATTATAGAAAAGATGGAACATATTGTACTTAAATTTCAAAAACAAAAAACAAAAAATCAGGCCTAAACTATAAGCATGGAAATATTAAACCCTAGATATTAAACCCTAAAGACTCGTTTGGTTGAAAGTTTTTTAGAGTGGGAATGAGTTCAAGTTTTTAAAATCCTTGTTTGTTTCAAGTTTTTGTTTTAGATGCGTAGGAAAAAGTCATTTTCCGTACATTCTTGGAGGAGTTTTCTAAACCCCTTGAAAACATTGGTCTTTTTTTTAATTTTTTTTTATAACTACCCACCATCTCTTTATTTTTCTTTTTCTCTATTTCTTTATTAATGTTTCGTATATATTTATTTATTTTCAAGAATTATAACTAATTATTTAATTAAAATTAATCTATTTATTTTATTGGTTTGAATTTATTTTGATTGAATCACAAAATATTATTTTTATGTTTAAAATGTTATTCCAAATTATGATCGAGTTAAGATTTATGAGACGTGTCTATTAAATAACAAACATAATTGCTTACTTGACTTTTTTTTTTTTTTTTTAATGGTTGGGACATTTATACCTCTTCTAAAATATATGCATTTGAAAAATATTGACTTAACGTTTTTGTTTTTGTTTTTGTTTTTGTTTTTTTTTTTTGAGATCTTTAATTAAAGTTATTCAAACTATGTTGTTTCTCTAATACAAAAAGATAGGATATGAAAGATTTGAACAACCTCCAATATCGAAAAAAAAGATATATGTCAATTAAATTACATTGTTAGTATATTGATTCAATAGATTTTTAAAAAAAAGTATATTAATGCAATTCTATTTATTTATTAAAATATTATACATTTCTACGTACAAGTTGGGAGGAGGGAGATCACACAAATTCTATGAGAGTAGCACTGCTCTCAAAGAGTCAAATATCGAGAATTACCACAAAACAATGAAACTAACATGCCATCAACCCTTTTAGTTTGTTGGATTAAATCCCAATTTCCAGATTCAATCAACCAAAGCAAAACAATAATATAGATGAAATCAAACCAAATAAGTAAAGAAGGAGGAGAAAAAATTAACACATCGATGTAAAGTGGTTCGGACTAGCCTACTCAACTGTTCAGAATGTGAGTTGATCAAGAATGATCAACCCCACTCATAATTTTCATTGATGAATCAAGAGCTCTCAAATGGTGGCTAGGATTTCTCTCAAGGTTGAAGATAAACCCAAAGAGCTTTATATACTAGCTCAATCACACACCCTAATGTACTTAGTTAACCTAACCTCACATTAACCCAAGGTTCATCTAAACTCACCATAAGGGTTAATTACAATTGATGTGTTATTCACATTTAACAAATTACCCTCTTGAAGTACATATAAAAAATTGCATCAAGATATCAGAATTCCAAACAAAACTTGATCATAACTTTGCTCGGCATGAGCAAATCAGAACGGTCTTTAAGAGCTCAGAACTTCAAACTTCAGAACTTCAGTAGGACGGTAAACTGAATCCACCAACGGCAACCTAAGCCTATTCTCAAAAGAACATCTTCGAAAATAGACAAATCATAAAACAATGTTGCCAAGTAACATGGAATCAAAGCAAATAGGAAGTACTCTCTCAAAAGACATAAGCGGCATAAACTAGAGTCAATATATCTAGAACGAATCAACTCTTCAGAAACAAATGCACTTAGAACCCAAATGACCCTAAAATACAAAGTTTGAATAAAAAATCTGAATGCTCAGAACGTTGTACCAAAATATGTCAAACTTCCATGAAACTGCTGAAACAAAACTGACAAACTGTGCTATCAGAATGACAAGAAATAGAAGCACAAATAATAACTCCAAAAGCAGAAACAAACCTCTTCCATATCAAATCTCAAATAAAAAAATCTTCAAACGACAACAGTCAAGAGATCTGTAAACTCCACAACAAAACTACCAAATGCAACAAAAAAAATCATCCACAAATGACAAAAGTAGATGAAGTAACTTGCACTAGAAGCCTCGCTAAAAAACATAATGAGAAAAACGATCTTTTGCAAAGCCATAATCAAAACAGATTTCTTGCAAAAAAGTAAACAATCATGAAAGAGACAAACTGCTCATCAGAACTGCAAACAACATTGATCAATGCAATCAAAGCCCAATAGTGAGGATACATACAAGAACACAAACGGAGAAAGGACATCAAGAACACATCAAGATCATCTATCCCCTCTTCATGTTTGTAATCGAAAGCAAACGAATCTGCATCAGAATGAGAGTATACAATACCTTTTAAATCGGACTTAATCACAAACCAGCAAAAGCAGACAATGAGCAAATAAATTTCAGGTCTCACCACAGACATCCTACATGAAAAATCCAACAAACAAGCCAACTCCCTATCCAACAACTGAACGTTGCACTCAAAACCAAAAGGAACATCCTTAAGTTTATAAGCAACTAAGATAGGATCTGAATGTGCAATGTCATTGACAAGCACTAAAGGCTCAACAAATGGATTTTCAGATGCATAAGCAGAAGCAACAATCAAACATTTATCAGAAAACTCAATCTTAGAATTCAACTGCTTATCAACAACACAATTACCTTCTTGTGAAGAACCTGTCAAATTTTCATATGGAGTCTTAACAAATTTATCACATATTACATCCATCTCGCGCTGGAAAGTTTTGCCTTGCAAAATGTATAAACCATTAGAAAGCTTCCCTAAAAACTTGATTTTCTCATTCTTACTCACATAAAGTAAGCCATTTCAAGATGAGTAGTCATAACCAGCAGCATTCGAAACACCCAACGAGATAAGGTTTCACTGAAGACCTAGAGCAAATTTTACATCTGTTAGCATCTTGACGGAACCGTCATCCATGCTAAACCAAATAGAACCTAATCCTTTAATCTCTAGTTGAATGTTATTTCCCAACAAAACCTTATTATTACTCAAAATTTCCAAAATTTTTAAATTGTGCTAAAAAAGGGATATGAGGAATGAACAACTAGAGTTCATAATCCACAAATTATCAGAAGGGTCCAAAATTTTAAAATTTTCGACTAAGAGCACCACACCCAAATCATAATTCTCAAGGAAGTTAGCTGAATCAACTATCCTAACAAGTAACTTACATTTCCTCTTCACAATAGGACATTCATACTTAGTATGACCATCCTCTTGGTAGTAATTGCAAGAAACTTTCCTCTACTCTAATGGTTGTTTCTCCTTATCAAGCTTAAAGCTCAATTTACTTATTGAATTGCTTTGGCCTTTAGAAGATTTAATCTTCGCAAACAAGGCCTCATAATCCTTCTTTTCAATTCCCATCTCTAACTCCCTAGATCTTAATGAATCCAAAACAATATCTAGGGTCAAAGTATCTCTGCCATACTTAATGATTGATTTAAGCTCTTTGTATTTCTCAGATAACGAATTTAGGAGAATGATAGCTTGATTCTCAAAATCAAGCTTCTCCCCAGTATTTGCCAGGTCACCATAAATTTTGTTGAACACGTCAATGTTTTCTTTTAATCCATTAGAAGGATCCATCCTAAACCCAAATAGCATTTCCTTCAAATAAATCTTATTGGATAGAGATTTACATGTAGAATTCTTTGAGTTTGGACTACAAAGTGCATCGTTTATGTTACTAACCCTTCTCAGAACATTAACAGATAAATGAAAGATGATGGTGCTATAGGTTATCTCCAATGCCTCTTATTTATCATCCTCAGACATAGTTAGAGGCCATTTAGGAGGATTATCTAAGGCTCTAGCAACTTTTGTTGCACTAAAAAGGTTTTCCTTTTCCTTTTCCACAAACTAAAGTCCTCTGACCCATCAAATTTGTCTAACTGGAATCTAGCAAACATCTTATGCGAATAATCCAAATTTCAGGAGAACAGTGAAATCCAGAAAATTCAACAAGCCATGAATCGAAAATAGTACAAACGACGAGTCCAACCAAACAAATACCCAAAATAAATCACAAAGAAGCTATCAAAATAATCAATCTCAAAATTTCAAATTCTTAATCAATATCTCAAAATCAGTATGCTCATCACAATTATCAGCTTGTAATTTTAAAAGAAAGAAACAAGCCTAAACAAGATTTCTAGCTAAATTGTAGAACAATAACCAAATTTCTGCATGACATAAACCCCACAAATCACAAATTCAGCCTCAATTGATATGCAATTGTTAATCTCAAAACACACCACTATCAAAATCCTTATAATAGCCTAAAATCTATCCAACTAAACCAAAAAAGGTAATCCAAAAATCATTAAGGCAATAACTTAAAGTTTAAAGACAAAGTGTCCAAAAAAAATTCAAATCTCAATTAGTAGGCAATTCTAATCTAGAGCTCAATAGTCCCAAAATATTAACAATAATCGATTTCTCAACAATCAGCCCATCAACTTATTAGGTATTCTAAAGCGATAATCACTAAGGTTTTAAATGAAGCATAGATTACCTTTAATCCAATTTGTGATTATTGAAACACAAAGAGCTGCAAATTCAAGGTTATATAAATCCTTTGCCATTGAAGTCATAAGTTGCCCAAAAAATATCTAGAAATTGACTATAATCAGATTGTTGGATGCTGAAATAAGAAGAACTCACTGATTGAGCAAGTTAATTTGCAAATTTCATGGTCGCTCCGTCATCACAACTTGCCGAAAAAAGCTGGAAAAAATAATTCGGCCAAAATAGATTAGCTACAGATGACGAAAAATTCAAAATCGCTTAAGAATCTTGAGAAAGAGCAACAATTTGTCACTGGTATCAACATCTGACCAAAATGGGGGCATCGCTATAAATTGATACAAGAATTAGAAAAACAATTTCACGAACTATTAATTCAAAGACAAAAACATTATGAATGGTGAAATAATTCTAATCGAATGGTGGTCTTGACTTCCTTTTAGATTGGGTAGGACAATGGACAAATCACGGTAGAGATTTACAAAATGGACATCAACTCGCCGATTCACTGCTCTGTTGCTGCTAAAACCCGAAATAAGACGATCTATCGCTGGTCGACAAGAGTGAGATTTCAGAGGAAGCACAACTAGTGCTCTGATACCAAATGTTGGAATAAATCCCAATTTCCAGATTCAATCAACAAAAGAAAAACAATAATAGAGATGAAATCAAACCAAATAAGTAAAGAAGGAGGAGAAGAAGAAATTAACACACTGATGTAAAGTGGTTCGGACTAACCTACTTACTGTTCATAATGTAAGTTGATCAAGAATGATCAACCTCACTCATAATTTCCATTAATGAATCAAGAGCTCTCAAATGGTGGCTAGGGTTTCTCTCAAGGTTGAAGATAAACCCAAAGAGCTTTATATACTAGCTCAATCACACACCCTACATGTAGTTAGTTAACCTAACCTCACATTAACCCAAGGTTCATCTAAACTCACCATAAGAATTAATTACAATTGATGTGTGATTCACATTTAACACGGGTGATATATTTCTACCTTAAACTTTTAATTTCATCAAATTCTCTTCAAATTTAGATAAATAATTGCAATCTTAACTGTAAACTAAATTAAGGTAATTATGTGTTTATTGAAATGATTGATTAATTAGAAATCAATTAAGTATACCGAAAAGGTCGGTGGTGGGTTGGTTTGGTATTTTGTTGTAATCCAATTCGACTCCACGGTTACAATTTTGTTCATGAAACTAAATAGTAGCTAAATACTAAAACTTATAGATGAACACTAAACTTATAGAAACCTTTTTTAAATCCCAATATGTTTGGTGTATTTGGACAATAATTTGATTATTATAAACGGGTGAATTATTAGGAAGGTTATAATAACTTGTTTTTGTGTGATAGGTTGTTATAACGAAGATTATGATAATTGTTTGAGGTGCAAATTATTTTAAACAATAAATTATTATAAAAGATAGTTATATTATAACATGAATTGTTATAATAAGACTGAATGATTATTATGGTTGAATTGGGAGATTGTGGGGATCTTCAAAAAAAAAAAAAAAAGAGTTGAGAGGTTGGGGGGTTAACCCAATAATTACTATAACAAGTCGCCCAAATATGAGTTGTGTTATTATATTGCAAGCTAACTTGTCCGCAACCCGAGGCTCAATACAATTGTAACATTTAAGATAGAATATCTAATATTTAATATCTAAAATCTATAAATAAAAATAAGTTTCAAATCTGATTTTTGTTTCTAAATACTTTTAAAATAGTCATTTTTAAAATTGTTTTTTAAAAGAGTCATTTGGAACATATGAAAAAATATTTTAATATATTTAGAAAGTAAAACTCATATTTATAAATAAAAAGAAAAAATGAGCTATCTTGTTCAGGAAAATTACCACCATTTTTTATCTATAAAAAAACACTTACCACCATTTATCACATTTTTTTCAAAAAATAACCCTAATAAAATTTAAAATTTGATTTCCAAAAAAAAAAAAAAAAAAAAAAAGATTTCTCTCAATTTTGTTTATTTATTTATTTATTTTTGTTGAGAAAATTACAACTTTGTTTAGATCACTAATTTAATATATTCATTAAATTACAAATATTTTAGAAGTATAATTTATTTCTTAGAAGTATAAGAATAACAAGAGATAACTTATAATTTGGCATAAGTTTTTTCTCATGCATTTTAGTGATCGAAACTCTAAAGCTCACACTATTATTATTGTTGTTATTATTATTATTATTCATTCTTAATTTTTTAATTTATGTTTTATTTTATTGTTTCGAAAAGAATTTTTTTTTTTAATTTTTGTGAGTGCTCAGCATTAGAGACGCTCGGTCACCGAGGAGCTGCCCTGACACGGATGGTAGCAAATCGACATCTAAATCCTCACAACAAAACGAGGTATAAATTTATATCTTATTTATTTCTCTCCATGATCAATTTAAACAATTTATTATAAAAAAAAAAAAAAAAACCACCAAACTCTAAATTTTTTATTAGATTCCATATTTATAATCATTGTATAAAAGGAAAAAAAATCACTTCATTTCTTTTAATGATTTGCATGTTATCTTAAGAAAATATTTGTATTCTAAGTTAAAGCTCAAAAATAAAAACAACTTTTTTAGTCTAAATTTTGAAATGAAAAATAAAATATTGATAAAAAAAAAATCATGAATTAGAATAGTAATATAGACTTAATTTTTAAAAATTAAAGACTGAAAATCAAAAGATAATATTCACACCCATCACTTTTTGGTCATTAATACACATAAACAAGTTTTTTTTTTTGAGATTACAATAATTGAGAAGGAAAAATTTGACCCCATGATCTCATAGTTTATGAGTGTACATCAATACTGCACAATTACATGCTCTTGTTGGCATACACTTATACTAACTTATATTTCTTACCGTTAAATTTCAAGTTAAAATACAACATACATCTATGAGTAGGTTTTAAATAATAATAATTTTTTTAAAAAAAAATTGATTAAGATTTCAAATAATTAGGGATAGAAATGAAAATTATTTCTAAAAAAGTGGAAAAAAAAGTTTAATTATCGAAAATAAAAAATTAAAAAACAATCTAAATAATTCCTTCTCTCTCACACCAGCTTGTCTCGCTTTAAAAAAATTATGTTTCTTGTGTGATCCTTTAAAAAAAAAAAAGTAATTTGCGCGAAATTTTAATATTAAAATTTCATCAATATTTGAAAAGAAAAAAAAAAGAAAAGAAAAGAAAACCCAACATGGCACGCATTTTATTTTATTCATTCATTTATTTATTTATTTATTTTGAGAAGCATTTTATTCATTTATCTTTTTTTTAAAAAATAAATTTTATTCATTTATCTAATAAAATATAATAGAGACATTTTTTTAATACTAGAGATGTTTACTTGAAAAGTGTTTGAAATCACTCGTGACATAGGGTAAATTATGTACATGCATCCATCCAACTTCAAGACATGTATGTTTGTGTTATAATTATCAAAATAAAAAATAATGATAACCTGAACTGTAATAATTTTCATACAGTAGACTACACTAGAACAATAAATTTTTGGAGACAAAAAAAAAAATTACCCAAAACAAAAATATGATACATAAAAGTAGTATTTATAAATTAATTTATTCTAAAATATATATATTGTTAAATCAAAATCTAGATCTATGCATTTCTAATCCAAGATCAATACCAAATAGAGATGAAAACATAAGCAAAAGTAAAGAA
>JBBMKA010000030.1:1599531-1648022 GCA_037833695.1 Sechiopsis laciniata
AAGGGGGAGTTGTGAAAGTGGGGGAGGGGGGGGTGGGTTTTTTTTTTTTTTTTTTTTTTTTTTTTTTTTTTTTTTTTTTTTTAACATTATAAATAGATATTATAATAAAAAATATTATTTTTGTGTGAGAAATAATTCAAATGTTCAAGCCCACCTTAATTTTTAATTTTTAGATTCAAACACGTTTAAGAATAAAAGTTCGAACATGTAATTTATTAGTTAAGTCCTATATGATGTCATTTAGAAAGTGTTTGGATGTGAAATTATAGATAAATTATTTTGTTTGATTATAAATGAAGGATTATTTTGAGTGATTAGGAATTTAAATTTCAATAATAACTCGTTTGTATGTATTTATTTATAAAGGGTTGAGTTAATAACTTGTTTGAATGATGGTTTTTGTAAAATGATAGCATACAATAACTCGTTTAGATTTAGTTATAAATTAGTGATTATTTTGAGGGGTTATAATAAATTTATAACTAAAAATAAAAAATAAAAATCAGTTTTCTTACATTCTAATTCAAATTTATTAAGTTTACATATTTTAAATGGTAGTCAATTATTTGTTGAAACGTACCAAGTACAATTTGTAATGCCAATATGAGCCTATCTCGGTAGTTAGAATATCACCATCTTAGTTTAGGATGGGAGGTTTGAATTTATACTCCACATCATAACTTAAATAATATATAATTACTATGTAACCTTAAGAATGTTTAGTTTGATAGTCAACTTAATTGAACTTGTTGTACCGATTGGGTCGGTGACGCGATTGATTATATGGTTGAGGGTTAATCCATTTCCACTCATCGATCACAGATTCGATCCCTGGAATCGAAATTATCTAAAAAATCCCATTGAATGTTTCAAATACTAATAATTTCATGTATCAAAATCTAAGATATATATGTTTTAATTAATTAGATGCTTTGATTGGTAGATTTATTTTTTATTTTTTTAGTAGTAGTAGTTTATATATTTTTTATAATAAAGTTTATTTAGTGTGACATTAAACTATAAACTACTTGTATTTACCTTTGTAAAATCGGTGTTTATTCAAGTTAGTTAAATCTATGAACTTCTAAACATCTTTTTGTTAATATTTTTGTGAGTATTCAAATTAGTTTGGACAAATCGATTCTAATTTGTTGATGTAGTTGGATGAAACTCTAACAAATAGTTTTATTATAAGCTTTGTTTGTAATTTATTTATTTATTAAACTATGTAGATATTTAAGAGATTTTATCTTAACGTAAGAATGAAGTTGTAACTTTAAAATTACTTGTATATACCATTCAATGAAATTTAATCAAAAGAAAAAGTCAATGTGCTGAAATCATCACAGTGAGAATCAGATTCCATTCCTCAAGGGTTGTTTTTTTTGTAGTTAGGTGCAATTGTAATTAGAATCTCATTGATGTGTTTACTTATCTTGAATTTGAATAGAATATGTATGATTACTCTTTTGTATTCCTAATTAATTTAAATGCAGTAATTAAGAACCTTTTTCAAAAAGAAAAAAGGATGGAGTGATTAGAAATATGCCACAAATTAGTGACTAAGAAGGTACGATAATTAAGAGTTTATAGGTTTTTTTTTGCACATTTTTTCCTTAATGCTTTGATCGAATCCAAAAAATCATATTCCCCTGTCAATTAGAGATGTCCACGGGGCGGGGCCGGAGAATGGCTTCCCCGTCCTCGCCCCCGCCACCTAATTTAATCATCATCCCTCGAAAAATTCCTATTTTTTTCTCGGGGATCGGGGCGGGGATTCCCCGCAGGGATTTTTTATTTTTTTTTACATTTTTTTTACAATATTTTTAAATAATTAGATTTTCTTACAAAATATCTATAAATTTCAATTACAATGTTAATTATTAAAGAAAAATATTTATATGAATAAATAATTTCATCAACAAAAAGTAAACGGGGCAGGATCGGGGAATCGGAGATGGGAAATGTATTCCACGTCCCGGCCCCGATTAGCCCACGGGAAATTTTTTCCCTCGTCCCTAGCCCCGTTTCCCGCGAGAAAAATGGGCATCTCTACTGTCAATGGTTGCAACACAAAAAAAGACCACAAACATTTCCAACTCATCCCTTCATGACCCAACCTTTGAGGAAGAGCATCAACCAAGCATGTTATATCCTCTTGAAGCTAGCTAACCGAGGTTAGCTCAGGCAATAAAAAGTCATCAACCAAGCCTTGTATGTTGCATTAACATTTAGCTTCCAACACGAAAATTAAAATAGGGTTCTCCGTAAGAAACTTGTTGTCGGTTCTCGTCAGAATTATTTAGTGGCTAACTTTAAAAAAATGCAATTAAATGCATTGTTTAAGACTTTCTTTTTTTTTTAATCAAATAGTTAATTTTTCATTACGAACAATCATTTAAATTATAGATTTCCTCGTGAAAATAATAATAGCAATTTTTTGGATTTAGGGATTTTTCCACCTTCCACATTCCTCACTTATAACGAGATTCGGGCCCTCGTTAAGAACCGAGTCTCGATCAGCTTTCGTCCAATGATAAATATATATTGAATGTAAAAAAGGTTTCACCTACTTATAAATTATTTTTTTTAATAATTAAATGTAGGAGGAACACAAGATTGTAAATATTTTATAAAAAATAGTCGATGTGGTATGGCTAGGACACTATCTAATTTAAAAATGGTGATATATATATATATTATACAACTTCAAGATTTTTTTTTCTTTGATTAGATTTCAAAATAGATTTTTATTTATTTATTTATATATTTTTTAAGTAACTCCATGTTTATTTAAATTTAATAACATACGAATGTGGAAATTTTTATATATAAACTCTCAATCAATAATTTTTATTTTAACTAGTTTAACTTTTTTTTCTATAATTTAGCAAAATTTGAGGTAGGAGGAGTTCAATTCACTACCTTTGATCATAAGGTTATACATTAAGTGTTTTTTTTTAAATCTACCATTAAAGAAACATATTTTGTTGACCATTTTTTCAAGCAATTGTAACTTCGTTCTTTCTTTATTATAAACATAATTTATAGTTATGGTTGTACTCAAAGTCTCATAAATTTTGAAAGTATCTGAATATATTAGTAGTACGGTACATTTAAATTTTGAAGATATATAATTTATATGTTATGGAAAATAATCTAATCTAATAGAAATTGTATACCATAATTCATTTGGATAAAATTGAATAATGGCACGTACGGTTCAATCTTTTATCTTTTAACTATAGTTGAATTTAAAAAAATAAAAACAACAATGGTTTATAAACAAAAACAAGTCTAATTTTACCAACAAGAAATTGAGCACAACCCAATTGACATTTAAAGATACTAACGACGAGATTAACTACATCCATACATTTCAATGATCAACAAGTCATGAATTTAAATTTATACTTTCACAATTATGATTGAATTAAATTTTAAAAATAAAATAAAAAATGTAAATGGGTATAGAAATGGGATATGGCAGTCCTATAGGTCTCAACCCATGAATATATATATATATTTAAGACCATCGAGGATGATTGTTTGTTAAATTTATGGAGGATTTAAAATGGATATTTATTAACTATTATTCAAAAAAAAAAAAAAATAAACGAGTTTTTTTAAGTACTCAAAGTCAAAATAACTACTCATTTTTATTTTAAAAATTAATCACTAATTTATAATAATTTATTTACAGTTACTTAAAATAACTATTTATTTCTAAGTACTCATTTATAACTCTTCGAAATAACTCATTTTTAATTATTAATTTATACATTTATTTATAACTCTTCAAAATAATTTATTTTTAACTGACTCATTTATAATTATTCTTTTTTAATTGCATGAAGTAACTATTTATTTTAAATTTACATATAAATAAACTATTGTCACTAACTTCTCTGCCAAAAAAATGACGTTAAACTACTTTTTAGTTATAACTCTCAATTTCTAATTAATTAAAATAATTTATTATCCAAACAGTTCCTTAAATATTATTGGGTTGTAATAAGAAAAGAAAAGAAAAAAAAAACAGCAACAAAATTTGAAATTAAATTGTATTAGAAATAAACAGCATTAGAAATTCCTTTCGTATAAAGATCACTTTTCTGAGTTCATTCCCAAATTCTGAAGTTTTTGCGCTTCTCTTTTACTCGTTTTGCTTCATTTCTCCGCTAGATCTTCTCCGAAACCCATCCGATTTCGCTTTGTTCTGTCCTAGCAATGGAATCGTAAAGTGAGATCGTAATTTACAGTTCCTGAAGATGGGAGTTTTGTCGAATAAGATTTCGAGGGAGCAATTGAAACCGGGAGATCACATCTATTCTTGGAGGCAGGCCTATATTTATGCTCATCACGGTTTCTTCGCTTCTCTTCCTTGTCGATTTCTTTTTTTTTTGCGATTTTGTTCTAATTTTAGCGAATATTTTTTACCCCTTTTGTACGTAATGGTTTGCCATCAATTCCGTAGCTGCATTTTGGGTCACTCTCCGAATATGGGAAATGTGTTTGGTTTTGCTTTTTTCTGATTGCTGTATTGGTTTTCTTTCATGGGTATTTTGAATTTTTGTATGATCGTCTCATTTCTTGGAAAATGATGTTGATTATAGATTAGGCTTAATATTCCAGAACTATGGGGCTGAATGTATTATATAATTTGGAAAGATTTCGTGTCTCATTTGGAGAATTTCAATTGGCTACTTCATTTTGTAATCATTCCATGTACGAGCATAGCCAAATTTTTCAAGGGATGGCCAGCAACTTTTTGTGTATAAAATGTTTTAACACTACAAATTTAAGACGAAAAAAAAACTCTTAAATTCTTTATTTGATTTTTTTTATCTAAAATAAACTAGGTAATTGCTTCCGCCTCTCTTATTTGCTCCACCTAAGAGGACTCAAGCCTGTCCCCTAGGGGCGGCGCAGTAGTTGAGTGCCTGGGTGTGCTCTCCTCCAGGTCCTAGGTTTGAGACGGTTGTGGGAACTAATTTCTCAGGCACCCAATTTTGCTTCCGGCCCTATGATGTATCCTGATGCCACAATTTAGAGAGACGAGCCTGGTGGCCTGTGATTAGAGGAGCAAAACTACGAGTTCCAGAGTCATCAAAAAAGGACAAAGAAAAAAGATAGACTCGAGCTTTTAAGTTGTTTTGCTTTTTCTAGTTCAATAATATAGAATGATTGAACTCTTGACTTTTCAAAAATAGATGCCTTAGCCAATTGAGTTATTCTCAGATTGGTGTTGTTGTTCTTAGGTTCTTTGTCTACAGGCTTTAGCGGTTTCTTATGTTTTCTGTTTTTTGTTGTGTAAGACTACCTAATATTGTTTCTAGTAACAGAAATTAATAAGCTCTCTGATATGTCCCTTCTGTGAACAAAATGGAAAAGTGATGATAGTGCTATGATCAAGGGTGCATTGGTTACATAAGTTATTAACCACTTCATGGATGCAATAGTCCAACGTTTGTATTATGCTGATACGACTTATCTGTTCGGTCTGAATCTTGCCTGCCTACTCAAATTCTCTGTATTTGACATTCAAAGTCTGCATTTTCTCCTGCTGGGGTCCAGCTTTTGTTTGGTTGTTGTATAGTGTTATTCATCCAACCTTTCCATCAATTTGTTCTGTTGCTGTTCGGTCTTGGACTTGGACTTAAGAGTGCTTGAAATGTACATTCTCGAGTCCTTGACAATATGATACCTCTATTTACTGGCTATTGTTAATATTTGCCTGACATCGGTCTCCAAAAGGTGGCGCGGTGGTCAAAAGCTTGGGTTTTAAAGGTGTGCTTTTCTCAAAGTTTCGGGTTCAAAACTCACTTGTAACATTAATTTGAGACACCTCCCGTGTTTTTATCTCCCGGTGCCTAGTCTAGGGACGGACGTAGTTTCCTCGAGTATAGTGGAGCAAAACTGTGATTTTCCGGTTTCCAAAAAAATAAATTTGTCTGACATAAAAAATTATTTGTAAATTGTACTTAGAGAGGCCATGGTGATAGGTTCATTGCTTAGAAGTTTACTTGCCTTTGAAATTGAAAGCAATTAGACAGTAGATTATTTAGTGTTTAGAAGGTGTTTTGAAATTATTTATCACTAGGTTTTTTTTGTTTAAATGCTACAAACGTTGTAAGTACGCAATCCTAAAAAATTAATATGTTTTTTTGTCATGTTTACTTTTATAACTCCAGGGATTTATACTGGTGATGGAAAGGTGAACCACTTCACTCGTGGAGGAGGGCTTGAGATTGGCTCAGGAACTGTACTAGACCGATTCCTTGTTAGTTCATCTCCTCATTCTCCGGACAATCCATGTCCTGCATGTGGTGATCAGTCGAGTGGGGACGGTGTAATCTGTTCGTGCTTGGATTGTTTTCTTGCAGGTGGTGATCTCTACATCTTTGAATATGGTGTCACACCTGCATTCTTTCTCGCAAAAGCCCGTGGCGGGACGTGCACTCTTGCATCGTCTGATTCATCTGAAGTTGTCCTTCATCGTGCTTCTTTTCTCCTCCAAAATGGCTTTGGCATGTACAACATCTTCAAGAACAATTGTGAAGACTTTGCCATCTATTGTAAAACAGGATTGCTCGTTTACACCACCCTCAGCGTCGGTAGGAGCGGGCAGGCTGCTTCGTTTCTTGCTGCCACAAGTGCAATTGTTTCTTCCCCACTTCGATATTTAACCACCAGTTGTAGCGGTCTGGCGCTTGTGGGTGCTGGTATGTATTGTGCTAGTCGACTTGTTTCTGATATTGGCGTGCGTCGTGATGTCGTTAAAATCCCAGTCGAGGAGCTTGTGAATAGAGCCCATAGTGGCGATGCTCCAGAGGAAGCAACAGAGACGGCCAAAGAGAAGACGACAACGGAGACGGCCAAAGAGAAGTAGTGTTCTTGTTGGCTTTAAATTTAACCACAGAATCATCTTGCAGTGTGAAGATCGATTCTTTATTATGGAGTCATGGACCCGCCTTGCTTTAATTGTATTTGTATCCACATTGTTGAAACTGTACTAACAGTTCATTTCCTGTTTGAAATTGTGGATTCATGGTTATGACTCTTTTTAACTTGTTAAAATTGAAACATTTTATTGTTAGTTCAAAAGATAGTTTTGGAGTGTAAAAAAGCTGCAATATTCTAAAACCATTTCTGAAAATTAATCCCTTTAAATCACTGCTTACTTCAAGGTTGTTACATTTTCAGGTACCCATACAAACACCAACAAATTATTAACATGGATGTTTCTTTTTTTATTTTTATTTTTATAAAATTAACATGGATGTTTCTGATAAGCAGTACATATTTGAAAATAACTTTAATTTCATTAAAACCATCATCGTCATATTCAAACCTCAAAATCACTCATAAAAATGTTTCTTTAGTCATTCAAAATCAAATTTGATTGTATGAAAATTGAGTTCAAAAATACAAAGCTAAATATTAAATGATTAAAGATGTGTTTAAGAGTGATTTTGAACCTCCCAACAAAATCATAATTCAACTCAACTCGCTTGTGATCATAAGTCCAACAAGTTACAGATTCAAATTCCACCAAGTTACAACAGATTCAAATTAATGTTTTGAACCTAACAAACGTAATTTTAACAATTGGTCCCAAGTCTAGATTCAAATTCCAATTTCAAATGTTTTGATCCTAACAAAAGTAATTTTAACAATTTCAAAATTGCTTCCAAACATGCCTTTGAAATCTACAAAAACTTTGAAAAACAAAAACATAAAATCTACAAAAAGTTAACAAATAAATTTTTTGAGATGAATTCGCTTACCATTCTAGTATTCCACGACATTTCTTATACCAATATTTACGTCAAAGTCTTTCAATTTACGAGAACGTCAACAAAAATATCTGAATGTCAATAAACATTTTTACATCATCCTGCATATTAACATAAAAAGATACAAGCTTAGAAAGCTGAGTATATGTCAGTCACATGAATGCAAGGTGAAAATTTTACTGGAATGGCCACATATCAAACCCCTCAGGCTTCTTCACAAGGATCTGATTGTACTCTGCTCTTGAAGTCTGCAATTGATTCCCATTTCATTGTTAGAACATATTAACATTTGCACATGAATAGATTTGTTTAAAAAAAGAATGACAAAAATAGATATTACAGTAATTACACTCTTTGAGTCTTGATAATTAATGAGATAAGAATGTTCAAGATCTAATGATACGGTAAATAAACAACAACAAAAAAAAACATGTGTTTATGCTAGATTTTTGTTGAGCAATTTATTGTAAAGATTAGTTTCAATGACTAAAACATGCCACCTCTTTTTTTACAAGATATCAGAGCTATATAAAATGAAAAGAGTCTAAAATGTGCAAACTTAAAAAGAGAAAATATCAAAAAGTATAAAAATTTTGAGAACTGAATAGAATCTAGATCCAAAAGTACTGTAGCCATATGCGAACTAAGTTCGGTGTTTCCAAAGTGAGCTGCACTACTTGTAATTGATACATACTCCTTCCCCGGAGGTCTGAGGCTCAAATCTTCCTACCCGACATTTTTTGTACTAAAAAAGCAAAGTACACAAGTGCCAGACAAAAAATGCCTGAAAACGAAAGCCCAAAACAGAACCTAAGCCCTAAAACCCGAAGGGTGTGTTTGAATTTGGTAGAAAAGAGTGGAGCGGAGAGAAGTGGAAGGGTTAATGGTAGTTGAAGTAATTAATTACTTGTTTGAAAATTGGTGTTATAGTGATTGAGGTAATTAACTACTTGTGTTTGGGAATTGGTGTTAGTAGTTAGTAGTGATTGAGTAATTAACTAATCGTTTGGAGATTGGGGTAACTTGTTAGTAGTGGTTGAATGATAAATTTCATGTAATCTTTGATGGAGGATTTGATGAGTGGTTAATGGTGCTTGTTTAACACCAAATACAAACAACGGTTATAGGTTTGACGAGTGGTTCAGAGTACTTGTTTACCACAAATTACAAACCAGGGTTATAGAAGAGGGGTTGTTTACCACTCTTCTTCTAGTCTAAAACATATGCCCAGATTTACTCCTACTTTGCTTAGAGAAAACCCATATTCAACATGACCATTTGGACATTTATGATAACTTCTGCACCAAAAAATGCAAAATGAACACGATGAATCTATCTGAAAAGTGAGAACTGTTATTGAAAAGGGAGAATGAGCTCACAAGACCCAAGATCTTTTCAAAACTATTCAATCTTCATTCTAGACCAAGGAATTTCTTAGAAAGATTAAATAGAAAATGTGGGCCATTATCCTTTATGGAGTTGCCGTGGGAAATTACCAAATCCAGGGTCCACTCTCCTACTCGTTAAATATATTTTGTTTCCCTGGTACGACTCTTTTCCTGTATTGTGAATACTTGGTATGTATAGGTTTATATGTTCACCCAACTTCAAACATGCATACAGACATTATTTCTCTCTTCAGTATCTCGCTCTCCCCCTTCACCTTTTTTTCCATGGTGTCAGTACATACTCTTCATTGGGCATCTATATCCGTTTTTTTTAAATCCTTATATGTGAGAGTTTGACCCGTACTTTGACTACTCTCACAGAACAAACTTTATATCAAGAAAACTCGTAAGAAATTAATTTCTTGATAAGTGACTATTATGGATTAAACTCGTAACTTTTTGGTTGCCAAGACCCTCTTAACCACAAGATCGGTATCCATATCCCTAAGATAACTACGAAAAAAGTGAATCTCAACATTAGAGGAAACGATAACTGGGTAAATTTCTGATGAAACAACACTACTTCAAAACAAAGGCCATAAATTGAATGAACAAAAAATATCTATAGGTAAATAAAATTCAAACTACTCTTTATTTGCTTAAAAGGAAATATGAGTATTAGAAGCAAAATCAACCATATGACCCAAAGTTTAGATCTTTGAAATTTGACAAGCTTCTTAATGTCCTAGCTAAACAAAATGAAATAGCAGAAAAGAAAACAAACAACCCTTTGAAGTTGCTAGATGCCCAATGCTTTCGACAAATGTCCTAAAACGATTTTGGGCAGGTCTTTCTTCTGGTAGCTTAAAGAATGCCCTCAAGGACAATAAATTTCCAAACTCCTTAAGCTCTCCTACAATTTCACCAAAAGAGTAGACTCTTCATAATTGCAATCGGTTGCTCCCCGTGCAAATTTCCTAATAGACTTCTATAAGTTGTTAGTCACAATGGGAAATGAGAAGAATTCTAAAATCAGAAGCAAACTTCTGATTTCCTGGTTTCAAAAAAAAAAAAAAAAACAGAAGAAAATAGGGAGGAAACCAAAAGACTTCTCTAATTTGCAACCATCAACTTGGCTAAAGTAAGCTTGCAACTGCAAGTTCTTTCTTTTCAAAAGCTTAGATTTTTATCACTAAGTTTTGAATACTACAAATCTAAAGGTTGCTGCCGGGGGTAATCCTAATATTCAATGGTTCAAGAACCGAAGCACACAAGCACCCGTTAGTAGCTAAATCAATCATTGCCTGGTTAAACGGCTTGTTACAGGAGATTTTCGATTGGAATATCTAAGGGCCTATATGATTTACTTTTTCTTTGTTTTCCCATTTCTAAAAATCATACTTAATATACATTTCTTCTTTGTTTTAGTTATCCACTTTCAAGAATATTTTCTACCTTCTAGCCATATTTTGGAAACCAAAAATACGGCAGTTTCCACAAATCTGCATTTGTCATTCTTAAACTAGTCAAAATTTCAGATGGCTTCACAATTTTAATCTAGATACATAGAAAAAAAAAAGATTAACAGCTTCCCTTATTAAATATAATTCGAGTTCGTTGTCACGCCCTTTCTTATTCTCAATTGTTGTTTACGAATTCTTTTCTAATGAAATTAACATACTGCATACACGCTTCCGATATTCAAAATCCCAGACAGAAGGAACAACAGAAAAGAAGGCTTTCTCTACAATAACTATTCTGATCTAAATCGCCGGATCCAATCCAATTGAGAGACAACAAGCCTGAATCCAGATCAAGAATAACAACGGGACCAATAATGGAGAGACTTACAAGATCTTTGAAGATAATAAACGCTATGATGAAGAAGAGAACGAAGAGGATCTCAAACTCGGCGACCTTCAAGAATCTGAATAGCGTTTTCAGAAACCCTCCCACCGACGATTCGTTCGCCTTTCTGCTCCGACCACCTGCCCTAGCCATAGCCACCGATGACGAATTCCGCTTTCGACGATCAAAATAACCGACTTCTTTCCAGATATTAATTTGGTCACAACTTTTCTTTGAACGTCTTTAAAAAAAAAAAAAGAAAAAAAGTCACTAAATAATGAAATTAATTCGTCAACCATCCTTTCCATGGTTAATAATCTATTGATAAGCTTCAATTTTTTTTAAAAATAATTTTTAATTAAATTAAATTTAAAATATTTTGTTATATAATATTTTTAAATTTTTTTATCATAATTAAAATCGGGATTAAAGGTATTATTTACAACAATTTTTTTTTTTATAAAAAAAACTAATATTTTTATTAGTTCTGAGGTTTCACCTTTGTGTTACTGATTTTTGTTTTTTTATTTACTTTTAAACAAAATGTCAGACTTAAAATAATTCCATTTATTTATTAAATTTTAAAGTTAATTTAATCATCATATTAATCAATATTTTGTTATGTTATTGATAATTATATTACTTTAAATATTATAATTAAGTAATATTGAAATGTCAAAGATTAAAAGTGTTTAATTTTAAAATATAATAATTTAATAAAATTTTCTTTCAAAAAAAAGAAAAAAAGTACTCTGCTCATATTTGGAGCATTAGAAGTATGCTTGCAGATGAATTTGATCTTTGTAGAACAAATTGATTCATATTTTCTTCTTATATCACATTCTCCATCATTTTTTTTAATTTTATATATATATATATATATATAAAATTTTATTATGTTCTTTTATTTATTATTATTATTTTTTTTTATTTCAACCTTTCTCCTCTAAATTATTTACAAAAGAGTAATATCTAATAGAAATGAAAGATGTTGACAGAAAATAAACCTATAATTGATGAAACAACAATTAAAATAATCGTTAAATTATAAAGTTTTTCCTTCATCCAAGTTTCAAATTGTGTCTGATAATAAGTATTTTGAACTTAAAAAATTCTAATAATTTTTTAAACTTTCTAATGTTACGTATTTAATAAATCTTTGGTTAAGTGCATTATTGATCTATAAAACATTTTTAAAGCTTATTAAACATAAAATTAAATTGTCAGAATATCTTATTGAATATTCTTTATAGGATTATTTTATAAATTTGGAATAAAATTACAATTATCTAAAGGTTGTATAGTTGGTTTGGTTGATGGATTGTAATCCAACTAAACTAGTAGAGTTTGTGGTCTCTTTTCCAAATTATTTTTTAAAAAAAGGAATAATATATAAAAAAAATTGCTCTTTAATTTAAATTAATTATAATACTAATATAAAGAACTATCCATTGCATTCATTGGTTAAATATCCCTGTACCAAAATATTCATTTTCAAACTATTAATTTTTAAATAAAATGAATACTTGCAACTTCGAATGAGACTGAACCAGGGTAAATGTGACGCTTCTACTGGACCCAGGATTGGTCAAGGTACTGCTGCGGGCCAAGCTGTGAAAGGGATCGTGAGACAACCCGAGGGAGAGGAAAAAATCTAAATCTATTCATACTCCACAAAAAAAGAACAAATATATTTTTATACAAATTATTCATATTTTGGTGTCCACCTATGTAATTCAATTTATGTCACATTTTGTTATTCTTTCATTATAAAATTAAAAATAAAATGTGATATAAATGAGACCACCAAAAGTTAAATCATGGAGAGAAATAAATTAAACTTTTCTCATAATTAGTATAGAATCGTTGCTCCCTAAATATTGTAGGTTTATTTAAAAGTACAAGAAAAAAAAATTGAGAAAATAAGTGATCAAACTGTTTTTTAATTATAAATTAATTTATCTTTAAATTACTAATTAATTAATTTGCCCATTCATGTTAAAAAAAACACACACAAAAAAAAAAGAGAATTACCTATTAATTAGACATGATTACACTATAAAAGTATAAATGAACTAATTATGAATGAACATTTATTTAAATTAATGAGTAGAATGCACTTTTGGTCCATTTATTTTCAAAACAATTAGTCATTCAGATTTGAAACAAAATTCTATCTCATAAGTTCGGTCAATTGGTTAATTATTTATGAAGGAAAAAAAAACTAATGGTTAATTATACTTAGAGATATATACTTTTTTTATAATTCAATTTTACTTAGAGATTAGCATAGCTCAATAGATCAATTACCATCATAAGAGCAAATCTCCCACTATAATTTTAGATTTTTCTTTAAAAAAATATGATATTTATGATCACAAACTAAAACTAAAAATGTTAGTTTTAATATTCAAGAACAAAAAAAATTTGAGATTTTTTTAAAGACCAAAAAAGTTTAACGAATTAATTTATGAATGAGTAGTTATTATGAAAATATCATGGATCAAACCTCACTTCTTATTATTTAAAATCTTTCATGACATTAAAATACTCTATAATGATTACTATCACAAATTAGTAAAATTGTATGCTGAGAGGTAATTACACTAAACCAGCTAGCTTAGTTTAATTCAGCCATATTAAATGTAATTAGTTTTTTCTGATAGAGTAGTTGGTTTATATATTAATGAGACATGATTACTGTCAATTAATTACGATTGAATACTGATAGAAATATTGATTAATCTAATTCAAAAAAAAAAAAAAAGATTAATCAATATCAAATTGCAATAAATAAAGTTTAAAAAAATAAAATCAATTAATGGGTAAGTTAGCTCATATAAAAACAGCATATTCATAACCAAAAACCAAAAGTAAAAAAAAAAAAAAAAGAGAGAAAGATATAATATGATAACTATTTAATTTTTAGATTTTGGTTAAGAAAATTTAGTTGGTTTTCTTTCAAAGTTCTCTACAAGTTTTTTATTTTCTTCACAATTATTCGAATTCTCAGTCCATTTTCAAAAAAAAAAAAAACATTTTAAAAATTGCATGAACTAAAATAAAACATGTAAAGTTAGAAGAATAAAATTGTATTTAAACTTAAATTACAAGAACTAAATTGGTAAGCTGGCCTCAAAGTTGCCTTACCTATATTTATTTCAATAAATGAGGATAGTTTAATCATGCATAAATTGGAGTCTTCTTGAAACTCTTATACAATATTCTTTAAATAATAATAATTAAAAAAAAAATTATACATCAATTATATAGAGTTCACTTGTTCTTCACCTTTACAATATCATTCTATTAAGCAATGTATTTTACAAAATTGATTCTTCATTCCTTACATTTTTTTTTTTTTTGAGATCGTTCCTTACATTTTTCTTAATTTTGTAATAGGCTATATAAAGTCAACTTTATGAAATAAGTTGCCTTTATTTCGGGTTGCTTTACAATATTCTCTTTCAATCGATAAATTAGTTTATTTTTCGACACAACTTACGTGATTTCATCGGTCAACAAAGCGGATTTAGTAAGAATGTATACCACTTGGTTTCCATCGAATTCAATCAAATTATTCTTCAAAGATGCATCGGTAAGAAAAATACATTTATTGAATTTAGTACTATCTGGATTTGAGTCATATTATTTATCTTGATCTAATATAGAACAAAAAAAAATCATAATAGAAATCAACTTCAAGTTTTAACAACTACAATTCCAACTTCGAAAGATCGATGTTAGTATGTACCAAAGAAGTCAAACCTTCACGATATCCACGTCTCTAACGATTAGATGCACTTTAAATAAGGTAAGTATAACCATCTCATTGAATTTCAAAAATACTTGGTCTCTTCCTAAGAAATATTTGTTGAAACAGTTAAGTGCTTTAGAAGGAATAAGTTCCATCTATAATTGTTATTTACCTAATACTTAATTGTTAATGACTTTTTTTTTACTGATCATGTGATTGTTGCACCAAATTAATATAATGAATTTAAGTAGTAGAAACACTTATATTATGAAGAGAAAAAAGGAAGAAAAAGAGTTACATGTGAATGTGATATTTGAGACCTCATTTACTATTGTAATAAGTTATATGTTCGATTCATTTCAAAAAAAAAAAAGTTATATATTCGACCCACTTGAAATTTGAATCATAACATCATAGTGTTGTTTTAAAAATAAAAAACGGATTTGTTCAAATAATAAATTTAATAAGTTCAATTTGAGGTGTTTAAGTTAATAAGACCGAAATTTAATTGACAAATGTTATAGATTCTAATCTCCCCTCAAAATGTTGTTGAATTTAAAAAATAAAAGAAATTAATATTTAAATTTTGTAATTTCAAATATTTCAATTTAGTACTTAAAAATAAAAAATAAAAAATAAAACTCCATCCCTAATTTTAATTTATATCACTTTTAGTCTATTGTTAATTTTCTTTAAAAAAAAAAAATAATATTGATCTCTTTTCACTATAAATTTCAGAAGTAAATTAATACTCCATTTTAACTTAAACAAAAAATATTATTATTTAACTTTTTTTTTTTTATCAGAATATAAATTAAAATGAGTAATATGGGATAAATTATGTGGATTAGAAATAAATAAAATAAAAACAACACACTAGTATTTTCTCTCTATGAAAACAATAATAATAATAAAACTATGGAAAAAAAAAAACATATTTTCAAGAACCCAAAACCAAATACACTTACTTGACTTGGTAGTTTAGCGAAGGGAGTAAAAGAAGATTAAAAGAAAAAAGTAATTGACATATTTTTCTTTTTCATATCTTTGTGATCGTCAATTCAAATTTCTACTATAAATTATCCCATCATCTTCCATTGCACAGCCACTTTGCAACTTACACCAAACTTCCCCATATTTGCAGAGACAGAATCAGAGCAGCAATAACAGAGAATTGACAATTTCCTCCGACACCATTTCCATGGAAGATTTGAAGCCAAGGCCTGCCAATTCCTCTCCCATGACTCCTCTTGGCTTCCTCGACAGAGCCGCTACCATCTACGGCGACTGCCCGTCCATCATCTATGACTCCACCACCTACACGTGGTCGGAAACCCACCATCGATGCTTACAACTCGCCTCTTCTCTCTGTACGTTCGGCATCCAGAGAGGCCAAGTCGTCTCTGTCATTGCTCCCAATACTCCGGCCATGTATGAGCTCCATTTCGCAGTTCCGATGGCCGGCGCCGTCCTCAACACCATCAATCTCCGCCTCGATGCTCGTACCATCTCCATCCTCCTCCGCCATAGCGAATCCAAACTCATCTTCGTCGATCAAGCCTCTTCTTCCCTCATCTCTGACGCGTTGGCTCTGTTCCCGCCGGAGACTAAACGTCCGCCGCTCATCCTCATCCCCGACGGTACCTCAGTGGAGGAATCCCTGTCTTCGTCATCTACTATTTCGATTTCTGGCAATTTTGTTAATTCGTATGAGGAAATGATTCGAAAAGGGGATTCTGAATTCTGGTGGATCCAGCCGACAAGCGAGTGGGATCCGATTGTTTTGAACTACACTTCAGGCACGACGTCGGTGCCAAAGGGAGTTGTTCACTGCCACAGAGCAATTTTTATAATTACTCTCGATTCAATTCTTGAATGGGAAGTTCCAAAGCAATCGGTTTATCTATGGACATTACCAATGTATCACGGTAATGGATGGAGTTTTCCTTGGGGAATCGCCGCCGTGGGCGGCACAAATATATGTATTAGAAAATTTGATGCGACGTTGATTTTTTCTTTAATTCGTCGCCATCATGTGACCCACTTATGCGGAGCTCCAGTGGTGTTGAACATACTAACGAATTCTCAGGACAACCTGCCACTTGATCGGCCTGTCAAGATTCTCACTGCCGGAGCGCCACCACCTGCATCGACTCTTTTTCGAATTGAATCATTGGGTTTTGATGTTAGTCATGGATATGGATTGACAGAGACAGGAGGAGTCGTGATTTGTTGCTCATGGAAGCCACAATGGAACCGACTACCGGCGACGAAACGGGCGCGGTTGAAGGCGCGACAGGGAGTGAGAACGATGACAATGGCGGCGGTGGACGTGGTGGAAAAGATGAGCCACAAAAAAAAAAACGATTTCTATATAGTTATATTTGAGAAAAGATGGTAAAAAATCATGGTTGGTAATAGATGTAAACTGAGTTGTTTTATAGTTTATAGCTAATTAGAGTTGGTAACAGTATAAAAGTTTGTGGATTTTTTGGTTTGAAAATTGAGTTTAAGTTAAATTATAGGTTTGATTTGGCCTTTGGTTTAAAAAATTTCAATTTCATGACATTTGAACTTTAATAGTTTGATATCTATGATTCAATAAGTTTGGGTTGGTTGCTATCAGAATTTCGGGTGGATCTTATATGACCTAATAAATGATATGTTACATGTTTGAAACTTTCCACTTCTAAACATTGTTAGATTAATAAATAAATAAATTAGAGTTTGTCTTAAGCCAAATGAAACACAATTCATTTTTGTACTTTACATTCCTTTAATTTTGTAATGACCGGGACTCAGAGTTCTGCTTCTATACTATTTGGGGCACCACTGATCCATTTCTACTCTACAACAATGATGAGATATATCAAAAGAGTGAATACACAATTTAAAGTGTCTATAAATTAATGTTACAAACATATTCGAAAGAAATGAGTACAAATCAATTAACAATTTGATCTTAACTAATTTAAAAGTACTAAATTAATGAATAAAAAATTAAAATAATTTATCAAAAGTAAGTCTTAATCCAAAATTGGGCAAATGTTTTAGATAGGGAAACATAAAAATCAAATAAGGTAAAAATATAACTTTATTTTGAAACTGTACAAATTTATAATTTTGAAATTTATTAACTAAATGAAAAATAAACTACACAATTTTGTTTTTTCTTTTTGAAAAATTAGTTCAAATTATCAATAAATTATAAATTACGATAATTACACATCTAAAATTTTAATTTGATCGCTCACCTCCCTTCCAGTTCGATGAGTATTTCAATTAACCTCCTATATTTAATTAATAAGATATGAAACTATGAATTTGTTATTAAAAAAAAGTTGTCTCTACTCTCCTACCTCTATCTCTCTTATTGTCTATTTATTTTTTTCTCTTCCTATCCAAATTGTTTTTTATAAATGTTAACCCAACAAAATTTTAATCTTAAATTAAATTGAAATTAAAATTAAGTTCAAATATTAAAGTTAACCCATATGTAATTATAGTTTCAATCAAATAGTTGTACAACATACTTAAAAGAAATCAAAAGACAAGACAATAAAATTATGTTCTTATCTAAAGTCGAGAAAAAATGATTGATCAAATAAAAAATAGAGATATAATTGTTACTTAACACTCGTTTATATGTAGTTTGTTCAATTTTTCAACATTTATCTTTCATTATTCAAATCATCAATTTATAGATATTTTTTATTTTTAATTTAATAATTATATTATTTATGTGATATATTATATCCGTAAGTTTTATTCTATTCTAGAAAAAATATATATTTTCAAACTTAGTTAGAAAACTTTTGTACTGGTCATCTCTATGTGTGACCCAAATCGACCTGTCGACGTGACAAAACGATAATACACAAAAAAATAGTGGCGGGATGTTAGCTCTCATCGCCGCCTAATCGGGTTCTTCTTCAATCGGAGAAACCACAACGACGACGGCGCAATGGCGGGCTGTTTAGCCACCGCCAATCTTCCACCCACTTCTCCCCTACTTTCCTCTTCTTCTCCATCCAACTCACGCCGCCCTCTTTTCCATTTCAGTTTCAGCCCACCAATTCCCGCGCCGGACACCCCCTCCGCCGCTCTCCGGCGAAGAATCCCGTTTCGCGCCGATTACGTTGCAGTGAAGTGCACCAGAAGTGGCGCGAACACTGAATCGGACTTGTCCGAGTCAATCGATTGCGTGGGGACAGCTCAGGACGTGGAGTGTGTCGTTTCTTCGAGTGGTGAAGATCCGTTGGAATTAGGGTTTTCTGATGGCGATGGATCTGTGGTGGAGAAAGCTTGGGAGTTGGCGGTGTTGGTTTCGCCGTTCTTCTTTTGGGGTACGGCTATGGTGGCGATGAAGGAGGTGCTTCCAAGATCTGGTCCGTTTTTCGTTTCCTCCTTTCGGCTTATCCCTGCCGGTTTCCTTTTGATTGCGTTTGCTGCTTTTCGCGGCCGCCCCTTTCCCTCTGGTTTTTCTGCTTGGATTTCCATTGTTCTCTTTGCTCTTGTCGACGCTACGTCGTTTCAGGGCTTTCTTGCTCAGGGATTGCAGAGGACGTCCGCTGGCTTGGGCAGTGTATGTTTCAGTTTCTGCCTCTTTTGCTTCCATTCATAAATATATTTTTGTGTTAAATATAAGTGGAGTCCTATGTTGGAAGAAAGTTAGAATTTAGTTAAACTTAGAATATAGTACCTATATTTGAAGAAAATTAGAATTTAGTTACTATAATTTTAAAAATTAGAATTTAATCTCTATGATTTTATAAACATAAAAAATATAGTTCTTATCGGATATAATTTTTGGCGTATTAAATACATCAAAATTCATTATTCACATAAATGATATGATTTTTTTGTTATATCATCCCTTCAACTCATTATTTCATCATCGTCACATGAATGACTAATTTTCAATTACTTAATTCACTAACGATTAGAAACGGCAAAGACTATTTTTTAGATTTTATCAAATCATAGGGACTAAATTCTTGTTTTTCAAACCATAGAAACTAAATTCTATATTTCTTCAAAGTACGAATCATAGGGACTAAACTCTAGTTTTTGAAACCATAGGGACTAAACTCTAACTTTCTTCAAACCATAGGGACTAAACTTATATTTTATCCTATATTTTTACTTTGCCATGCCATCGCAGATTTCTGAAATTGGTAATTGGATTTGGTGTATAGTTTATGTTGGCAGAGCTGGTAGGAAAAAAAAGAAAACAGAAATGTATTCATACATTGCTGAACACAATAAATTTATACTGAACTTTTTTTTTTTGCTTTCTTGATTACATATTAGAGGGAGAATCCTTTATATAGTAAACCCTTTTGATATTCCAGAAGACACATAGATGAACTATACAGGTATGTAGAGTTCATGTATGTTGTAAGTTTTAAAATCTTTCTCTAAAAATGTATCTGGTAAATTAACCTCCTTGTGGCTTAAACTGTATGATTCATACAACTTTAACTTATCAAGTAATCTCCAACATTCCATTGAGCTGACTTCTATTGTTGACGAGGCCACTACATTGTATTTCTGTGATGTCATGAAATTTCACCGAAACCCATTATACAGTAGAGTAGGTTAGCGATTATATAGTAAAGTAGGTTAGTATGGTTGAAGGAATAGAGATGAAAATTCAACCCTTTTCTGCTGTATTTTGATTGAAAGGAAGAACGAAGGGGGTGTTGGATGTATTTAAGCATTCATTGGCATTATATTATCATTCTTTTCATTTTTCCAATGAAAAACGTTTTAAAATAACATATTTGGCACCTTGTTCTCTACTTGTACTCATTCAAATATCACGTGGAAATTTATATCTATAGCATTCACATTTTCTGTGCACATGCCATCTTTTGCAGGTAATAATTGATTCTCAACCATTAACTGTGGCAGTGCTTGCAGCCTTCTTATTTGGTGAATCCATCGGTTTAGTTGGAGCTGGTGGACTTGTACTTGGAGTTTTAGGACTTTTACTTCTTGAGGTACTCCTTTTCCCCCCTCTGTATAGTTGGATTTTCTTGTCTTACTGCCTACAGATGTATTAAGTGAATGATTATAGAGATGTGCACGACTATGAGACCGTTTTCAACAAACTTGAATTATGAAATTTGTGGGGGAGATTTGGGCTGATGAGACCTATTTCTTGCAGAAATGAAAACCTTAACTTTATAATGCCCTCAAAAGCCAAGAGGTTCTCAATAATAAATTTATACTGAATCTAAAGAACTACTTAACATCCTCTTCTGCATGTTCTGGAATCTGAACTGCTGATCAAATCTTGATACTTCAATTTGACCATCCATACTATTTGTAACTTTAATTACACCATCTTATGAATAATCAGCTGGGCTTCTTGGCCTCTTTTAAAGAAAGCACTTTGTTTCCTCTTCCACAATAGAATAATGGTTTTTTTTTGTGTGTGTATGAATGTCTTATATTCTTTTCTACATTATGTTAGAACAATTATTTAAGTAATTTATAAAATTAAAAGAGATGAGACTAATCTATCTGGCACTTTGTCTAAACATAGCTTCTGTTTGATTTGGCACTCCGTTTGATAGGTTCCTTCGCTTTCTTTAGATGCAACTGCAAGTAGCTTTTCGGTATGGGGAAGTGGAGAGTGGTGGATGTTTCTAGCTGCTCAGAGCATGGCAGTAGGGACTGTCATGGTCCGCTGGGTTTCCAAGTACTCCGATCCTATTATGGCAACTGGATGGGTAGGATCAACTGGTGAATTGATCTCTTATGAATTCACACCATTGTTCTTTCTCATGCCTTTTGCTAAACAGATTTATTTCAGTGAACTCTTTTTGTTATCCTTATTCAAAATATCTGATCTCATGATTGAAAGAAAAAAATTAGTTTTTGATCTACCTTAGAGCATGTTCATAGGAAATTTCCTGCACCCTTCACCCAATTAAATCCATTATGAGTTAGATTAATATTTGGTGGCTCTGCTTTGTATCTTCTCTAATGTCTAGTTCTAAGGAAGTTTTGTCAGTGTAGCTGCACCCAATTAAATATAGAAATGGTTTTCCTTAGTGGAAGCTGCGTACCATTTGAAGGATGCGAGGCTCTATTGAAGAAAATATAGCATGGAATTGAATAGTTTTTTTTCTTATTGTAGCACATGGTGATTGGTGGTCTCCCGCTTTTATTAATCTGTTTTCTTAACCATGAACCTGCTGTCAGTGGGAACCTGAATGATTTTACAACAAATGATATACTAGCACTCCTTTATGCGTCCATTTTTGGAAGTGCTGTTAGCTATGGTTCATTCTTCTATAGTGCAACAAAAGGTTTGACCCTCCTAGCATTCTCTTGTTTGTAAAGTGCGTTATGGCTTAATCAATGATTTTTTCTTCTTCTTTTTTTCCCATCCAAAGTGCATCACGTATTATTCCATGCATAATACACACAATAATATGCCTGCTGAAATATGATCTAGTTGAAATTTGATATAAGCGATTTCACCTATTAATAAAATTGTTTCTTATCCCAAAAAAGAAATTCGATACAAGTGGTTGATGCATTTATGCTAATTTAATTATTGGAGTTTTTAATTTTACAAGTATGCTCAAAGACACAAGGATAACATTACTTTATCGGTCTCACTGTGCTGATTTGATAAGCATTGTGAAATCCGTTTAGTTTTATGATTTCATCATGGCTTACTGGTTTTTTGAAACGCTGTGTACATCTAAATCTAAATTTTAAGGTCCCTTGATACCTTTATAAGAATTCGTGGTTCCTTACCGTGGTCTCTATTTTTGTGCTAATTCTACACTGGATGGTTTTCTTATTATAGGTAGTTTGACAAAGCTCAGCTCTCTCACCTTTCTCACTCCAATGTTTGCTTCAATTTTTGGGTAAGGTTGTCCTTATTCTTCAATAGGGAACAGATGCAATGAGAGAAATACGTACTTTATACACATTTCATTGTTTCCTTTGCTTGTTTATCAACCCAGGTTTCTATATTTGGGAGAGACATTTTCACCTATTCAACTGGTTGGAGCCGTTGTCACTGTGGTTGCTATATACGTGGTCAACTATGGCAGTAGTTTGGAATGAAATCTCAAAATCTGTTCATGCTTTCATCATTCAAACTAAAGCTTAGCTGTGTCATTGGACATGGAAGACCAGACCTGTTTACATACTTGATTTAGAAGAAATTTCCCAGAAAGGATATACTGTACTGGATTGATACTTTATCGTGCAGCAATCCTGACTAACACAATTAAGCGATGATGCATAAAATGATAATGAACATCTTGGGGAATAAAGCTAATGTGAAGATGCCTCATCAGAATGCCACACAAAGCATCCTCTTCTCTTGTGATTTTTGAAATCTATCAGGCAAAAACCAGCATTTGTAATCAAAGTATATTGAATGTGACCATTCAGATAATGTAATTATGATATTTGTAATTATTTCATTTTCTTGCTTCAAAACCTTGGGGTATACGCATGGTTCTCATAAACAAGAATCTAGTGAAATAATTTGCGCTGCTAATATAACAAGTAGAAAAATAATGAGTGGAAGTTTATAAAACGAAGGAGAAATTGTTGCAAGTTTGCAACTGAATACAAACAAATGCAGAAATAAAGTTTTGCTTTTCACAGCATGAAAAGAAGAATGGAAAAAAAGAACACAAAATGAAACAGTCAAATGCCAAGGAGAGATCTATACAATTCTAATCAGTTGGAGCCAGTGGCTGCAACAGGAATGGCATGAATAACTTTACTGGCACTTCCAAGTCTGCCTCGGCCAATCCCAGATCTTTGGGAATCGGAGTCTCTCCTTCTCTCGGCCGTTCTCCGCTTGGTCTCGTCTCCGTCGAGCCCTGGTTTTGCTTGCGAAGTCCTCCCAGAACCGGGATGTGGATGACCGTCCTCTCTGGTGTTGTTGTGCCTTGATGTCCATGAATCAATTGAATTAGCTGAGTTGGGTTCCCATGAGGCAGTTGAAATGCCCCAATGGTGCTGCTGTTGAACATTGCCCACAAAACTGTTGCTACCAGAGGATTCCTGATCATCTGTATCTCCCTCTCCAGCAGCAACCACAGGGTCACCCCTTTTAACAGTGACGTACTTGTGGAAGCTTGGTTCCAGAATATCATCATCCATGGCAACTTCCGATTCAACAAAAGGATCACGGGTTTCCGCCACGCCCTTCCCTGCTAGATTGCTGCTATAAGGAACATTATACTCATTTCTGCTAGATAGGTATGTTGGTGGGTTGCTTTTATCCTCGGAGAAAGCACAGGAGAGATTTGAACTTGTAGTGGAATTGAGATCAGCAACTGCTTCAACTATGGAACAAGCTTTGGTTACACAAGCTGGAAGAGAAACAGGGTTGGGATTCTTTTGATGGAAGTTCTGAATGTCTTGAAGCAACATCTTGGTGTAAGATGGTGTTTGACTCTGATTCAATAAAGTTTCTGGACTAATATCCAGTTCTCTGGATTGCCTTGCTGATCTGTTTGTTCTATGGGGTTTCTGATGCTCAACCACAACCACATCTGTGTTTGACAATGGTGTTGTGGAGGTGATAATATTCACAACACCTCTTGTAGCAGTAGCAGGAGTTCCTGTTTTGCTGCTATTCACTTGAGAAACTACTACTTTGCTACAACTTTTGGAATCAGTTTTTGGCTTCTGTGTAAAAAATTGTAAGGTACAAATCAGTACTAAAAGACTAGCTGTTGTTTTCTGGATATTTATATGCTAAATTCAAAAAAGAAAAGGGTGTGTAGATTTCAAATGTACCTGGTTTAGACCATTCATGGGGTCTTTAGCCATCACTTCTTCAGGTTCCTTTTTATTTCTGTTGTGACTCCTGTTGTGTTGCTGTGAATTGGTATCTATCTCACCCAATGGGTTTCTTCTGAAGGGAGATTGCTCTGCTTTTCTTGATGAGCTGCGGCTGAGAGATGGCTGTTGCTGCTGATCATTGTTTCTTGCTGGAGACTGTGAACGAGGCGATGAAGCAACCCTCAAACCCGCCATGGCTGTCGCCTCGCCGACGTTTCTCTTAACTGATATCCTCTTAACAGCAGTCACAGTGGCTGAATCATTGCCACCACAACCATCAGCTACATTGTTGCTCTTGTCCATTTCCATGTGACAGACTGTTGCCGGGACCGAAACCATTTTTGCCAGTCGACTGATGCTGCCGCCGTTGCTCGCATTGACATTGGCATTGGCATTTGAAGTATTATTGGAAGCATTCGACGAAGATGGTTCCACCGACCGTCGGCCAGGCGAGCGGCTGACACGTCTCTCTCGGCTGCTGGATCGTTGGTTCTGATCTCTCTCCCTACTTGGGGTTCTCCTCCTCCCTTGAGAGGAAGAATGCCTGGAAGATTGGCGGTGGCGCTGCCTCTGGTTCTGGCGTCTCTCCGCCGGAGTTCCATCCTCATCAACCTCAACAGAAGTGGGATTCTTCCTCCCATCTTCATCTTCATCACCATAATTACCAGAAGCAACACCATCTCTATCACAATGGTCAAAATCATAGCTCCTCTTGGAACCAGAATACTTCCTTCCATGGCCCTTAGCAGATGAACTCCTACTCAACCTTCCACACTGAATCAAAATAGCATCAACCTCCTCCTTAGTACAGCTGGAAGTTCTCACCAAACCCACCTTCAAATTCTCACCCACAGCACCAGATTCCAAAATGTCACAAGAAGAAGAAGACAAAGTACCTCCATTACCATCCTCAGCTGGAACAGAACCTCTCCCATCATGGCTCTTCCTATGCTTGATAACAAACACCTCCTTCTTCACAGGACACTCACCCCTTTTTTCTTTTCCCTCACTAATTTCTTGCTCTGTTTTCTTCATTTTCAGGTCAGCAATGTGAGGCTGAGTTTCATGAGGCAGCTGAGAAACTGGAATGATGGATTTGTTGCAGCCATTGCAGGAGGAGCTGGAAGGATCTTGAGGCAAATGGGTTGAAGAAATTGAAGGTAAATTCTTCTTCTTTTTGCTAAAACAAACACCCATTAGAGATCTATGGCGATTTAGAGCAGAACCCAACACAGGAAATGGAACAAAGAGTCAGAGATAAGGAAGAAACTAAGCTAAGAGAGAGAGATTGGTGAGTTTGAGATTTGAAAGTGAGATTAGAGAAGAGAAGAGAGAGATATAAGAAAAAGGGGCATAACGGGCGGCGCAGTATTCAAGAAGCATTTTCAAAATGCTGCAACTTTTTTTTAATGAGAGAGAGAGAAAGAGATGAAAAAAATTCGAAATTTGAGTTGTAGAGAGGGAAATGAAGAGAGAGAATAAAACCCCATCTGGGAGAATAAGAGCCGTTGGATAAGTTTGGATTTGGAATGAATGAGTCCATCCATAGCACAAGTATAAAGGTATCTCGTTTTGACCCACCCAACAACAACTGCAACCAAAAGACAACTCTAAATATAAATTTTGGCCCTTACTTTTATTTATTTATTTATTATTATTTTTTTGGAGTTCAAATTGAAAATAAAGATCATAAATTCTGCCTACATGATACCTACGAAAGTTAGATATCGATTTTCAGGATCGAACCGTGATTGTGGAGTTGGATTACAACTAACCAAGACAACACACTAACAACCTATTACTTTTTCTTTAATATACATTTCTCTATTTTATTTTTTTGTCCATCTACCAAAAAGAATAGAGTTGAGATCATCCTGATTTAAATCTTTCATCCTTCTTTCTAGTATAATTTAAATACAAAAAATGTCAATCTTATCAATAACAACATAGCTTTATTAACATCTTATATAATCAATAATTATATTAGGTTAGGAATTATTTTGAAAAAAGAAAACTTTTTGTCCACTCTTTTACACGTCTTCGCATAAAAATATCACAAGATTCAATTTTTTGGAATGTTTGTTAACCTAAAAGTTCAATTATGCTCTATTAAAAAAAAAATAACTTTTGTATATAAAAGTTTGAATTATGCTCTTAGATTTTGATTTTGATTTTGATTTTGTTTTTTTTTTCTTTCTCATTTTAACTTGTGAAGAATACCAACAATACATTTTGAGTTGAATTTTTTATAAGAAAAAATAAATGAACTTAGCAAAAAGTTCAAAATATTTTGTACAATTTAACTTTTTTTTATACTATGTTAACACTCATACGAAGATTGTTAATTGGCATGAGCTGCAAATATATTAATTTTCTTTTGTCAATTTTTAAATTTTTTTTTCTTATAGTTATTAAATGAGTTTAAATTCACTTTCCATTTTTTAGAAAGTTCTCCCATTTCTCTTCTTCATTTTATATATATATATATATATATATATATATATAATTTTTCAGGCGAGAGAGACCACAATTCCTATATAAAAATATTATTCATGACAGTGGAAGGAAAAGAAACTAACATTATTTAATAGGTTAAAAGGTAAGCAACTCTTTCTTATAGTTAGTGATTCAAATTATTCTACAACCGTTTCTAGATTTGGTGTAATATTATTCTACAACCGTTTCTAGATTTGGTGTAATTTTAAGCATTTAATGGCATAACATGTTATAGGAAATTAGCGTGCAACTTTTTAAAAATATTTCATAAAATATGAATAACTTGATTAAAGTTTATCAATTTCAAGTCCACTTAATTAAAGGTATTTAAATTTTATTTGATTAAAAGTTATAAATTTTGTGACTATTAATTTAATATGATTAAATTAGTTTTTCTATATTTGAATTTTTTCAAATCTTTTGACATTGGTGAATTTTTTTTTTCCTTTTAGTGTTACTCATGAAAATCCCCATATACTTAATATAAAATATACAACGCTTTAAACCATAATATGGAAGTTAAAAAATATTATATATATGTATATATATCATTAAGATTAAAATATTATTTAAAGAAAATATTTAAATTGCCCGTGTGATGCATATGAAAGATTTAAATTTGGGTGCGCACATGAGAGAGAGAATTAATGTACGAAAGAAAGAGATATTATTAAATTGAGTGTGAGTGAGTTGAATGCATATGTGCTTGTTTAAAAGAATAATTTGTTTTCTTTTATAGTTTTTCTTATTTCAATGGATGAGAAAATTGTAATAAACAATTAATGGATGATATTATAAAATGGGGAGACTTAAAAAAATTAGTCAAATTCAGAAAATAATTATAAATATTGTCACTTTTAAAAAATTTAACAATCATAATTATAAATATTAACATTAACACGATATTAATAATACATAATATTGTAGTAATATCATATAATACAGTATTAATAATACATAATAATGTATTAATTATACAAAATACTATATAAATAATAATGTATTAATAATTACAACAAATATCGTATTGAACTGTATTTATTTATTTAATTTTTTTGAAAAAATCATAATCCACTAGAACAAACAAACAATACAACCTACCACCCAATAAAGGGTGAACCACAAGGAGAGGACACCACCCACTTCCAAAACATGGATCTTTGACCCACAAACTCGGGCCAAATCCTCGTAACAAAGAGGCTACAGAAAAAGAAAACACTGTAAAAATAGACAACCATTCTTAAACAGGACCTTAAACAAAAGGTCATCAACTCCATATCAACATTTGAAATGTTGATTTTAGAAGGCTCTTAGGAGATTAACACGGGAGACATATAGTGCCACTGAGGACCAAGAATCCACCGAGAAAAGGATAACGAAGAATGAATCTCGAAAGAGACACCCCTCCTTCCTTAAAGCAAAGTCGTCTATCAAACTCACATCATCACTTAGAACCAGCCATTTATCAACAACAACCACCTTCGAACAAGGGCACCAAAACAAACTCACCATACGAAGATGCCCCCTTCTTCGAATGGCTCTCCACCGAAAACTCATAAAGTTTGGCGGAGCTGCTCGACACACTCCGCTTTGAGCTTTTTTCCAACCTCACCCTCTAGCTATCTTCTTCTCAAGTCCATGCTTTTCACTCAAAATAAGACATTTTTTCTTATTTGGTTCCATATCACCAATGTGATCCTCTGGACTGTATTTATGATTATGGATGTAAATATTTTTTAAATTTGACTACATTTGTAATTATTTTGTTAGAATAGGCAATCCATTAAAATTTTTCCGTAAAATTTTAACCAAAGCACATGCTAATGACTAGTAAACTAAGGTGAAAGTTATTTTAGTTGATAATTTGTAATCTTTAAATTTAATTGTTGGGCCACTTATAAATTTAAATTAAATTAAAAAAAAACTGACCATTATTAAAATGTCTAAGATAAAAATATTTGATTTTAAAATATAAAAATTAAATAAAAATTTCACCCAAAAACTTGAACACCAAAATTAATTTATAAATCAAAGTAGACACAACAATTAAATTTTAATTTTAACAATGAATAATAATAGTCTCTTATTCTATATATATTTAGAGATGAACAAAAAAAAATGAAAAATTTGAATTCATAATTCTCAATATTTTATATATATAGACGTTAAGTTATATAGTCTGATTGATGAGGGTGCAATGTTTTTTTTTTTTTTTTTTTTTTTTTTTTGGACAATAGGACACAAGATGTTTGCAAAACTGATTTGTTCATCTTGTTATTGAAGAAAAAAGATACTATGTTGTTTAATATTTCAATCAATATTTTATCGAATAAAATGCCATAATTACTGAAAATCTAGTTTCCAAAATAGAGAAGCTATCATTATGTATTTATTATATGCATTAAAATTTTCTTATAAAAAACCGTTATATTCACCGGTTTTTATATAGAAAAGCACCCTCATTCTTCATGCATTATTATGGTCATAAAAAAAATTATTTTTTAAAAATGTTCAATTTACTTTTTTTTTTTTTTTTCTTAAAAACAAAGCTATCAGCTCTTTTGTCGTATGCTTCTCGGCATTTAATTTACCTCCAAGGATTTATTGTTTATTTTCTGTCCCAAATAGAGATGTGGATTTTTTCCCACAGACCCTTAACAGGCAGTGAATTTCCATTTAGGTATGAGAGCAAGCTGGAGAGAAATTTTCAACAAACTAAATGAGATGGAAATGTATTTTCCATTCTTTGATCCCCTCCACATTTACATTTTATTTTCAATTTTTTAAATAATTAAACATCGAATTAAAAATTAATTATTTAAATTATGTTTAGAAAAATTAAGATTAAAAGAATTTAAGAAAAAAATGCAAAAAAATTCTCATGGGACCCAATCCCAGCCATTTCCCCATACAGAAATCTCCGCCCCCAATCCCTACAAAATGACCGTAAATTTTGTGGAGTCAAAGATTACATTAGGTTGCTAAAACATGGACGAAAAAGTTATTCCCCAGCCCCGTTTTGCCCCGTGACATCTCTAGTCACAAACCAATGTAAAAAATAAAATAAAATCACAAATAAGAAAATGAAAATAGAAAAGTAGCACAATAAACCTAGTTTTATATGCAATAATTTTTTTTTTTGTCCTAACACAGTAAACTGTATACAAACCAACAATGGCTTCAAAGACGAGGACATTTTGTATGAAAATTGAGTGTCCTAAAAAACAAGCTAAACCAAGAAAAGAAGATAAGTTGAGGATCAAAGAGCTGAGATGAACTTCTGAACTTTCCCCTGTGTCCGCTCCTTCTCCTCGGGTCCATCGAGATCTCCGATATTGTCATGATACTCCTTTGATTCACAAAAAACAATTCACTACTTCAGACCATATAATATATAGATAAAATCATATTCTTGTTGACGGATAAACAAAACTCTGGAAAAAAACATCATGGAGTAGCCCAATTGGTCAAAGAGGGTCTTGAGGTACATAAGATGATCGGTTCAATCTATGGTGACCACCTATCAAAGAATTAATTCCTATGGATTTCCTTGGCATCAAAATGTTGTAGGATCAAGCGGTATGTCCAATGACGTTAGTTGAAGCGCGCGAAAGCTGGCCCGAACAGTCACTGATATTAAAAAAAAAAAAAAAAAAAACTCTGGAAAAAACAGTATTGCAGCCACTTCCCTACTAAGCATGTGAAAACATTATTCTATAGAAATGATTTCTTTATGAATCTGCCACAAGTGATAATTAAACTGTCATAGGAAACATTTAAACTAATTCTTCTAGGTTTTTGCCTGCATCTAAAATAATGACCTAGCATCCAAGAGGTTACAAGTTTGAATCCCTTCATTCCTAAATGTTATTGAATCAAAAGCTTGGTTTATTGGGAAGTTCAACTGCCAATTGTTTTTTTTAATATATATATATACACACACGGGCACGTGAGTGTCTAGATCTGCCTACTTCAACTATTCTTGACATATCACTTGACTCTTCAATATTTGAATGTTAAAGAAACCCATAGAAAATTAATTTCTAGGTGAGTGTCTAGATCTACATACTTTGACTATTATACCTTCTAACCATGTTTGAAAGTCAAAGAAATTAATTCTTAGGTAGATGACATTATAGATTGAATTCCCTTTTGACCGCTAGGGTTCAACCGCCAGAACCTTTTACCACAAGGGTAGGCTAAATTTTGAAGTTGGAATTCCATCGTATATGATAAGGAAGGTTGAGGTGTTTCACCTGGAAAGAAACAGTCGCTAATAAGGAAAGATGAACAAGGGAGAGCTCTCATGGGAGGAAGTAGACGAGGGAACCGGGGAAAATTATTTGAAGGTTGTAGAGATGATTTTTGTTGGCCAAAATCAAAATGTAAGGTTGTTCGGATCAGAGCTCAACTTCATTACGAATGAGTTGGAGGGTGATTTTTAACATGGTTTTCACTTTTAATGCAGGGCAGAAAGTGCCTCTTCAACTTTGGACGACCAGAATGCTCCCATGTGGAAGTTTTCCTAACAGTACGTTAAGAGACTACCATGTGAGAACTGGGAAAACCACCGGCAAGCTAAAATTCTAGTGTTTTCCGTAGTAGACATACCTGGTCCGACTAGTGGGTATGGGCCCAAAAATTGAAGGTGGCAGCCTGGAATTGGTGTAAAAAATTACCCTCTTTGGCAATTATAGCAAAGAAATTCTAAAAAGGCTATGAATGCCTTATCCCAGAAGTCACCAACTCAGCAGGCCAAAGCTATCCGCTTGGGGAAATGTGGAAGTTATCGACGGCAAGTTGAGGCATGTTCAGAGTGTTCAAGGCAATTAGAGAGATTTTTTTTATAACTGTCCTGTGGGGGGATGTTCTTGTCTACACGAGGAGCTCTCATTCTCTTCTCTTGCCGAATTTCTAATGTAGCAACTATTGGATACAATGACTTTTTTTCTTTAAAAAAACAGATACAATGACCATCTTAAATAGGAGAAACTTTATTCTTTAAGTTGACAGAAACTCAAGAAATTTTTCTCTCATTTCTTTGCTTGGGGAGGTTTGTCCTAAGGGGTGTTTTCACTTTAGGAGTCTGAGCTCCTCTAGGGGCTTTTCTTGTCGATCGTTCTTTCATTTCTTGCCGGATCCCTTCAGAGACTGTCTTTTCGAGTTTGTCGAGGGTGAAGGTTCAGTTATTTGTTTGGCTGGTAATACATGGTAGGTTCGCCAATAACCTTAATAAGTTCTCGAGATTGTCTTCTCGACTGTTTGAATTCTTTTGTTGCTTTCTTTGTCAAAAGGCAGAGGAAGATCTCAACTGCTTTAGAACTGCTCTTAGTAATTGGAGTTTCTTGTTCGATGTCTTGGAGTTTCAATTTTCCAGACATTTGATTGTTAGAGAGATGATCGAGGAGATCCTCCTCTATCTGCCTAACTGTGAGAAAGGGCATTTCTTATGGTCAATGGGAGTGTCTGCTGTTAGGTGGTGGTTAAGGGGAGAGAAATAATAACCTTTAGAGGAAAGGAAAGGTCTTGTAGTGATGTTTAGTTCTCAACAGACTATATTGTTTGTTTCTCTCTCAATTTCAATGAACTTTTGTAAATATTTGCTAGGTCTTATTTTGCTCGACTGGAACTCCTTGTGATTGAGTTCCTTTGGGCTTGATTTTATATAAGCTCATGTTTCCATTCATTTTTCTGCATGGAAGTTTGGTTTCTTTATTTAAAAAATTCATTTTTTGATATACAAGAGGAAACTCTAAAATTGTTGTAGGTTTTGAGAACGTCCCATGATTTATTTTATTTTATTTTTTTAATAGAATCCTGCTGTGAACCCATCTGGTTCCAATGTCTTATTTTTCCCTAAGGTTTTCACTGCTTGTCAAATCTTTTCTTCACTGAAAGGTAATTTAAGTAGACAAGCTCGTTCACTATTGAGGATTCCAATTGAGTTTACTTGGAACTAATCAAATGCCTTTTTTTCGAGTATAGTTCTTCATAGAAATTAATCAGCCCAACAATTTATGGACTTTCATTCTAAAGACAAAAGAATATTTCACTATAAGCCTCTTATTGCATGGCTTCACAATTTATTAACTTCCACTTGGAGAAGAAGTTTGGTTTTTTTTTTTTTTTTTGAAACAAGGGTAACCACACCCGTCCCTAGGCCAGACACTGAAAGACATTGAAGGAATGTAGACACGGGAGGTGTCTACAATTAATGTCACAGATGAGTTTGGAACTGGGACCTTGAGGAAAGCATACCTTCAAAGCCCAAATTTTCAACCAACTACGCCATCCCTTGGGGATGAATAAGTTCTAAGTATTGTCTAGGCTTATGAGAAAAAAAATAGCAAAGGGTTTAGATACTGTATGAGGTAAGGGAAGGGGAGAAATGAGAATCTAGAAAGTAACAAGAGGGCCTGAGGACCTACAAGTAGATGAAGTTTGGGAGGGAGTAGGTAAAAATCTTGATAGTACATCGGAGACTAAGAGAGACAAGGACTAAACCCAGAACTATCCAAACAGTATCAAACCAACAGATTTTTTTTTAAGAGATATTGTACATTTTTCTTCCACCCACTTGATCCTCTCTCTGCCTCAATGTTTTCTTGATAATGATACTATTTCCTCCATTATATTCAATTAGAAAGTCTTTTTTTTTTGGATAGGAAACGAGAAAAATTTCATTGATTAAATGAAAATTACAAAGAAGAAGAGGAGATCGAGGAAGAGAGGGGAGGCCAATCATACGGCCATAACAAGAGGAAGAAAGTGAGGAGGGGAAAGGTCAATCATAAGGCCATATCATACAATAGAGGAGAAGATCCTATTCTCATTAACTAACTCTGAGAAGAAAAGATCAGAGAGGGAGGAAGAAGATACAAGCCAAGAAATTTTCTTGAAACGCCCCTGATAACCAGTGGGCAGTGATCATCGGAGCTTGCTGATTTCGGCACGCATCGAAGGTGAGACGGATGGAGCTATGACCCTTGTTATTCACTAGAAAAGGGAGAGTGAGACGAAAAAGGATGGCTGGTCTGTTTGCTAGTTACCCGAGTGGTGAAAGAAAGATCACCGTCAGATCGCGATCTTCTTCATGGGGGAGAGAGACTGGTTTTCCCATGACCGGCTCGTCCGATGGGGGAGTCTCTATGCAGTGGCCGGCAGCATCGGGAGGGGTGGATCGTAACTGCAACTATGGCCGGCGTGAATCCGAAGGGGGGAGAAAGAATCATCAATGAAACAAAAGATAATTCCTTAAAGCTATTGTGCACAAAATTTACACTAGAAGCCCTCTTTTGTTTCTTTAGAGAAAATAAAAAAAAAATAAAAAAAATCATCAATGTAAGTGTTTCTTCCATAACCAAAAAAAAAAGAGAAGATTTTTTAAGCATTATTTCTCTTTGAAGAAACAAATAAAAAGTAATGTAAAAGAAGAAACAAGGCAATAAATGCAACAATCAGCAAACTGGTTCATTGGGAGTCACTTCTCTAAAGACCAAAATAGCGAGAGAAATGGGTTTTAAAACATGATACTCGCCCTTCAGGAAATAAACTGAAATAAAATATTTATAAATTAAGAAAGAATCATCTGAGAGGCAGACCTGAAGAATGTTCTTGATGTCCTGCCTGGTGAGTTTTTGTTGTTTGAGTAATAATTCAATTCTTGCTCGCATCTGAGAGTGCCTACATAAGAGATAGAAATCAAGACAAAGAGAAATCTATGTTTTCTTGGAAATTTCTAAGAAATAAATATGTTTGATAACCATTCATTTGTCTCCTATCCCCTTTTCAAGAAATGCTATAAGAAATGTATATAATTCTGAGAACATAATGCTTTCGTTTCTTGTTTCCAACTTTGTAATAGCAGTATTACTTCATCATTTTTTACATATAAAATGCATAATTGATACTTTTAATATTAAAATGATATAATAATTTTGAATAGTTGATTTATAAAAAAAATATTTAAGAAAAAATTTATTTTCTTAATTTGAAAATCTAAAAAATAATCAAAACATACTTGCAAACATATTAAGTTTTTCTCAAAAAAATATAATAAAGAATTAAAAACATGAAACCAGTTTTTAGTACATTTCTATATTTTTCTTAAGAAGAAAAGAATTTGAAACAAGAACATCATCAACGTAGCTTAATAGTAACACTTACTCAGAGCACCATAGATGACCCAAAATAACAGCAATCAACTACAAGAACAAAGATTGATGTTAACACGCCAATTGGAAATGATAAATAATGTAAATAATTACAAGTTTTCAAATACAAATATAGGATCAGACCAAATTTATCTTCTAAGCTATTCGTATGTACCACCTTCAACATACGCCTCCTTCCATTTTCAATTTGAATTTTTTAAGCTATTGTGCACAAAATTTACAATAGATGCTTTTTTAAATCAAGAAAACCTTGTTTAGATAATAAAATTACTACAAAGAACATCAAAGAATTTCCAGCTAAGACTACTCCATGAATACTGAAATATGTAGGATATTAATATCCCTATGTTATAAGTATCTATAGACTCTGATTCATCTCTTCAGATTATTCAAATATTTTAATTTCTTTTTTTTTGTCATTAAAACTTAGGCCTACAAAAATAAAAACTGCCAACCAAGTCAGAAGGATAAGATGCCATTAAAACTTAGGTTAAAGGAAGAGAGGTGGACATTTCTAGGTAATCAAATTAAAATAAAGTTTAAGAAAGAAAATTTTATGAAACATCAGGCCGATGGATAATGCTGATTTAAGTGGAAGATAGAGAACTGTCTGGAAGTTCTTATTTTTATTATAACAAAATCAGCAATACGTGTTTGGCTTAATGTTTTCAAAAAGTTGTTTTTCCTTGTTTTCTCTTGCATTATTTTCAAGGATAGCTTGTTTCTAAAAATAACTGAGGTTCTTCCTTTAAAACAATAGATCCATAAATAGTTGTAAAATAATCTAAATATTACAATCTACCGAATCAAAATTCTTATAAATTGTTTCTAAAGACTATTTTATAATACTAGCTGTTATAGCATTTGATGAACATAAAAGCTTCTTAAAGGAGTATATCCCCTGCGCTTATACAGCACAATATCAAATAGAAAAACGCATATAAATGATCCACAGAGACATCAGACACAACCATCTCTTGTTACAACTACCTAACATGAATGTATGTCAATCATCAAAGTCCAATGAGTAGGAAGATTTGATAGTAATGAAACATTAATCACCAAGACAAACCTGAAGGGTATAAAGTCCCGATTCTAATTTACGGTTGTACTTTTCTTCTTCATCCATCTGTAATTTAGATCCATCTTAGCACATATACTAATTTCTAAATTGCAAGAAATTAAATATATATCACATGGAACCTCTAGATCATCGAGTTCAATCTGGTCAAGTCGCTCCATCTCCACTTTGACTCTATCAGAATATCTACAAAAATAAGACTATCATTAATCCTACCAGTCTCATTCATTAAAGTAATAGAAAATGAATAAATAGAGGACTTCATTTCTTAATAATAGGGAATGACAAAGAAATGGAAGTGAATGTGAACCCACCTTAAGTAGAGTTCCATCAGCCGGTCTATTTTTTCACACTCATTTTCAACAAATTTACTCAACAACCTTTCTTTCCTAGTACCCCTCAAAATACCACCTGGTAAGGTCAAGGAACATTAGTTGAAACGAATGGAAGAAAGCATGAATGGAAAAAGAAAGTAAACAGGGCATTTCCACATGCTTGGGGGCATACTATTGTGATAAAATGCAAAATGGAATACAATTATAAGCCAACTTTTAATCTTATAATATAAACATATCATTATGTTACGAGATAAACGTCTAGTCTAACATAAAGCAATTAAAATTTTAAAACTGTAACAGTGCTTAAAACTGTGTTTATAAGCACCGCAAGTACAAAACCATGGTAAACGTTGCCGATTGTTTCTCAAGCACTATTTCACTGATTTGAGCAGCATTAAAAAGAATTGTGCATTCTTGCTCTTCTCCTGCTTCTCCACTGGGATTTTCCCCCTTTACTCTTCAATTTTAGCATCAGTATTCATTTAGACATTCAGCAAGCCGATCACACTCCTTATTAGACAAAAGAAACAAAAACGGTAACAACTTTTGTAATGCCTTTTTTTTTTTTCATTGATCTTAGTTTTGTTTCTCATCAAAAAATCTTATCAATGAAAGTTTTCTGTTTCCTATCAAAAAAAAACCAAAAGAAACAAAAAGCCACAACCAATTTTTTGCTCCAAGACAAGGTCTACAGTTCAGTAACAGACCATCGCTCCTACTCTCTCTCTTTTTTCTTTTTTTTTTGAAACCGGAAAATCGGAGCTTTACTCCACTATACTCGGGGAAACCACGCCCATCACATCTCTCCCACTCTCATACAAACCCAATGCTAAGGACTAAGGTATACCCAACTGTTAGGTCTCCGAATACTAAAAACACAAGATAGTAATATATTGCAATATCAAAGGATTCATTTATTTTTGTGGATAAGAAACAACGCCCGCAGGGGAGAGAATTGCAACAAACCTCTTATCCAAAAGAGAACTACAAAAGACCACACCAATTAGATAGAAGGTTAAGGAAGCTATAATGATGAAAAAAGGGTGAATGTTTACACTAAGTCATGACCAGCATAACAATATTGTAAAAAACGATAATAAGGGATCTCTTTTTGTCATTTTAGGAAAATAAACATGTTTCCCTCTCTCTAAAAACTTCCTGGTTTCCAAAAAACTTCCCAGTATAGTGGAGCAAAGCTCTTTCGAGAGAGCAACCTCTCGCAAATCCCAGATTGAAGATTGGACTATTCCATTAAGATGACGCACACCTTCTAAGGTCCCTAACACTCCTTGTCCTTATTTACAACCAAGGCACCCTTATCCAATTATCACTATACCCTTACTTTTTTTTTTTTTTTTTGATAGGAAACAAAAACTTTCATTGATATTTGAAAAGTTACAGCCTATACCCTTACTACTAACATACAAATATTCCCAACCCAACATATTCTTTACTAGTACTCTCACACCAACTTTTCAACTTCTAAAATTGTATCCAAATCTGACAGTACAAGTTGGAAAGATTATCACATAGGTTGAGGATATTTCATGGCCGCAGCAAGAATCAAGCAAATTTTCACACTCAGATAGTAAATAAAACATATACAATTCCACTTGCCTGCTTACCAAATAATGATGCAATAAGAGACACGATACGTTCTTCCAACTCCTCTTGGTAACGCTCTTTCTTGTTTTTCTTGTTCAAAGGAATCTACAAGGTTTAAAACATGTGAAGTAAGCATCTACAAACAAGTCATCGAAAGTTAAATTTTGGAACAGTATCACAGCAAAATATAATAATGAAAGACATACATCAACTAGAAATTCAATAAGTAATACAACTCGGTTGATTACTGGGCTATTTTTGGGGGGAGGGGGTCATTCTTTTGATACATATCTCAACAAATCTAGACCATCAATGTCTGAACTCGACTCAAACAACACACAATTCTAAATTGGCGGGCAAAATATTGTGAAATAAAGTTAAATATTTGCATTACTAAAAAATTTCTTCAGCATACTGTTCTTTACAAGAAAGTCTACTCTGACTTCTGAGAGACTAATATACCACTGAAACAAATTTTTGTCGAAGCCTAAACAAATCAGTTCTAAACTTCTAAGTACTCTTAGCTTGCTACTCCAAGTTACTATATAGAGATTTACTGTCATCATAAAACGGGTTAATCATGCGTTCTTCACTCAGTACTTTCTCGTACTTATACAAAGGATTTCTCCATCTTTACACCTAAGTCTACATCCTTTTGAACTTTCCCAGCTTTTTCCTTACCACCATTTGCATGGCTAAGGCAAGTTTTCCCTAAAAAATCACCAACTGTTTCCCAAAAGACCCTCCAACCTAGATTATTTCCTCCAGAAGGATCTGCTAGACATCTTTAACTTCTCAGTTCATTAGACAAGACAGGAACCTCAACAAACCAAACCCATATTTGGTTTGAAATTTTCTATAGCCAACAGCATATTCAAGTCTTCCTTTCCTTGAAAAACTTATGATTCGAAGGGCTTGATAGGAGTTTGACCAATTATTGTTTCAACCAGGAATCTGAAAATAGACTTATTCTCTACATCACAGCCAATAAACAATAACAGCCTAGCTAAGAACCAGAGAAATTTGGGGCCTTCTCTAGTTCATTCACATATCAAAAGTTCTTTCCAGTTATATTTTAAGAAACAAGGTTCCATCAAAGAGAAAATTTGTCTCCTTTTGAACAGAATGGAATTAACGATCTTTAGAAGCACGAAAGCTATTTGCAAATGAATGGATGAATTAACAAACTAAATATAATATGGTAACATGGAGATGGGACCGCTTGTCAATCAAGTTCAAGTGTTCCCATGATCCTAGAATCATAATAGATTACCACACCTACAACAGTTTATACTTTAAAAACACTCTGCTAATCTTCGAATATCAGAATTCAACCTTAAATTAATAATGGGGAATGAAAAAAACAACAAAACACAATGAGTAAATGGACTTTTGTAATTCAACAAACCTTGCCCATAAAGGCAGCAAATGCGGTCTTCAACCCCAAAACATCAACAAAACGTTCACAAGCAGGCGGGTAATTTGTCATAGCAAAATCAAGAGCTCTTATAGCAGACCCATATGCAGATTTCTTCTGTTTCATAATAATAATCATCAACTCCACACCCTCAGCTTTCACAAACCTTTCCTTGTTCTCCAATGGCATCAACAAACAACACAAAGAATCAAACAAATTCTCCACCATCTCAGCCTCGTCAGGGCTCTTAGGATCCTTAGACTTATACATTGCAACAGCCTGAAGAACAATATCAACCCCATTCATCTGTCCAAGCCGCCGTTGATTCACAGTACTATTCTGCAACAGAATCGCCAATATCTCCGATGCATACTGCTTATTACCATCAAAATCCCTAACCTTAATCTTCCCCAATAACCACTTCAGTAGCTTCGTGCGCTCACAAACCAGCTCCGCAACAACAGGTTTCATCTCAATCAAATTCTCAATCGTGGCTAGGGTATTATAAACAGCCGCCATTTCATCAGGATCCGTCTCCGACAACCTATGCAAATTCTGAACCAACAGATCGAGAACATTATTCTCAACAAGCGCATCCACCAAAACGCGAGCAGGTTCATCATTATCCTCAAGAACATCCTCGTCCGTCAAATCCTGGATCAATTGAACCGCGTCAATGGCGATATCGGTATTACTATGTGAAAGTAGGTCAACGAGGGAGGAAATGAGACCGAGCTTGACGATGTCGGGGTAGAGCTCGGGACCGGCGGCGAGGACCTTGAGCTTTTGAATCTCTTCGTGGAGGTGGACTTCGGAATCGGCGAAGCGGTCGGGCTGGTCGGGAAACTTGAGGCGAGCTTCGGTGTTGTCTCTGAGACGGCGTTCGAAGGAGAGAGAGAGCTTCTTCACGGTTCGAAGGTCCAGTACTTCGACTGTTTTTTGGGATTTTTCGACGGCTTCGAGGAGAGCCAAGTCGATGTTGCCGGCTCCATTGCTTGATATCTCGTCGAGCTTTCGCTTTGGATTAGAACCGTGGTTCCGGACACCGGCGATTTCCATTGTCTCGCCGGGGAAGACGATGGGTTCTTCTTAGTTCTGTTTTCGGCTCCGCTTGATATGAAGGGTTAGAAACTTGAATGTAGAAGCTTCTCATTTTTTACATGTATTTTTATTTAGCCACTACTTGTATACTAGAAAGATTTCTAGTCCGAGACTGATAATTTTAGACACCTGTTCGACATTAGAAATTTCATGTCTTCCTGTATTATTATTATTTTTAATTTTTGACACTTCACGGATATGTTATGAATACTTTATGGACATTTCATTTAAGACTTATTTGTTTCAAATTGTCGATGACACGACAATGGCTAATGTTGGTGGAGGCGATCGACGATGACGTCCATTGAAGATAGAAGAACTAAAATGGGAAAATGAAAGAAAAAGATAAAATAGAATGGAAAAAAAGAAAATGAGGTAAAAACTAAAATATTTTGAGATTGTTAAGAGTAAACATTGAAAGAATTGTGAAATTTTGTTTTTTATTGGATTTAAATGGATTCATATAATTAACTAAGTAGGTTAAATTCAATTGCTAATTCAATCTTGATGTTCATCCACTGTGAATTATTTTTTATAGTTAGTAAAAAAAACTATTTTTTTTATTTGATTTTTTAACATTATATCATAAAAAATAATAATAAATAATGTGTCCATTTTTTTAATAATGGTGTGTCTACGGATCCGTATCTCGTGTCCGTGCTTCTTCGCTTGTATAGGGGATGTTTGTTTATCATATTTAAGGAGGATTTATTAAATTGGGGAGTTATTTTAAGTTAAAAATTGAGAGTTGTAACAAAAAATTGGTTTAAATGTAGTTTTTGTATATAAAAATTAAAGTCAAAATCTTGTTTCAATGTAAATTTAAAATGAGTAGTTATTTTGAATAGTTAAAAAACGAATGATTAAAAAATAGTTATTTTGATTAATTAGAAATGAATAATTAGAAATGAGTGGTTAGAAATGATTGAATAGTTTATAAATGAATAATTAGAAATGAATAGTTAAAATGATGTGTTATTTTTAAAAGTAAAAAAGAAGAAAAGCTAGTAAAAACTCGTTTGGACATGAATTTTCGAAGATGAGTTAGTAAAATTTTCATCCAAGTCCTCCAATATGGCAAACAAACAATCCCTTACGGTACTCAAATGTAACATTTTGATTATTTAAGTCATATATGATATTAATGGAGTTCTTTTACCTTAGATAATTATTGAGACTTTATTATAACTACTTAGAAAGAAAGGGATTTAAATTGAATTCATTAATTCATCATTTTTATTTAAAATATTAGTATAAGTCATTTTAAATTGGTCACCAACTTAATCTTAGGTTATAGACGTTTCAATATATGTGAAATGCGTAATACTCTCTGTCATAAAAGTATGATGAGATATGTTTTTTTATGTAACAATATTGAAAACATCAAATTTATGATCTTGAATAAAATACATTAGCGTTGCAACTCTACTTTTGGACATCAAAATGTTACTACGATGTTCGATATAAACCCCTCATTTTTTTCGCACATGTCGAAGAAAATCCAAACTTTCTTTTATATTTCAACTTTAGTATTTCCATTTTTTTTTTTTTTTTTGCTCTTTTTGAGCATTCCTAAGTAGTTTTGGTTATGGTTAATAGAATGATCATTTTGTTATTTAAGACAATGAATGATGAAGTTTGATAATTGGAAGTGACTCCATTGTGTACTTATTTTGAAGCTTCTTTGATAATACTTTTATTTTTTATTTTTAAAAAATTTAAACTTATTTTCTCCTAATTTTACTAAAATAATTTTCATGCATCTCACAAAAGTATTAAAAATCTTAATTAAATTCTAAAAAAGTATTTAAAAACGTAATTTATTGCATGCGTATTATGATTCCAATATGCCACCCACAATTTTATGTTAAAACAAACAAATCTAACGAAACAACAAACGTAAGGCAAGAATTAGTAACAAACACGTTTGGTTCACATCATAAAGCTAAAACTTGCTTGTTCAAATTTAAAATTTTGAACCTTTCCAGTCATAGTCTTTGGAAACTCCGTTACAAACACCACCTTCTTTGGGACTATATAGTTCGATAAATTCTTCTTCTGACAAAACTCAATGATCTCGGCCTCACTCGCTTCGCCACAAATGACAACAAAGGCACAAGGACTCTCTTTCCCACATGGGAGTCGCATATCAACCACCGCTATCTCCGCCACCCGTGGGTGGTTGTAGAGCACTTCCTCGAGCTCCACCAACAGAGTTGACGACATCTTTGGATCGATCTTTGACTTCTAAATAGCCATCGGGGTGAATGACGCCGATGTCGTCAGTGTGAAACCACCCATTTTGTAAGGCGGTCTCTGTTTCTGCTAGATTATTGAAGTAGCCCTTTAAGATGCTGCTCCCACGTATAAGGATATTGCTTATGGTTTGACCGTCGTGCGGCACTCTCCATTGTGTCCAAATTTTTGACATTCATTGTGTCTAAATTTTTGACATTCATCTCAGTTAATGTCAAAGTGCTGATTCCTGATAGTGAATTGTGATAATAATAATTGACTTGTCAATTATGTCCATGTAATTAAGATTAATTTTTTCAAATTTGATTTCTTTCTATAAAGTTATACTTCTTTTTTAGTTCAACCAACATTAAGAATGAAAGATTCAAAATCTATAATTTTACCTATGTCAATTGAGCTATGATTGTTGACATTCAAATTTCAAAATTAATTTGCTCTTACTTCTTACAACAACCTACCAAATTTAATTTTAAATATATTCTAAATTGTTGATATGTAGAAGTTAAAATTTACAAAAATGCTCACAAAATTTTGGATAAAATTCAATTTTACCTCTAAACTAAAAAAAAACATTCTTAATATTAGACTTTAAATTTTGTTACAAAAGAAATTGTCAAAAAAGAAGTTACAAAAACTAAGTTTTTTTTTTTTAGTTTAATAAGATTTTTTTTCCTTAGGAGAAAGATGTGATATCATTAATCACAATATAATTTATTTTAATGATAAACCATTTTTTAGAACAATTTAAAAGCTTTTCTTTAAAATTTAAAAAAAAAAAAAAAAAAAAAAAAAGCATCTTCAAAGTTTTTTTTTTAGTCAAAGTTGAAAGATATATTTTGTAACCAATTTCAAAATTCGCCAAAAGAATGAAAATTTCAAAATTTAGGAACATAACTAAATTCGACTCTAAAATTCATGGGTATTTTGTATACTTTTATTAAGATCACATGAATCATAACTATCCACATAGAACATTGAACTCAAATTAAAGTTACCGTGTCTAGCTTTAAGCTTGGCTTGTTCATCCGCCGGCAAAATATTCCACTTTTCTTGCAATTCGCAAAAAGCCACCGGCCCTATAGCCTCCGTCATCCCATAAGCATGAGTTATACGAAAATTAAGAGCCCCCATTTTCTCCAGCCACGCCGTTGGCGGCGGAGCTCCGCCAATCAACACGTTCACCGGCCACCCAATCCGACGTCAGCATCGATGAGGTTTTTCAACAGAAACGGCGCACAACACATGTGAGTCACGTGATGCAAATTAATATTCCGGTGTATATCAAACGCCGTCGTATTGCGCATACAGACGCTGGTCCCACCGCGAGCTGCAATCCCCCACGGAAAGGTCCAACCATTTCCTAACCGTCATCATGCCGAGTGTGCTGAGGAACGCGCTGCGGTGGCTGTACACCACGCCCTTTGGCATCGCCGTCGAGCCGAAGGTGTAGTTTAGAGATATCGAGTCCCATTCGTCGTCGACATCCTCGACTGCGAACCCGACGTTTCTGTGAGTCGGGCCCCGCATCGACGATGAGCGGGACCGGGGAGGACTCTGTGGTTAGTACACTAATGGCATCTTTTGCTTGTTGAATGTATTGGTAGTCGTCGACAAAGAAGACCTTGGCCTTGGAGTGGCGAAGGATGATTACGATTTTATTGACGTCGAAGTGGGTGTTGATTGGGTTTAGAATGGCACCTGTCATTGGTACTCCAAAATGCATCTCGTACAGACACCCTTAAGAATCAAACGTGAATATCAAGAGATGAGATTTATCATGAGCTAAAATGTCAAAAAATGTGTATGTTGGTTACTAACTTATTTACGAATTTGATTCATATATACTCCTTTAGTCAAGAATATAATACCTTAATCCGATCAAATTATGTAATTAAGGTCAAATATTTGATTGCTAAAATTCGATCAGATATGTGTTTTAATAAGAGATGCACATTTATTACTACACGAATCTATCCTAATGAATGGTAAAACCCCGTTTAGGTGAAGAATGGTGGAGTGAATAGGAGAAAAAAAACTCACTCCTTACATTTATAGAAAAAAAAAATCTTACATTAATATAAAAAGTGTTTTCATTTTTTTTATAATCAATTTAGTAAATTTTGTATGTAGAAAATTTTGTTTGGATGAGTATTTTTCTTTAATAATTAACTATTTAATTAAAAATTAATATATATATATATATATATTAAAACTTAATTATTTCAAAATATTATTAATAAAATATTTATAAAGTTTAAGACTATAAAAAAATTAAATGGAAATAATTTACGCCAAATCCCCTTTTCAATTTCCATAAAAATAGTAAACTTTGCGAAATGTTAGGAAGGAAATTATATTGGCTTCACGTTCTGGCTTATGAACATCTTTAATTTTAATCCTTCTCTTTGAAGTTTAGTGTCGCAATATTTGTACGCTCATTTAAAATGTTAACAGTTAAAATTATGTCCATTTTTTTTAGAAATTTATAGGAAATTTAAATTATAAATATTATTTTCTTAAATAATTACTTTCTTTAAATTTCTAACCATTTAAACTTTGTTTGGAATTTTTGTAGTTTTTAAAATAATGGCTATTTAAGAAAATCATATGTCATGTACGAAGTATTGTCAAACCAGAGTTAAAAATAGAAAAATGGGAGACATAAAACACATAAATTCACTAAGGTTGTATTAGTTTTATTAACAAACAAAGAACATAAATCCTTTTATTTAGAGACAATGAAAAATGCAAAATGTTATGTAAATTGATAAGAATATTAAGCGAGATCCATGTACTTAATATTTGTAATTCAAACTAGGTCAAGACATTTCATCAAATATATTAATGTTTAGTAATTTCAATTTAATCATGATAGAAAATAGTCCCAACATTAGATAACTCCAAACAAATTTGGTGTGATTATCAAAATAGACGTATTATTTTAAATAATTAGATGTTGCTGCTCAATATATAAATTATCATAAGTTAATCATTTGGTATTACATGATTAAATTATACGATAATACAAGTTAAGAGAAACTATAATTGTTATATAAACTTATGATAAAGAGTTTATTTAAGTGTTCACTTTATAACTATATGATAGCCTAGCATTCAATATTCCGAATAATCTAAAATCAGAAGCTACGATATTAAGATAAAAAGTGCAAGAAATAGAGAAAGAGGGACTTATAATGTCATTCTTAATGACATTGAGACGACGAAGGGAGGAGGCAAGACGACGACAACGCTCATCTGTTTGGCACCACGTGAAGCGAGTACTTTCATAGATAATTGAGGTTCGATCTGCATAACACTTCGAAGCTCTCTTAGGGAAGGTGATGGGTGTAAGAGGAGCATAGTTTGCATCACATTTTGAAAGATGCTCCATATTTTCTCAAAGGTCAAGTAATACCAAATAAGAAAAAGAAATAGAGATTAGCTATGGGTGAGAGATGAGAGAAAAAAAAAGAGGAGGTTTTATAGGGGAAAAGGGCGGAGAAAGCAAAGAAATTTTATTTAGTTTATTAATATAAACTCCTCATTATTTATTTATTTAGTTTGTCAGGTTTTTTAATGTGGTCAAGTTATTATTGACAATGGATACTTTTGTTTTTTTTAGTCAAACAACAATATTTGAGAGTAGGATTCAAATTTACCACACTTGTTATTTCAATATAAATGTCAATTATCGTTAAGTTTTGAGTTATTTCACCAATATTTTCGTAAAATATATGAAAGGACAATTATATATAAATGTATTAACTAGTCATTTTATGTAAAATTCATGGAACGCTAACTTTTTCATTCAAGTTTTAGCCTTTTTGGGGTTAAAATACCTTCTTTTATATGACAATACGTGGGCTTAATTTTAAGGACGTTAGTATATATTTTCGTTGAATTAGGCTCATTTTGATATATTCCTCTAAATACATTGAATTAAGGGCTAAGTCGAAAAATAGAGAATTCAATTGATATCTTGTATTAACTACTTCGAGATTAGAGATTTGATCTTCCATTTCATATATTGTAAAAAAAAATGCTGTTAAAAAAATAATTTGAAACGATGGAACTGTGTAAAAATTATTCTTTTATCAAACATTAAATAACAAAAATAGGATACAAAGTAACTTCAATCATCGACTGTCAAAGATTTGGTATTAAAAAGATGAGAATACCACATAATTTTTATAATAAAGATGAGTTACTTCTTAATTCATTCTCAATTAATTTCATACTTATCTAATATGAGATTAGCATTAAAAAAAGAGTTACTAACAAAATAGCCAATTCAAATTTAAGAGGGAAAGAGAAAAGTGGGAAAAAAAGCAATTTTTTTCTTCGTGTTTTCGAAAAATTATGAGAAATTTTCAGCCTCCTCCATCTATGCTATGACTATTATTAACATTCATAAAATATAAATAAATATTAGTTTTAAAAAAATGAATAAAGATAATTATTCATCATAAAAGCTATACTTTTTTTTCCTTTTTTGAAACAACATAAAAGCTATACTTGGATCAACAACTAAATATAACATTTTATACTAAAAGAGTTGGTGGCGTGTTGGTTTCATTGTTTGGCTGTAATCTAATTAAATAATATAGTCACGATTCGATCGTGAAAATTAATATTTAACTCTCATTTATTTGAGACAAGTAGTAACTTTTATGTAGGTTTATGATAATTTTTTCTCAATTTATACTTAAAAAAAATGTCAAATTGACGGAACAACCATGTTAAATATTGCTTGAAAATCTAAGTTTGAATTGAAAGGGTTGGTGGCTTATAATTTTATTGTTCGGTGGAAATCCAGTGCAACACTAAGGTCACGAGTCGATCCTAAAAATTGGTATTTAACTTTCATTTATTTGAGAATAGTGGTGCCCTCTTTGGAGAGTTTGTAGTCCCTCTCTCACCAACTTGTACTAAAAAATGAACCGTCAACTATTTTTTCTTCATATATATATATATATATGTGTGTGTGTGTGTGTGTGTATGTGTGTTCATGAATATTTTGGTCAACTTATTTTTATCGTGGTATGCCTTTAATATTGTCAAAAAAATTCATAAAAAATAAATTTTAAATAGTTGACCATAGCAGATTGATTTACAACCTTTTAGGCCTCGTTTGATAACGTTCCTGTTTCTCGTTTCTTAGTTCTTGTTTCTTGTTTCTAATTTTTTTAGAATAAGAAATAAGAATGTATTTAATAACCGTTTATGTTTCTTGTTTTTTTTATAAAAAATAAGAAACAAAACAAAACTTGTTTGATAACAATTTCTTATTTATCGTTTTTTTTTTTTTTTGTTATCCTTATTCTACAAATTTTTATAATTTTTAAAAAGTTTTTTAAGTATAATTTTTTTTTAAAAAAGTTAAGATAATGTAGT